>JAQSVV010000169.1:0-572859 GCA_036375495.1 Agrotis segetum
AAGTTACAAATTAGGGTTTTTGTTCATCGGAATCGCGTTCTCCAGGTCCCAGGTTCGAGACCCGCTCCCCCTTGTTCCCCCCCCCCAGCTATCCCCTTTTCCACCCGGCCGGGCATCCTATAACCGCCCTGCCCGCTGCGGGCCCAAACAACCCAACCGAGCGAAGCTCGGTCAACAGATATTAACTATTTGTGCCCTCTTCAAATTAATAAAACTTGCAAACATTACCACCCCTCCAGTAGTAAAGCTTACTGCAACCTACTGTTTCACTTACAGCTGCGGTATTTTCCCTGTCATGACCAAAATTCATGAGGCTTGAAGACTTTCCAAAGCGTTTGTTACGATTTAGCATTCTTTGTGGCGTGCCTTTCGTCGCTTTTTCCATCAATACCTTGCGCCTTCCTTTTGATTGTGCCTCCCCTACCCAACTTTATTCCGCTTCGCCATGTCGTGTAATAATCTCACATTAACCCTCGACAACGTGCGGCGCGCCCTCGTTGTTGTCTGTCCACTACTATTGTGGGTGCTGCTGCCGTCGTTCCTTCCCCCTGCCGTCCCCTTGCTTTTTCCGGACAATTGTAACAGATTGGTTTCGCCCTTGCCCTACCATGATAATGCTACTTTTCAAAAACCCGCTGCTACTGTCTGGTGCTAGCGTCCTCCGCCGCCTCTACCATTATCGTCCTCACTCCTCCCGCTTTTCCCCCCCCCCCTGGCCCCTTCGTTCCCGGGGTCCGTGCTATCGCGTCCTCTGTGCCGCTGGCCCTACCGGTTCTTGCCGGCCCCTGTGGCTTTAGTACGTCCAGGTTGCCCCGTCCCTCCCCGGCTTCCCCTGGGTGGGGGCTTCCATTTGCAGATTTCCCCCGCCTCGCACACACCGCTTGGGTCCTCCCCCCCCCTTGTGCGTCTGGCTCTTCCCCTTCGCGTGTTCTCTGTGTCCCGAGTACCCGGGACCTCACCCCTGCCCGCGCCGATAGAGGGGGGGGGGGGGGGGCGGGGGGGGGGGGGAGGGCCTGCCGCCGGCAACCGAAACTTGTTCGCCCTCTTTGTCGTCTCTCTTTGGGTGTAAGGGCCTCGCCGCTTAACCCTCGCAAGATTTAGCTTTAGCCTTGGTGGTCTACGAGCTCTCTGCTCGTACGGAAATTTGAACGAGCACGCCGGTCTCGCCCACTATGTCGAGTTTTCGTCCCATCTGGCCGAGTTTGTAAACCCCCCTGGCGCGTTCTCCGTCCCCTCTGGGCCGCTCTTCGTCACTACTCCTGCCGATATCTCGTAAAATAGGGACCGCGGTCTCGTGAGCTCGAGTTGTAGTCCGTATCCCCCCATCCTTTCCTAATAGTCACTACTCGTCTCCCAGGCGATTTAAACAAACCTGGCGCCGTGTTATCCAAATATCCTTTGCTGCTAGTATCCCGGTCACCCCCCCCCCCCCACCACCCCTCTCCCCCCGGCTTTGCACCCTCCCGTGCATCGCCTCCCCCCTGTTCTCACGCGTGTCAGCCAATCCTAATCACTGTTTCTTCTATTCAATACCGAGCCTACTGGTGTCCGATTTATCACGCCATTGCCGCCCTTAACTGCTGCCCACTTTGTTCGGACCTTCCTTCCTCACGTTGCCGTCTTCTTCTTTTCGTCGGCTCCCCGCGTCGGGTACCCCCAGGGTTGGTTGTCTTCTCAGTGGTGGGTGAATCTTTCCCCATAGGTCGTCATCTGCCTTTCGATGCAAACCTTTGCACCTCCTCACCCACCACCTTGTTCCGCCCCCCTACCTGCCCACTCGCTCGTGGTGGCTTTTAAGCGAATCCGAATTAGCCCGGTGCCGGTGGTTCCATTTTCGGAATCTGTAATCCTTCTTAAAAACATGTTGTGGTTCCTTCGATCAATACGTGTCCATGTTGAGCTTGAAATGTTTTCTTGTTGGGCACCCCTCCTTGGTCCGCCGTGAAAGTCCGTCTGCCTTCTTTTTTCCATGACTTAGTTCTCCAGCGCAGGTCATCCGTCTAGGTACAATAACACCATACCTAACAAGGGCCCTCCTCGTACCGGTCTCACTTTATTGCCCGGGCCCCGTCCGAGCCCACCTGCGCTGGCGCCACTGCTCTGCCTGCTAATCCTTAACTGCATTGTTGTAATTATCCAACTGTCCTTGTATACGTCTTCGGTGGGCGTAGTATTGTAGTCGTTTATGGACTCTTTTTTTTCCGGCTCCTTGTGTTCGTTTCCGTGTTCTGGCACAACCCTCACACTCTGGCCAGCTGCTTCAAACGCGAAAATGATGCCAGAAGTTAAGATAACGGCACACATTACTGAAGTATTTCTCTTCGCCCTGCCTGACCCCCGGCTTCCTCCCCTTCTGTGACCTCCGCTGCCTGGCTCTCAGTGCCCTTCCAACCCTTTCTTCAATGTCTTTAACCTGGGTTTCCGCCCCCCATATAGAAAGACAAAGTGTGTATGGATACATTAGGCGTTAGGAGGTTAACCCTGGCCTCCTGTGTAGATGATAACCATATTTTTGTCTTTCGCGGTTCCATGCTAAATCGCCCTTCTAACTTTGTTGCAAGAATTGTTCCGCTCAGGTCTCTCAGTCCTTCTACGACCGCGACTTTCCGAGGTTTCTCGAATGCATAAAGCCGCTTTCAACTGCTTGCCCTTAGTTGTGTTAACAACACCCTAAAAAGACGTCTATCGACCCAACACCTATTTCGTTTAAAAATGGTTGTAGTAATATTTCTTGAGCTGGTCGGTATTCGAGGCATGAAGTGTGGTTTCCGCCACGTAACTAGCTTCGCTCGGCACCTCCTGACCACACTTAAGTACATGGTCTTTATCTAACCCCTCGATCTATCCAACATAATACTAACTCAATACTATGTTATGCGCCTAACCGCATGCGTCGCACTTTGTTCACGTCAACGCTGTCTCTTGAGAATGAACACAATCCGGCAATCAAATTAGCTAGCCTGGCCTACCTTTCGCCTGCAGCGTCCGTCACCCATTCGTATACCCGGATACAAGCTTCTCCGATGTCCTCATTTAAAGACGTCATGATGCACCACCTGTTGGCTCCCCATCGCTATTTTTGCCCCCACCGTGAGCCTCTAACTAGTCCTGATAATGGGAATTGCATTGACGGCTTGGTTACACATTACGGCTACCTCTTTCGCCAACCTTGTGCGGTTGAGTGTCCGCGCTCCGTACTCTGTTCCTTTTTCTTTCTCACGTCGTGTGGTGTGTGGGGTCTCGTAAGTCGTCACCTGCCCTCCCTGGTAACCACCTCGTGGAGTTGCCTTTGAAGAAATAGCAATAGCATCCATCTGGTACCTGTTGAATTTTTATCAGATGCACATAGATTTTCATCCGTCCCCCACCGCACCGTCGACGTTCCCTGCGGCTACCGTGCCCGGGCCCGCCCACTTGGGGCGAGTCATAAGCTTCGTGTGTAAACTGTACTCGAATAGTACTTAGCGCTTCTCCTGCATGTTAACACACGATTTCTTTTGTGTCCCAAAACCAGACTGATGACGTACAACTACACATCCATCAACGTGTATAATCTCTACCTCAACTCTCGCTTCACACTTCCACTAGCATGTTCTTTTCCCTGACCTCGTCACCTACACCCTCCCGAGTTCGCTTCTACAGAGGACGAACGAGTTCTGCCTACGGCTTCCCTATCTGCAGCACCTGAGATGTCGCAGACGGACAACACGCTAGCCACTAGTACCTCTTATCTCGATTCAACTATGCACCACACAACTTGACCCCATTTCAGCTTATCCTAGCTCGTCTAACTCCGTTCTTGGTGATACGTGTAGCGACTCACTATGAACTTTGTGCTGGATTGTGCGACCTATCCGCTGTGTTCTAAACGTCACTCTTCAACTACAAAATATTCTATGCCTCGTGCTAGTAACTGTAATGTAATTAGTAATGCACCTACTACCTCTGTTTTGTCTCTTGCATCACCCCAAAGGTCGACTGGCCGGGGTGTCTATGACAGGAAACCTCCACGTTGCGCCCGTGGACCTGGAGGTCTCGCTCAGCTACGTCCCGGGGGGACAGATCCTAGTTTCGGGCCGGTGCACCCTGGGATGCGGGCAAAAACTCTGCCTTAGGCACTGTGTGCCTAAGTGGTGTCTTTGGCCGTACTGCGAATAGCCTGTCGTGTGGCTGCTCCAACGCTGTGTCCCCTCTGATCAGCAGGGCACAGCGCGGAGCGGGCTTGCGGACGGTGAGTGATGGGTAGCTCGCCGTCCGACCAAGGACCAAGCCCGGGTCGGTGGCGCGTCGTGTTTCGCGCCACATGCCTGCTGGGGTCGCGGGTTTTTTTCTTACCCAGGTTACCGTGGCCCCGGAACGTAAAGGGCATAGGAAGGAACCCGGGTGGATTGTTAGTCAGGAAGAGTCTGACAGCCCCTGCCGCCAACCACAGGGCGGGATGGAATCAATTTGATGATTTTATCCACCTCCCCCTCAAAAAAAGAAGAAACGGTCGAACTGGCACAAAATGCCTCCAGAATTAAGCCCCCCCCCTCACCGCACTCTTCTCAAACTCTCGCTTCTCCCCCGCCCGCCCCCCTGCCTACCTACCCCTTCAGAGCCTAATACCCAATCCCCATCTGACCCCCCTCTCCCTAGGTCGCCTAGGATATTGTTGTGCCCAAGTTTATTATTTGTAGGACTCTGTCTCATCCGTCCTAGCTTAATGTTCCCCCTGCTGGGACACAACGCCTTGGACAACCGTGCTTGTTTTATACTAAACGCGTGGCCATATGGTTAATAACACATGCAAGTCTCGAATCTCTGTAATGCACATGCCATACGACGTGCGAGCACTGGTGTTGAAGACCTGGAATCACTCAGCAGTTTCACCCCGCGACTGTTTTGTAATCGGTCGCCTCTGCGTCTCTAGCACTTCTCCTGTTTATCACCTTTGAAAATGACTAGCATTAGGGTGTCCGTAATCAACCCGGACCCTTCTAGTTTCGCCCCCCGTCCGTCTGTCCGCATGGCTTAGCTCAGAGACCGCCCCCGTCCTCGACAAGCGGTAATTTGGTGACTAAATTACGGTTTCTTTTCCGCCGAAACCGTGGTACACTCCCGCTCTCGTCCCACAATTTTTGTGAGGGTACTCCTGTACCACGTTTCAACATGGGGATGTTTTTTGTTTTGTTCTCGCGTACCCCGTATGTGGGGGGATCATTACTAAAGCCTTTAAAAACTTATTGAAGTCGTTTCCGTTCACGCTCTTTTGCTCACCAGATTCGTTTGTGCCTCTCTCCGCTTTCCCGTGCTCCTTTTTGGCTCGACTCTCGCGGTGCCACCCCCCCTCTAACAGCTAAAAACGGGGGATACCCCCCCCGTTATGTTGGGGTTGTCACCCCATTCACCCGCCAAGGGTCGTGGTTCTCTACCTCTCACTCGTACTCCCACACTATCCGCCCTTGTATCACGCCGTTTTAAAGAACATTCTCCTGCACTCCGTCGGCTCTTCTACCCGTTTACGAGTAATAATCGACCAACTTATAAAACGTACTTGGATAACATATTTTCCTAAACAAAATGTATCGGAGAACATGTTCTTCAACTGCAAATGTAAGTTTGTCAACTTTATTTTTACAGCTATAATAGGTGGATATGTTTTGGGGATAAGTAGGTTTTTATTGTCAACTATTTTTAACTAACTTTAAAAAAAGGATTGGTTCTCAATTCGTCGTAATCTTTTTTTAATGTATTGTCTCCGATTTCTCAAAGACGCCTGGACCGATTTTGAAAATTCTTCTTTTTAAAATTAAATTCAGCAAATCAGTTTAGTTAGTTGGTAGATGTATTTTGATGGGCAACTACGGAACCCTACACTGTGCGTGGCCCGACACGCACTTGGCCGGTTTTTTTTTTAGGGTTCCGTACCCATAGGGTAAACGTGACACTAATACTTAGAGACTCCCGCTGTCCGTCTGTCTGTTTGTATGTCCGTCTGTCACTAGGCTATATCTCATGAGCCGGGATAGTTAGACAGTTGCCGCTTTAACAACAAATACTAAAAAGCGAATAAAATAAATATTTAAGGGTCTCCCATACAGCAGACATGTTTTTTTTTGCCATTTTTATAGATGATACGGAACCCTTCGTACGTGCGTCCGACTCGCTTAGCCGGTTTTTTAGGATTCCGTCGTCTACAAGGAACTTTTATAGTTTTTCAAAGTCCGTCCGTCTGTCCGCAACGCAGCTATTAGAGACTTTTAATATTAGTGTAATTTGGAACGAATATACATACAGAATTAGGAATTAGTCACGCACGCCTACAAAATTGTAAAACAAACAATTTCTATGTTATAATTTTATGGTTTAAATTCTACATAATTCTCAAGTGTTTTTTTTCATCATAATTATCTCATGCTGTGGGGTGTCGTTCGTTTTGTTCTTTTAAAATAGTGACAGCTTAAGAAAACAAACTTTGATCAAGGGCTTAAGGATCAGTTGCGTTTACAAACATAGAAACTCACATACACAAACATCCAGACCCGGAATAACTACTTGCAGATCATACAAATATTTGTTCCAAACGGGGACCGAACCAGCGACACACTGCGCAGCTGTTGATCGCTCAACCACTGCGCCAACCGTGTAATTGATAACATATTTCACTGCGGAACTCTTCACTTTGCGTGGCCCAACACACACTTGTCCGGATTTTATTATTTTGTGATTTAAGGTATCGTTTCAACCTTGTCACATGAAAAGCGAAAGCAAACCAATACAGTCCGATAATACTTCAATGTCAAATCGTAGTTAACTTTGAATTACTATCACATTACTATATTGCCAAAAATGTGTTTTTAAAACACCTAGCATTGCGTTTTTTGGTAAACAGTTTCATCATCATTTCAGCCTGTTGCAGTTCACTGCTGGACACAGGCCTCTCCCAGGGAGCGCCACAGCGCACGATCTCTTGCTATTTTCATCCAGCCACTGCCAGCCACCTTCTTCAGGTCATCGGTCCATCTTGCCGGGGGGCGTCCCACCCTACGCTTACCTACACGCGGTCTCCATTTGAGAACCTTCCTATATACCCTCCGAAGCGAAAAGAACTAGAAAAAAGCATTCTTCGTCGGATAGACGTGATGTTCTAAGGAATTGCTTAATTTGATTAAGGGTTAATCTGTCACTGGTTGTATCACTTGAATAACCAAAATTCCATACTGGTGCGATTCAAAGACGGTGTCAATGTAAGCTTGACCATTAATGTATGGTGTTTAGCGTACTTTGTATGTACATGTGGTCATTGAACTAATTGCAGTGCAATCGGCCCGCGCACACAATGCTAACTTTATCGCCACTGAGGCCGGACTCAGGATATTGAGACATAACGCATTGGATTCGACGCGTTGGTGGATATCCTCTCCATTTTTACTAAACTTTTTGCTCGATTTTGCTAAGTTATTTATAAATGACGTGTGTAAACATTCGTAGGTAGACTAAGCGACATTTATGGGAAAGGTTTCATGACGCCATATTGTGGTTTCATGCACGGTTTTTCTTACATTTGCACGCTCTTAATTAAGTAATAATTAATTATGTTAAAATAAAATAATTATTTGATGTTGACCCTGTTAGGGCGGGTGCCACATGCCGTATTAATGAGGTGAGCAGCTATTTCTTAAATGTTTTTTCTTTATCTAATTTTTTTTTCGTCGCATACTATTTAGTACCTAGAGTGTACTTATTTCACTATTAAGATTTCTTCATAATTATCATTGGCAGGTTTGTTTTAACTAAGGCCAAGTGTAGGCTTTCTCCGAGTGAGCTTTTGCGCGAGTCACATCTAATAAATTTTATCTACTATCTACTTATATCTAGCGGGCCTAGGCAAAATTATAATATGCATTGTGATTAAATCTATATCTATTATATTGCTCTAGCAATAAAGCAGATAATTAATAAAGAAAAAACAACGCAATTCAATTATTCAGGTAGCAAATATTACCATATTAGGTACGGTATAAAAATTAGGCTATTTTTTTAAATAAAAATGTTGCATAATTATTGTCATCCACACTCATCATTCAAATCGCGACAGTTAGCCAGATGAGATATTATTAGAAGCACTCTTGCTTATTAATATCTATACATATAATAAAACTGCAGAAAAGTAATTTTTGTACATTAAAAAAAAACTCAAAAAATATAGCCAGGGTCACCAGGGTGTTAAAGGACAATCAATAGAACCCATTTCTATCATTTTTAGAATTTTTGTCTGTTTGTCTGTTTGTCTGTATGTCTGTTTGTCTGTTTGTATGTTTATTTGTTCGGGCATCACGTAAAATGTACGAAAACTATGTAGATAACTTTAATACACAACGACTAGCCGTAACTTGAAGTAACATTTAGTTTTTGTTTCATTGAAATCGGTTTAGTCTAACAAAAGTAAAATTACGGTCAGTTCACACCGAGACGCGCAGTTCAGTAGCGCGATCTAGCTTCGAATAGCAAAACTACATACCTATTCAAATATGGTGCGGACTGGAGTGAAGTGGAGTAGAGTAGAGTAGAGTAGAGTAGAGTGGAATGGAATAGAATGATGGAATGGAAAGAAAGAAAAGGTTTTTATTAGACTCACACTAGAGTGGGATGGAATGGGAAGGAAGGGGATGGGGTGGGATGGAGTGGGACAGAGTGGGATGGAGTAGGATGGAGTGGGATGGAATGGGATGGAATGGGATGGAGTGGGATGGAGTTGAATGGAGTGTGGTAAAGTGTGGGAAGGAGTGGAATGGAGTGGGATGGAGTGGGATGGACTGCGATGGAGTGCGATTGAGTGGACTGGAGTGGGACGGAGTGGGATGGACTCGGATGGAGTGGGATGGAGTGGGGTGGAGTGGGATGGAATGAGATGGAATGGGTGCTCTAATCCAGTAGCAATTGAATAGTACTGCCTTTGAACGATAGAGGGCGTTTATTACAACCCCATCAAATATTCTTAAAAATCTAAATAAATTCTTAATAGGTATTATATAAAAATGTTAAGATTTATAAAAAACGTGGCGAGAATTTAGCACTTCACAGTAAAAAATACATTGTTAAATTCCGACATCCACGCGAACGAAGTCGCGGGCACAGCTAGTATAAAATAAGAACATAGACTGAATGAGATAGTCGTAATAGAAAGTGTAAGTAAAAGTCAAAGTGTTATGCTGTCTTTAATAAATACCGCGAAATATAACACTTTCAAAACATGCATCACAGACATTAGTCAAGGGCTAAGCAAATAGCAATATGTAGGTCTGATGCTCACATTTTTTAGTTTGATACGTATTTTTGTATGTTTGTATTGAGTAAACTCACAAACCACTGCACACTGGACTGATTTAAAAATTCACCAGTAGAAACCTGCTAAATTAGCCCTGAGTGAAATAGGACGAAGAGGAGCGAGTAAAGCAGCCGGGACAAAGTAAGTGTTTAAATTAATAATTAACTTTGATCGACTCTGTCACTACCCTTGACTGAGATAATAAAAGGAAATCGATTATTACTTGTAAGACATTGTATGTATGAATTTACAGGCTTGTAATTACCTTTTCTTCAGTCGGCCTCACCAGGCCCATGCGTGTTGAGGTACCCGCCGGTCAGCTGCAGTAACGGTAGCACAATAGCGCAGTATCTGGGTTGCGACACACTACTCGCAAATCGTTACAGTTAACCACGATCCATTGCGAATAATCACTAATCAAAACACACACCTTTTCGTTTCACTCATCACTTGAAAAAAATATTTTCGGGTACACTACTAGTCAACTGGTCAAATTTTTCACGCATCGTATTTCTAATTCACTTCTAATGTCGTTAGTTTCGCGTTAGTATGCGCGTGCGCACGTTATCACTTACGCTCTAGTCTCGCGACTTTGGCCATCGCTCGATATCGGGGCGAGACGAGCCTTTCACAACGAAGGTTGTTTGACAATAGACGATAGAACAGGTGCTTTCTGGTTCTGGTGGCGGTGGCCGGTGGTAGGGTTGACTTATCAATGGTTACGTAACAACCACGTGTACTTGGGCGCTCGAGTAGCCACGCGACATTGACGCTTACTGCAATGTTGGTGATCATACGGAATTTATGAGCCGTATGACCACGAAGTAAAGTAGGTGTTGGGTAATTGATGTACCTACTCATGAGAATTCGGACGAATTGTGTACATTAGTTTAGTTGTTTTATGTTAGGTCGCACAATACGAGAACACAATCGTGTTTGTCAATATTTAATGTAAACAGTGAGTGTTCTGTGTAATGCATCTGTGTGCCTACGGATTCTTGACTCGAAAACTTGCGGTGAAATAATGGGACCTAGCTTTACATTCACAAACTTGACCGACTTACCTTCAGGGTTTTAATCTCCTCGTGTCGATCTAGATTGAGTCATCCTCATCAATCAACAGGTTTAAAGCATAAGTTCTTATTATGAATAAACTACAGACAACCCCAACGTTTTTTAAGTAGAACCACAATTACAATTCAGTCTGTAGTGTCATTAACAAAACTCCACTTGAGCAGGGTTTCTTTGCTTCGGCCACACTTCAAGGTTACTACTAACGATACCGAACCTTCGAGAGTTTAATGATTAAGAGTTGCAGTATTGCCCAAGCATCTCATTTTCATTTAAATTGATTTACGAATAAGTGGATTGATGAATATTTAATTTGATGAGTCAAAGCTTTGAAGTTTTATCATTGCCCTTCATTGACAAAACTATGTTCAATGCAGTTGTGTACTGAAAAAAATAAATTAGTTTGTCAATTAGATTATCAAATAATAATAGACTGATATTTTGTCTTTTGTAACGTAAACAGAAGATGTGACGATATCCTTGTCCACCGATTTAACAAAAGAAAACCACGTGTCCATTTTTTTAAAACTTTAATTAAAGTACTTATCACGTTTGTAATTTTAATTTGTTGAGTCTTGCAACTAGCGTATTGTACATTATTTAGAGTATTGTTTTGAAAGCTCCAATTGTGATGTCTAGATACTTCCTAATACAGTAGTTTCAGATTTGAACCGCATCATCATCTTCAAAAGGCTATAGACTTTGTTCGTTCGTACAAATGTTCCACATTTTGCAATCACCATGTCGTCAGCAAAGCCATTTAAATGACCACAGGGATATCTTAGCTGTTACATTTATTTTTATCATACCAAGCAGGCCCATTTAGAATTGAGGTAATTGCCGTACCTACAGTGTTACGTGCACTCTCCTCTCAATGTGTCACACGTGTTCGGTCACCATGTCACAGAGGTACTTGTGATGTACTTCACTTATTGCTTCAGGCATAAGTCCTACTTGAGTTTAGAGAAGTATCTACGTGATTTGTCCAATTTCTTCTGCTTGAGCTACTTATCTTTAAGTATATCTGTACCTAATCGTAAAGTGGTCCAGCAAAGTCATCAAATGTGGTTTTCGAAACTAAAGTAGATGTAGGTTTAGTCAGCAAAAGGGTTAAGTATGCAGGCAGCGAGTTTTAAAGTGTCTTGTAATGATGTGTTATAAGTTCCAATGTGGCTGCATACCAAATTCTTTGGCTACATATAGTCAACAGCCAAAGTGTATACAATCAGCAAGAAGACGTTTTAAAACTTGTTGCCTGTATATTTAACTCTATTGCAGATTGTACCTAGGTGTATTTTTGTAAGGGCTCAGTGTCTCATTATTTTAATTCATTATTATTACCTTCTTTATGAAAACTATTAGAAGACTAAGGGCGACTTTTACCAAAAGTTAAACATGTTTAAAATTTTATTTAAGCACAAAATTCTATTGACTTTTGTGCTTAAATAAAATTTTAAACATGTTTAACCGTTGGTAAAAGTCGCCCTAAGAAAAAGCCTCTACTTTCTTGATTTTTGTTGGGATGTATTGTGATTAGGGAAATAAAAAGACAGTATTGTAGCAATATTCGTTTATAAGAAAACATTGTTCCGTTACTACCATTATTTATGTACTTAAAGAAAAGGACACATAATTAAATAAAAAAAAATGTGATTGCTTTGCAATTTTACTTTCTTTGACATTTTACATAAATACTAGCTGTTGCCAGCGGCTTCGCCCGCTACAACTTGAAAATTATTCTGAGAAAATTAAAATCACATTAATTTCATCCTATGTGTTCATTCTAGTTATAAACTATCTGTGTACCTGTTTTTTTTAACGCTTTACACGTTACGCCATCTATTAGAAGCATTTGAAACTACTTACCAACCAACCAACATGTCTGATAATACAATCAAAGTTAAATCAATGTAACGCCTAATAAACTTAAGTTATATTTTAATACGCAATAACGCCTGCTTCGCGTCTTCGCAAAGAATTTTAAGGAACGAAAAATTCAGCTGCCAGCAGGGTTCGAACCTGCGTCTTCTGGATAGGTACTCCAGACGCCAAAAAACATCCTCATCAGCCTATACAGGGTGTTTCTTTAAAATGGGACAAAAGGGAGAAATCCGAATCCATAAGAGATACAGGAAAACTTTCTAGAAACATTTAGCTCTTTTTTGATGTTGACAATTTTGGCGTTTGTATTTTTTGGTTAAGTGTGAGTTGTGCACAGAAATGAGTGAAATTGGCCAATTTTTTTTTTAGTGTATGGGAAAGAAAATGCCTGGGCAACAGAAGTGGGTCAAATCTAATGAATACTGCTGTATACAGCTAAATACAATATAGAATCTGGAATGAGGATTTTTAAATAAGTGATTGTGCAAATAAAATCTAAATCTTGGTGTAATGTCCTCACAAAAATGCTTAAGATAAGATATCAAAATGGATTCTTAAACTTAAAAGGTATTTGGGGCAAGTTATTTATTACAACATTAGGTAGGTAATTGTTTGTTGAAAATGTGTTTCCTAATTTAAAGACATTTTCAACAAAACTATACATACCTGCCTTATTATATTTATCATCTCACTTTTTAATCTCAGTCAAAAATATTAAGCTACTTAAAACTATTAATTAAAATATTATTCATTCTTCCTTCTGTACATGGCATATGTGGTGTTCCAAAACCGCAGAGCTTCGTCGTTTTCCTTCCAAATGGGTTCCATCGAGCATTTCTTATCAATCAGCAGTAGACCGGGGTTATCACCTGCTACTGGCTCCCACTTCGGTGAGATTGAAGATGACGGTGGTGTTGGGTCACTGGAAGATAATAATGAAATATAAATTTTAGTGCTGGACAAGATACCAGGCCTTAAGAAGCCTTTAAAATGAAAACTAACGAATTCAGTACGGCACTATGTTTCATCAAAAAACATTTGAAAAGAATTGGTGTCGAAAAGGAAAAGTGATGAAAGAGGATGTGACCACTTTTGTTAATCTTATTAAAACACATGAGTGCTTTTATTAATGTAATATGTAGGTAGGTATTAATATTATTATGTTGAAATAACTATTAATGCAAGTCACTGATTACAATTTTAATCAAAGAAGATTAGCTCAACAGAGCCAAAAGGTATTAAAAATAAAATCTTATTCCATTCTGATTCGTAAATTAAGTTATCTAGGTCTCGGCCAACAGCCAATCATCTTAAAATATTCGTTCATCAAATGCTAGTAACACTTTGTTGCAAAACAGCGCGCGCCACCGCCGTGCGCCGCCGAGCTGTTCAATCCACATCTGCAAAGTAATTCATTCACTCCTTCATCTCGCTGCTGCTATTTCAGAATAGTTTAATACATAACAAATGTTTTCTGTACATATGAGAGTGTTTCATCTAGGTATAACTGAATTATATTGTGTTTTAGAAAGCATTCGCGCAAATGAGGTTAAAAATGTTTGCGTTATGTTAACTTTTGTTTTTACTTCAAGGTTATGCGTTCTAAGTAGTTGAGTAAACAGTATGTTGAATTATAAACTGCAACAGCTATGAGGGTCATGAATGGGGTCAAGTCCATCGAGAACTTAAGGTGAGAACAGTAACAGACAGGGCAATGGATGTATTACAGAATCATAAAACTTAAAGGTAACTACCGCAACCCTAAATAATTAATGTATTCAACTTACCCATATTTCGCAAAGTTAGTCCACAAAGTGGTAAACTTGTCAATGAATCTTCGGACTTCGGTAAAGGCGGGTAAGGTCACGGTGCTGAACAGGTAAAATAATTCATCGGCGTGCGTCGCTCCCGGGGTGCTGCGGAATCCAAACATTATCTTGGCGAAGTTAAGCCACCCATCGTAACTGAACTTGTAAGCATACACCGGCTGATTCAATGACTTTTGGAACAGATCTATGGTAGCTAATACGGGGTAAGTAATCGCTGAGTCGCCTTCGAAACGTGCCAACTTTAATAAGGAAGACTTTTTTTTCGAAATTTTTTCTCCAGCCATGTATAGCTCATTTAATTTATTCGCTGTTCGTATCTTTTCCTCATCAGAAGGGAAAGTCAAATCTCTTGGTAATGCTTTATAGAAATCTATCTTGGCCAGTGTAGTATCATTCTCTTTACCAGCAAAATATAAACCCTCGGCGTCATTGAAACCAATGATTACAGGGACTTGGTTATATTTGGTCTTTGTAATCAAATTGTAAGGAGTGTCAGGTAGAAATTGTTTCAGTTTATGGACTTTCTTTTCAATACAAGGCACAAAGATATTTTCTGATATAACGACATCACCTTCTTTTCTAGGAACACGATAGGCTAGCAGATCTTCAGCTGTCATGTTCTTGAAAATCTTGTAGATTTCATAGGGGTCAGTGGTAGTGTAGCCCATTTGTTGTGCTAGGAGACTAGCAGTATTCAAAGGTTCTAATTGTAAGGCCCAATATCCTAAAGCAGATCCACTTTGCATGATAGCTCTATTGAACAATCCTTTAGACATAGGAGATAGAAGATGGTATGTAACTGAAGCTGCTCCTGCACTTTCTCCAAAAATGGTCACATTATCGGGGTCACCTCCGAACGTTCTTATATTTCTCTTTACCCACTTAAGTGCTAGCACTTGATCTTTCAGCCCTATATTGCCTGGTGCTTCCTTGATGCCGAGACATAGGAAGCCAAGGAGTTCCAGTCTATAGTTGAAGGTGACAAGGATGACTCCATGTCTGATCAAGTACTTGGGGCCGTAGATGAAGGGGGACCCCGAACCGTCTCTGAAGCCTCCTCCATGGATGAAAACCATGACGGGCAGAGGGCTGGCGCTGCGCTGCACAGGTGTATACACGTTGACAGTGAGGCAGTCTTCCTCGCCCAGGACGCGACTGCTAGTGAAGCGCTGCGTACATCTGATGTGCTCGTTCAATGCTTTATACACTCCATCCCATTTTGGATTTGGTTGAGCCTCCTGGAATTGAGAATAGTCAACATAAAAAACCATTCAATTAAATGAGAATCAGTATTTGTATAAAATTCATAAAACAATCCCCAACCGTCACTGGGCTGTATCATTTCCTAGCGTTTTAGCTTTTCAGAAGAAGTTGCACGGTAATCTTGCTAGTAACATTAGTAACATTTAAACCTGTAAAGATTCAGAGTAAGCATGAAATAATTGAGAAATGTTTTTTAGCGTGGTAAAATAGTCAAACGAGTCCGTACTGACTAATTTCTATTGATTTACACTTATGTTCCGGGGTCACGGTAATTCGTGAGTCCCGCGACTCGTCAGTATTTTATAATGGATTATGAATTGCTTCTATCTACAATTCTACATCACTGGGCCTACTACGAACACGTTTTGTAATACTGCAATCAAATGGCTGTGTCATTTCATTTAAAATGTATCGCGACAATTAGCTAGCACTTCATATAGCTGGCTGTGTGATTAGTCGGCAGGCGGCAATCACAAGTAGATTAGTACCGCTACGTGTGACGTTACGTTCATCATTATTAGCTTCTACTATTAGCGGCCCTTCATAGAAACTATTATAGGGGCTATAATTGTTTCTCGCCAATAGTCCGACCAATATGACCATGTTACATACCGTTGGAAATTACATTTGTACACAATTCTTCGTTGATTTCTTTGTCTTATTTATCAGGTGATTAAGGCACATGTGATTGGGCAAAATTAGACTTACAAAGTTTCCAAGCTAATTTTATTCGACCCAAATTTTGTGTGACAAAGTAGAACTTACTTGGAATCTATGTGTAACGGTGGCATACGGTATACCGAAGTACTGCAGGTACGTTCCGTCTGGGGCTACCGAGCCCTGAACCTGCCCTCCACTCAGCTGCACCGGTGCTGTATGCTGCGGCACAAGCGGTCCCACAGATAGCGAGATCAGCACCAACAGCTTCAAACTCCACAACGATTTCAAATAATTCTTCATGTTGTAATGACACACCGATTGCACTCACAGTATTCACAGCCACAGATTTCTTCACATCATCTTAGAATTCAACATCATCACGGCATATTGTGATCAGTTTATAGCTCTCGAAACTAGAAAAGCAAGTAACGATGACGATGCGTCATTTCTACAGGTTGATATATAAATTCTGTCGATGTTTCGCCAGTGACGGGTTTTTTGCCGTCCTCATAGGTAGATACAAAGTCCGGTTCGTTGTTCTAGTTGATCGCTAAATCTAATGACCTGTAAAGAGAAAAGTCCAATTTTATTTCGATAATATTGATAGCGTTTTCACATATTATTACAGCGTCATTTTAAAGTCATAAGTAACGGGATCATTCTTAGCAGCATACTGTTAGGCCAACCATAGGCACAAGGTGAACTTTCAGACAGTTAGAGTCTGTCAGTCCCTTACAGATTTTTTTTCCAGTTACCTTACCTGGAAAAAAGATCTGTAAGGATCTGATTCTGCCAATACAAGTGTATGATATAGTTTCGTGAGCACACACACACATGTCTGGTTTAAGACCTTCAAAATCTAGCTAAGCTTCAAGTACCTGTATCATTACTTAAGTCAACATGAGTCAAGTTTAGTGCATTACTTGTGTCTACATTGGAAGGTAATTACTTATTTGTTGAACAGAGACATAGTTGCATGAAACCGGCCAAGTCAACAGAACTAACTAGAACTATTGGACGGTGCGTGTCTTCAAATGCTTTACGATTGCTTGTGGTTTAACATACCAGTTATAAAACCGTTAATTGCAATAGTGTTAACATTATCACGGAAGCATGTTAGTTATGTTTCAGTGAAGGCCTAGGTGCTTTATTTATTCTTATTATGTTGATGTCTGAGATAATAATAACCACGTCTGTAATCTCTTGACAGGTTTTGCAAAGCTGTTTCCTTAAAAAACCATTCGCCAAACAGGGCATAGATCAAGATTTGATATTTAGAAACCCATGGTAATTACACAGCCCGAATCGAACCCATGGAGTTATATTTAGCAAAAGCACTTGGCTACCAACGAACAACTTTAGACAATTGAGGTAGATCCCCTGCGAGGTATAGGTATGTTCCTAGTCAAAAGCAATATCAAATTCAAATCCATAACGCACATTCATCTTAAATAATTTTAGTTTTAAATAAATTCACGTGGCTGAAAATTCAATGTTATTCATCATTAGTGAAACCAGATAGGTTTCTGAATATAAGTACCGGCAATTGCGGGATTTCCAATCACATCTTCGGATTTATGAACAGATTGTTTTTATGAAAAACAGTAATGAAAATATTTTTAAGTTAATATAAGAAGAGTTCCTGGAAATTAAATCCAAGTACCTACGACATTTAACTTGAAATAGATGTCGATAGCCTTAATTGGATAACTGTATTGAGAAGTCTGAGTATTAAATAAATAATGACCTGTTTATGTTCGTTATGAATATTATGAGTGCCTTGCCCTATATAATTTTTGAGGTAGATTTTGACGACTATAAACAAGACTTCCCTGAGAAATAACGATGATACAGACTATAAAGTAAGACGACGCTGACTATGAAATAAAACGACGCCGACTATGAAATAAGACGACGCCTAATAGGACGACGCTGACTATAAATAAGATTGAGCCTGTTAAGACGCCGCCGACTATAAAATAAGACGACGCCTAATAAGACGACGCCGATTATAAATAAGACGACGCCTAATAAGACGATTCCGACTATAAAATAAGACGACGCCTGAGAAGACGACGCCCACTATGAAATAAGACGACGCCGACTATAAAATAGGACATAGGACGACGCTGACTATAAATAAGAGGACGCTGACTACAAAATAAGACGACGCCTCATAAGACGATTCCGACTATAAAATAAGACGACGCCTAATAAGACGACGCTGACTATAAAATAAGATGACGCCTAATAAGACGACGCTGACTATAAAATAAGACGACGTCTAATGAGACGATTCCGACTATAAATAATACGAAGCCGGCTATAAATAAGACGCCAATGACTTGAAATAAGACGACGCCGACTATGTATTAAGAGACGCCAACTATAAAATAAAATGCTATAACATAACACGACGCCAACTATGAAGTAAGACGACGCCTAAAAAGACGACGAGAACTATGTAATAAGACGCCTACCATTCGAAATATTTTTATATTTACCAAATATTTTCATTCCGGGAATGAAATCGCGACATGCAGAGCAGCAGTTAATCGATAAGCTACTGCAGCTGTCGTGCGGAATTTGTATCGAGCCTTTCCTGGAATGCAGTCATGATGATCACTGTGTTGCGTTATCGGCGTGAAAGGCAAAGGTGTGCGTATTGTCTACCCACGTACGGTCAATGTTAAGTTATCATTAAACTTACGCGGATGATCATTGCAAGCTTATCTTTGTGTGTATGACTGCATGCTGCCCATCACCTTTATTTCAAATGACAATACAGTTTTCCAGATCTGATCCTGCAGCCATCATAATAATATATCTTCTTGACGTTTAATAGCACGGACACTTTGTGTGTTTAAATAAAAATACATGTTTTCTTATTATGCTTTTTTAATCTACTTGTGGTTCTGAGATACGTTTTATTTACTCTCAACTGTTAATTTCATCATCAGTTCCACTGGATAGTCCATTTAGATTTGATCTCCTCTGCACGACCTTATCGACAGGCACTACTCCAGAAGATTCGACATCTATCTTACTGTGGTTTCGGAAACCAGAACTTGTTTTAGACTTCATACAATTTTTATTAACTTGTTGTCTTAGTTTTATTTTTGCGGATTTTGGTAGTCGTAAAATCAACTTTACATATTTAAAGCACCATCCGGCCCGTAGCGTTCTATTTGTTAGATTAAAATAATAAAAAATTATTTGACATTGCTGTCTTTTTTTGAAGACTTCCTTAAAATTCTCCGGGATCCTACCATCAGATCCCGACTTGATAATTTTTGGATCACCTGGGAAGTACGCTCTTTCAAATAAAATAAGAATTCTCTAAATAGGTTTGTTTGAGAAATCGTGAAAAATATATTTAAAAAAATCTTCCTTTTAAGTCGGTTTTAATAAATTAGAGGTAAGTAAGAACCTAATAATTCCTTTTCATAATGGACATGGGAACATCTGGATGTTTTAGTATAATAAACGACTAGTCACCTTATTGGTCAATTAGTCACGTTATTTAAGCAAAGTTTTGTTTTGCCATTGTACCGGGCATAAATCCAAATTGAACCCTTTTACGTTTTTCTCCTGATGTTTGAGGGCCAAATCTTTTGGCAGTTAAACACTTGAGTCATTGGACCTCGATTTCTACGTAGGGGCATCAAATGTCTAGTAATGATAAGTGATATTTATTTTGTAAGTTGGTAATAAAAAAAAAAACACTTTTACAAGACACAACCAATATTTTAGAGGTGGATGAGGCCGGTGTTTCGTAACTGTAAAATTGTGACAGTCCGTTCCGCTCCACTCAGGGTGGGAGGACTAGGATTGATGAAAAATTTGGAGTGTATGTGATATAAATATGCAAAAGGAAATATGATAAATCTAAGACATATATGAAACAATGCTACACAAATAAATGTACAATCGACAAAGTTGAATCATGACCCATTTTGACAATAAATCGTTTGAATCCGTCAAATTGACAAAGAACAAAGTCGTTACCAATGTTACCATGGATATGTATGTTTACGCGAATGTGGACCTAATTGTATTTGAATGTATGTAGGAAAATAAGCTTATAGTGGGTCATAATTCCACTTTGTCGATTGTACCTACACGAATATAATGTTTTTGTATTATTTACTTCAAGTTTACAAATTCCGCTATCATTGACCCTACTTCATTTATATGCAAACATAATCGTAATCAATTGACTATCAACCTTGCTTCTACGTAATAAGATGTAAATCTGATTGCTTGATAGCGGCACCTATGACATTGTTATTCGAAGCACATGGCATTACTATTTAGCCTACTTACAATTAATAGGTTTTCACTGCAATGTCCACTAGGCAATGATACAACACAAAATCACTGTACTTGTTCCCACAACTTCACATCACAGCGTAAATTCACACTTGTTCTTGAAACACTAGAGTAGATATTTGGTTGAATTAAGTTTTAAAGTAAAATGTGATAGTAACTTTCACAGTTAGGGCGACGCGTATGCCCGTGCGTCTCTTCGCCGGCTGAATGCGCGCACGCAGCCAACCGGTCGTCTTTAATATGTCAATACTCCATAATACCGCTTCTTGCTAATCATTTAATATCGATCGACCTGTTGTAATGTTAGTCATTGTTTCCTGGTTTTCTTTTGAAGGTTGTAATTCTCTATAAGTTTGCAATTTGTGAGGGCAAAGACCTTTTCTGGTTGTCGGATATAGCGTTGGAAGAGGTCATAGCTAACCGTTATCTTGTAATGTTTTGTCCATTTTGTTTAAAATTATGTTAGCAGTTTTTAATAATAATGTGCCAGTAATTTCTTTCTTGCTTGATTAGTGCTTTCTCTTAGCTGCCGTCCATGTGGATGAACGTCGTCCTAACCTTACCTAGACCTTACAGTAAGTGCGCAATGTTATGAGTTCTAGTATTACATGAGTAAAACCTTTAGACCACTAGATGTGTCCATCTCGCGACCCAGGAAAACTCGGAACGAGCCTGGGAGCAGTTGTTTACCTTTCGTTATAAGATTCTACATGTGGAAAAAAAAATGGCAGCGAAATAATCTTTAACAAAGTAGTTAAAGAAAATTGCAACAATACGTTACACAGTTTGGACTCAAGATTACCTTTTTTTCCTCACTCTTCCCATAGAGGCTTGTTCACATGTAGAATCAAAATTAAGTGAGGGTGACATTAGGGATTCATGGCGAAACTATAAGGGTTCCTTGTTGACTACGGAACCCTAAAAACACAAAAATTTCGAAAAAAATTAAAAGTTGATGTGGCATCAGAATCGATCCCTTATCTCGAAAAAAATACAAGAAGAAAAAAATATTCGATGTACAGGAATGACAGCTCAACGATTTTATTATTATGTAAAGAGTAGGTTCTGCCCGCGACTTTGTACGCGGATCCTGTTGCCAAAGCCAAAGCCAAAGTCACAGTCGAAGTCAGAGTCAGAGTC
The DNA here is from genome assembly GCA_036375495.1 of Agrotis segetum. Taxonomy (NCBI): domain Eukaryota; kingdom Metazoa; phylum Arthropoda; class Insecta; order Lepidoptera; family Noctuidae; genus Agrotis; species Agrotis segetum. Next base: position 21,487 of record JAQSVV010000169.1, read on the forward strand.
AGAGTCAGAGTCAGAGTCCGAGTCCGAGTCCGGGTCCGAGTCCGAGTCCGAGTCCGAGTCCGAGTCCGAGTCCGAGTACGAGTCCGAGTCCGAGTCCGAGTCCGAGTCCGAGTCCGAGTCCGAGTCCGAGTCCGAGTCCGAGTCCGAGTCCGAGTCCGAGTCCGAGTCCGACTGTCCGACTGTCCGACTGTCCGACTGTCCGACTGTCCGACTGTCCGACTGTCCGTCAGTCCGACTGTCCGACTGTCCGACTGTCCGACTGTCCGACTGTCCGTCTGTCCGACTGTCTGACTGTCCGACTGTCCGACTGTCCGACTGTCCGACTGTCCGACTGTCCGACTGTCCGACTGTCCGACTGCCCGCGACTTTGTACGCGGATCCTGTTGCCAAAGCCAAAGCCAAAGTCACAGTCAAAGTCAGAGTCAGAGTCAGAGTCAGAGTCAGAGTCAGAGTCAGAGTCAGAGTCAGAGTCAGAGTCAGAGTCCGAGTCCGAGTCCGAGTCCGACTGTCCGACTGTCCGACTGTCCGACTGTCCGACTGTCCGACTGTCCGACTGTCCGACTGTCCGACTTACAGACCGTCCGTTCAGACTGTCAGACTATCAGGCTGTCAGACGGTCAGACTGTCAGACTGTCAGACTGTCCGACTGTCCGACTGTCCGAGTCCGAGTTCGAGTGCGTGTCCGAGTGCGAGTCCGAGGGCGAGTTCGAGTGCGAGTTCGAGAGCGAGTTCGAGAGCGAGTTCGAGTGCGATTTCGAGTGTGAGTTCCTTCAAAGTCAACGCCAAAGTAGATGGAAGTCAAAGTACCAAATGTAACGTCGCCGCCGAAACCGAAACCGAAACTTATTAAAATATTAAAATTTTTGATACTTTTTAGAATTTTATGTTTTTTTTTTTACATTTGTTTACACTTAAAAAGTGTATAATTATACAGTAATTACAGGATGACTGAAGACCAATTTTGTCGAAAACGAAAACTGCATCATTGGATTTTAGAAAAATCAATAGTGTTGGTCAGGAATCGAAACCGCAGATTTTGGAAGAAGAAAACCAGACATTATTACACCATTCGATAGTGTTTGGTAATAAGGATCAAATTCTGGAAATTAATGTTATACTGCAAACTTATTTATTTATTCATAAGAGATAACAAATATCCATTGGGTTAGTAACAATATTCTTAACCTAAGTTAGTACCTAATTTCTAACATCGACAGAGTACAGGAGACCAGTGATCTCACCATCACCAACGGGCTGTCATGTCTCCCAACATAGAAGACGCGCTACAGAACCGAGGCAGTCGCAACAACACTCTAAATGCGTTGTTATTTCAACACAATGGAAATTGTTTATGAATAAATGAAATGAAATGAAATAGGTTTCTAAGAAATTGCTATTTTTCTATGTTATTTAACTTCTACTGAGCCATAATCTATATTTTCAGCCTTGACGATTTATCAATCGTCAAGGCAGAAATAAATGAAATAGAAATAATAAAATAGATTTAATTATCAGTTTAAATATATTTTATTATTTCATGAATATACAAGACTTACTCTTGGCAGTAAACTCGAAAATATAACCTCAACTCACGATTAAATGAACGGCGCGGCGCCGCCGTCAAGCAAGCACGTGTTGGCTACGAATGACACACGAAAATGCACAAACACTTGAGTTTCGTCAGGTTTCAGTTTCGGCAAAGTTTCGGCTATATTCTGGCCGAAACCGAAACTAGGGCCGAAACTAGATTTTTTGGCCGAAACCGGCCGAAACCGAAACCGAAATTTCGTTCGGTCACTAATTCTAAGTAGGCCGATTGATAAAGTGACTTCGTTGAAGTAAATGAAACGATAGTAGGTGAAATGAAATTCGGGCAGTCATTTTTCGATCATTTGATAGGTAACCATCATAATCCATGTATGGCAGCAAACCTGTATGCCATGGGGGTAAAAAGTTAGTGACACTAATGCCAAAAGACGAATTTCAGTTTTTAGATAAGAAATCATAGTTCTAGAAGGAGTTGCCGCTTGAAATCTGGCTATTCCAACAGTAAATTATATCCATCTAATCCGTAAATATCACGACGGAAGAGGTGAACTGTGTTTGTATGTAGATGCGAAATTCGTTTAGTAATAAATTAAACTTTTTATAAATAATGTCAATAATTTTAAATGTGGGCCACTGATTACAGCGATAAAAAATATCTAATCCTTTTATGTATGTACATACAAACTTTTATAGATACAACGGAAAGATAACTTTGTATGTGACGGGTATAATGTGAACATAATAGTGCTCTGTAGAAACTTCTAGAGCATTTCTAAGTCTTTAATGTAGCTTAATTTTCTTTGTATAATAAAAAAAAGAGTAAAATAACCTACAAAACTTTTCTTTCGGAAGTCGGTGACTTTTTCATTACTTTCATTGTCTCTATTGCCACCGACTTCCGAAAGAAAAGTTTTGTAGGTTATTTTACTCTTTTTTGTGGTTGTTTTTGAAGGCGGTCACATTTTTTTTTGAAAAAGTTTTTATTTTACTCTTTTTAGTTTAAAAAACATTCAACCAAAATTCTTTTCAAATACATCATTTTTAACCGACTTCAAAAAAAGGAGGAGGTTATCAATTCGACTGTTTAATACCCTGTTTTATACCCTTTTTTGTGGTTGTTTTTGAAGGCGGTCACATTTTTTTTTGAAAACGTTTTTATTTTACTCTTTTTAGTTTAAATATTCAACCTTCAGCACTAGAATTTTGTAATCCGTAGCACCGGTAATGACATCGTTAACATCTCTTTCATTTATTCCCTATCTCAAAAACTGCTGAACCGATTTTGATGAAATTTGCAGTATTCCCTAAGTTGAACGATACCTAGTACAACAAAAAAATAATTACTTAAATCGGATTTATAGTTCCGGAGATATGCGAACACAAACATAATTTTCTTACTTGAAGAGTTGTACCTTCCATCATCAGCTCAGCTACATGAGATGATGATTTCCATACGCAAGTACTTGAATTACTTCATAAGATTTGCGAAAAACTATGTGTCAGCTAATAAAATTTGAGGGTTGCCCTCGATTTCTCCAAGATCCAATCATCAGATCCTGAAATGGTGACAATGGGATCACACGGGAAGCACCAGCTTTCGAATAAAAAAAGAAACATGACAATCGGTTCACCCAGTCGCAAGTTATGAGGTAACAAACATAAAAAAAAAAATACAGTCGAATTGATAACCTCCTCCTTTTTTTGAAGTCGGTTAATAAGCTGTTGATTGTGTATTCTTAATTATGAATACAATACTTAATTATAGCTTGTACTAGCTGCTGCCCGCGACGTCGTCTGCGTGAATGCGGTTTTCCGTATAGCATGATAATAATAATAATTATGTAGCATATAATTATGTTGTCCTGAGTTCTTAATAATATTCGTGGCAACCCGGACATACCTAAGGAGAAACAGAAATATTCTAAAAACTATATTTTTTGCCTTCAGTATCGATTGACGATTGTAGATCACACCAAAAGCATTCTTTTAAAAAATATTCAAGGTACAATTTTGACTTTCTTACCAATTTTATTTTTGAGAGAGATATGTATAGTTAAATTATGCATATAATATGTATATCTATACTGCTTAACAATATACGTTAATGTTGAATTCGTGTTTTCATTACTTATCAACGAACGTAGGTCATACTTTATTGCATGAAACCTAGAAACCTGCGACATCCTCGAAAATATTTATTTTCTAACTTGTAACTTTGTAAGAAGTAATGATCAATACTAATTTAATAATAATGATTATACGAGTAATTATGAGCAGTTAATACTAGCAGTAGTAATAGTAGCAGTAGCACTAGTAGCAGTAGCACAGTAATACTAGCAGTAGTAATAGTAGAGTAATTAAGAGCAGTTAATACTAGCAGCAAGTTTTATATGTAACTCGAAAGTGGCCTCTATGTATGTATATTAAATGACTGGTCATGGTACAATACAAAGATAGTTATGGTGATGTGACCCGGAAAACATGGTGTTGCAGTACAACCGAACGACTGTTTATTCATTATACCTTCAGATAATTTGTTAAAATGTTACAATTTACATTATTAAAGGCCACCTCTGTGGAAGCATGGAAGATGTAAATAAAAGGGAAATTATTAAATTTTTGGATAAAAAAGACATTAAAAAATATAATCACGTTGATATCGCACTGGGAGTTTTTATTAATATAAACTTGTGACTAAAATATCAAGGAAACACGATCATTATTTAATGAAATGTATTCTCAGAAGTATTCATAAATCGTATTATTACAGAAATATTAAAAAAAAAAAACATTAAATGCTTCAGATCTAGATTCTAGAGTAGGTCTATCAATCGATTAGATAATTCAATGAACTAAAACATACTTTACACTAGCTACCAAGAATATACCTGCTAATGAAAACTGTATAGAGAATGTTTAAATAAATATTTATATTGATACACACCTCGCAGTGTAGTAAAAATTTAAATCAGAAAAAAACCGGCCAAGTGCGTGTCGGGCCACGCACAGTGTAGGGTTCCGTAGTTGCCCATCAAAATACTTATGCGAACTAACTAAACTGATTCGCTGAATTTAATTTTAAAAAGAAAAATTTTCAAAATCGGTAAAGGAGTCTTTGAGAAATCGGGGAAAATACATAAGAAAATAGATTACAACGAATTTAGAACCTCCTCCTTTTTTTGAATTTAGTTAAAAATAGTTGACGATAAAAACCTACCTATCAAAAAACATACCGTAAAACATACCTATAAAAGCTGTAAAAATAAAGTTGACAAACTTACATTTGCAGTTGTCTCCGATACATTTTGTTTAAGAAAATATGATACCAAGTACATTTTATAAGTTGGTCGACTATTACTCGTAAAGTTGTAAAGCCTACTTAGTCATGATAATTTTCTTTTAAACTTCGTTATATGTACTACTATTGTGAATTTTTTCACACCCCCAAACATAACCGTTTAGCTGGTAGAGGGGGGGGACACTCGAATCGAGCAAAATTTAGCACTTTAAAGCTTAATATTTCACAAACGAATTTTTTTATCAATAAATTGTAAATGGAAACTATCATTATTTTTTAAAGGCCTATTTAATGATACCCCACACTAAGGGGTACGCGAGAAAAAAAAAATCCTCACTTTACGTGTAAGTACTGGAGGTACCCTAAAAAAAATATTTTAGGAGATTTTATTTTACCACTTTTTCGGCACAACAAATCCGTATATATACACCAAATTACAGCTCTCTAGTACTGTGCGTCTCTGAGCTAAACTGCGGACAGACGGACGGACGGACGGACGGACGGACGGACGGACATGGCGAAACTATAAGGGTTCCTTGTTGACTACGGAACCCTAAAAATGTGATTTAATAATTTTCCCAGTTTGGTAGCAACACAATGGCATTGATTTATAGAATGAAGTGTGCTCATGGACACTGAGTCGTACAGACGTGTTCATTCATATTTTGTTTGAATAAACTTTATTGTGTCAATTTGTGAGTGACCTTGTTACGTATGTAGAAAGTGTGCGCGAGTGTACCACGGATTACAATAACACAGGATATGTCATAAGTCCGTATTCAACTGATCGTAAATATCTGTTTACTAATAGTAAAGCCATCAGTCTATTGTTCTATGATAGCGTGCTAGGATTTATTCCTTAGAGAAAGATTTTGATGCCGTTATACTGCATCATCGTGCGTTTTGGTTATTTTTTGGCACAAATGGGCCTAATTTCGCAAGTTGTAAGACTACCAAAAATACAAGTTATACCTGTTATGTAGTATGTGGCCTTCTCACTTTGGTCAGTTCGATCCAAAGGTTATCGTTCGCTCGGAGTTGGCGACAAGGCCGCGAGATTATTTGATATTGTGTTCTAGTGAGTAGGTTTTCTTTTACCTTTTCAAAGAACACGCATCACGCAGTACCTTATCCAGACTATAACTATTCCGTAATATTTGTATCGTAACCTGTGCGGTTTGCGAGCGTTCCCTTGACATATCGATCCCTAGACATTTATTATTGATGCGATCAGCACGTGGATGTCGATTCCCTCGCGAGGTACACGTCGTGGATATGCCTTGTTTATTGACAGTGTGTAGAATATAAAATATTAGTGACCGAAAATCAGTACATCGAAGGTTTTTACTTCGATCGATCTCAGCGTCAATGTGTTGTTAAAAGGTAGGTCAGTACCTAATCAAAGTCTTTATCTGTGTTCAAAGGTTGACAGGTGTATCCAACCGTACCCGTACGTAATTAGAATTTATTAGTAGATAAATATTTCTCCGATCTCTAGTGTACAGCTACCTTATTACAATATTCATGGACATTGTTTATTGTTTTAGAACAATCAGGTAATTTTGATGTATAACTTATTGATTTCCTTGCAAAGTATTCTCCTGTATTTAAATATTTGTAGTTATGAAGATAGTAAATGTCTGAGTAAGATAGTGACATAATACCGCGATATGTTATCAATGAACACTGAGTTATCACCTATTTTACAGCTGTTTAGACTGCGAGGAATTCGTGTCATTTTCGATAGTGAGTGTAATAACGATAGGTCGTATCCAAAGGGCGAAGTTCTTGCAATCAGAGTACATGAACAATTACTTTCAGTTGTTACGCGGACTTTGAGGGGATGAGGATGTGGTGAGCACCTTATAGCGGTTTTGAAAAAATGAGTCTTAAACAAAAGTGATATATTTGCTAAAGTGTATCAAAGTGCTGTGAACTGATGGCAAAGTCAATAAGTGTAAAGTGGTTGGTGCTGTGGTCACTGTGGGCTGCCAGAGTCGTTCGCCAGCCCACGGACACTCTCTGGCTGAGCAACGGCCCAGTGAGAGGGACCATCTCTCCCGATGGATTACTCAAGAGTTACAATGCCATACATTATGCCAGCGTGCCACATCGGTTTCAGGTAAGTGCAAGATACGCAATGTTAGATATCAGCAATTAACGCCCCCTAATTAAAAATGTAATGTGCAGGTAACAATTCTGTAATTAAAAAGAATGACTTAGACGTTATGTGTTTCAAAACAAAGTCAAGAAAAGTATAATAAAAACAAGTAAATAAAAAGATTGCTGACACAATGCCTTTTCCAGGCTCCAGGTCCTGAACCAACGTGGGAGAGAACATACGATGCAGTCAACGAGAACGTGAGGTGTATCCAGAGCGTGATGGACACCTTCACCGTCGGCACCACTGACTGCCTTACCCTTAACGTGTTCACCCCCCTGGACGCACACTCCAACTCCAAGCTACCAGTCATGTTCTACATACATGGAGGAGGATTCTTCAAAGGCTCAGGGAACCCGTTCTTCTACGGCCCAAACTATCTAGTATCTAAAGGAGTCATCCTGGTCTCCATTAACTACAGGCTAAATATACAAGGATTCCTCTGCCTTGGCATCAAAGAAAATCCTGGTAACGCAGCCATGAAAGACCAGGTCGCCGCTCTGAGATGGGTTCAAAGGAATATCAGGAAGTTCGGTGGAGACCCTGATAACGTCACCATTTTTGGGGAGAGCGCCGGAGCAGCATCAGTCTCCTACCTCTACATCTCACCAATGTCGAAAGGACTATTTCACAAAGCTATCACCCAAAGTGGATCAGCGATCGCCCCATGGGCGTATCAGTACAGAACTACTTTCTTGGCGAGCTTGTTGGCCAAAACGATGTTGTTTGAGTCACAGGACCCGCGCGAGTTGTACGAGTTCTTCATGACAAAGTCTGACGATGAACTAATACTGACTAGGGTGCCAAGGGCGGAAGGAAATTTAGTCATTTCTGAAATATTATACACGCCATGCGCTGAAAAACCTATAGAAGGAGAGGAAGCATTTCTAACCGAGCCACCATTGGATATTCTTACCAAAGGACAGTATAACAAAGTTCCTATGATGATAGGTACAAACAGTGAAGAAGGGCTCTTAATATTAGGCATGGATAACGACACGATGATTAATCAGGTCAAGTTTGAGAAATCATTACCAAAGAATTTGGAAATTCTAGACGTAAAAACTAAATTAGAGATAGCAAAAGAATTAGAACGATTGTACATGGAGGGGGAAGAAGTTTCTGCTGACTCCGTAGCAAAGTTATCAAGATGGTATGGAGAGCCGAACTTAAACTTCCCTTCATTGGCTGAGACGGAAATCCTGCTACAAACCACGGATCAGCCTATTTATAACTACTTGTTCCAGTATTCGGGCGGAAGGAATGTGCCAAAGTTTTTTCTATCCAAGAAGTTGAAGGTGGTACCGGGAGCCACTCATGCTGATGATATTTTTTATTTATTCTCGCAGCCTGTCATCTTTTCCAATTTTGAGAATGAAATGATAGACAAAGTGACGAGTATGTGGACAAACTTCGCAAAATATGGGTAAGTTCTGGTCAGTTAACCTCTGAATAAGAACGCGTCTAGATAAAAGATGGTTTTCAAAGAGTGTTTAATCTGCTGTATCACGTAATATCCCCACAGTATCATTATTTGAGTTATAATGATATTATGAACGATGTCATCATGCTAACACAACAGAAATATCAGCAACGTTCATTTTGTTATCGATTTGGAATTTTTCGCCAGTAGCTGTTTATAAATTTAATATTGTATACTCGTTTGATCTCCAATATTACCTATAGGTACACTTGTGTTGCCTGATCTGATCAGATACATTGGAAGTTTACCAACATTATACATTTTTTGTTTTCAGGGATCCAACACCAGTAGGTTCCAATCTGCCAGTAAAATGGCTCAGATCAAACAGCACATCACCATCAGCACTGCTGATTGACGAGGAGTTCCACATGGGGCCACTGTGGTACAACGACAGGCTTAAGTACCTGAGGGAAATCTACTCCAAGTTTAGGAGGAAAGGATGACGATCGTCTAGAAAACTTTAGTACAATTTTATATCAGTGATAATTTATTAAAAACCAACGTTAAGTTATTTTCTATAGGTCTTGTTTGCCAAGAAGCTTATTTTGTCAAGTCATTGTAAAACTAGATTTTGTTATCAGAGGTTGTTTTAAAACTGGTAATGGTATTTTGTGTATAAATCGGTGATTTGATTGTTTGAGTTATGGTGTGTTGCCAAGATGTATCGTTGTTATTAGGTTTCTTATTATAAGATGGGTGTTACTGTTAATCAAGGAGCTTTTATTTTTCATCAATGGCAAACAAGAAGATACCACTCGAGATCTAATCTACAGAGAGTCATTCCACCATCTACTAGTAGTAAATGCCTATGGCATTAATCCCGCCTCTGAGTGTGGAAAATATTAAATAAATAAAGAAATTAAAGGTTTCTTATTACAACATTACAGATTCTAACAATAAAATATTACAGATTACAATAATAGTTGTAACAAACGTGCTTAATATGCAAAGTTTTTTTCACGAAAATTATTTATAACTTGTATCGTCTCTTTCATTATTGATATGGGACATTTCTCCGAGCACGAGAAGTGATATAGCAAACAGAAGAAATGTGAGAGATGATGAGTTGAAGCCAAAGTGTTGAATTATCTCCCCAGCAATGTTCCGAACTACTGTCATTTGGCACAACTACGCTCCTTTATCTATTGACCTCGGCTCGTAAACCGAAGGGACACTCGAGTGCATTCCCTAATTAGGACAGGCAGGACCTTCCGGGGGCCGACCGACTGGAACTTTGAACATTCTCCGACCAAGAATTATTTATTTTATTGCCGGAATGAAAGACTCACTGATGCGTTGAGCATTTCTACTTCAGCCAACGCGCGTCTTCGGCTTCCATTAATTTTGAAACGCCATTAAGAACCCTTTCATTTGCTTTTCAGTTCTTTACAAAATGTTCTGCCAATGACATTGTTCAATAAACTAACTGTTAAATCAAAATGGTTTGCCGATAAACAGGGTTTTAATACTCTCTTTGTTTGTGCATTAATCTCACTTTAAAGCGAAAGATAGTGTAATGGACCGACCGGGATAGCCACAGCCGGTTCACTTACAGGCCTTTTATTGTTGTGCACACGTGCCTTACTTTGCTGGTGACGCATGCACCCACGCACCCCTGAATGCGTACCGTTTTTGGAAGGTTACGGAAATAATAGCTAGGGGAACCACGGACAACGGAAATAAGAACACCTTTTTTGAAGAGTTAACTTTGAAGGCTTCGGTCTTCCCTTTTGATGTTGCCTCTTCGATGGCTCGGTTGCGACTGAACGAAGTACGGGCGGTCGTACCGCCTTTTATACTGCCCGTCCTTACCTTAGCGAGAACACCCGTTTTTTGAGCCAGTTTTCCTTTCAATTTTCACTAAGACCGAGGCCTTCGTTGCCTTTATTTACATAAAATTTTAAACCTTATATTTACGTATGTTACCTTTTTGGATTCCTTATGAACTCTATTTTCACATGAAACAATAAAAATAAACTTACAACTAAATACAAAAAATTTCTTAGAACAAAAACTTATTAAAATTACGTATGAACAAAGTTTGATTATACAAAAACTTGAATATCTTAAAAACTACTTATCCGATTTGCGTGGAACAACTTGTGCCACTATTTTTATTGTAAAACACACCCCTTTCAAATAGTTTAATTCCAAAATAATCATAAACAAAAAAGTCAATTTTCAAGTTACGTAATTCTTAAAGAAATCTAAAGTATTTACAATTTTTCCTTATAAAACCTTATCTAATTGGAATCTTATTACTAAAATAGAACACAATCTTACAAGTATTACCTATTTACACTAATTAATCAACAGATTCTGATTAGAAACACTTGTCCGTCACTTTCACTGTAAACACTGCACTGTTCGACGTCAAAAGGCCACCCACTACTTGCACCCCTTGTCGTTTCGTGGGGTCCCGTCGCCGACAGTCTCCCCCTCGTGCGTCGCACCATCTCCCTGGCTCGGCGACACTCCCGGCACCAACAGCACCACTCTCGATCTTGGCCTTCTCAGTACTCCTCCGCGCGTCTCGACGTCGACGACTCTGGTCCGCCCGTCTGGTCCAGGATACACCTGCTGGATCCTTCCGCGTGGCCAGGTGCATCTCGGCAGGCTGCGGTCGACGATGAGCACGATGTCCCCGACGCGTAGATCAGCAGCGTCGCTCCTTCCGGACGTCTTCCTTGGCAGCAGGGTGGGCAGATATTCGCGCAGCCAGCGTTGCCAAAAGTGGTCGGCAAGCCGCTGCGTAGTCTTCCAGCTGTGTCTGCCCACGAGCTCGTTGTCCGTGAAGCTGCCGATTCTCGCTGCGCCGCAGGAACGCCCAATGAGAAAGTGGTTGGGCGTGAGTGCTTCTTCTTCAGGGTTCTCGGAGAGGTGGGTGAGAGGCCGAGAGTTGACTATGTGCTCGGCCTCTAGGAGGAGGGTATGCAGAACCTCCTCTCGTGGATGCTGCTCGTTGAGTGTGGCGCCCAGTGCGGTTTTGATCGATCGCACCAGACGCTCCCATGCGCCGCCCATGTTTGGCGCACCAGGAGGGATGAACTTCCACTGCACGCCGATCTTCTCTGCTTCTGAGGTGAGGTCTTCTTGCTTCATGTTATCTAGCGCTTCTTTCAGTTCGTGGTTAGCGCCGATGAAGTTGGTCCCGTTGTCGCTGTAGATTGTCTTCGGCATCCCTCTTCTCGCGGCGAATCTTCGTAGCGCCATGATCATGCTGTCCGTGGAGAGTGACGGAGCGAGCTCAATGTGTACAGCCCTTGTGGTTAGGCATGTAAATAGAGCGCCCCATCTCTTCTCGTGACGTCTTCCCACGGTGACTGTCAGCGGGCCGAAGTAATCTACGCCGGTGCACGTGAAGGGAAAGTGGCCGTGCATCAGCCTTTCTGAGGGTAAGTTGCCCGTCGGGAGTTCGTGCGGCGTTGCCTTCTTCGTCTTGCACCATTGGCACTGATGTTGAACTGTCTTGATCGCTGACCTCAGTCCCAGTACCCAGAAGCGTTGCCTTATCTCGTTCATGACCGTTGCATGATTACCGTGGTTGAAGCGGCAGTGGTATTCTTCTATGACGAGTCGTGTTGTCCTTTCCTTGCTGTCGAGCACGATGGGTCGCTTGTATTCCCTGGTCACGCCCTGTATCGCGTCGATCCTTCCTTTCAGCCGCAGAAGACCCTCTTCCAGCACTACGTCGAGCTTCTTCAACTTGCTACTGCCTTCTAGTTGCTTTCCTTGCTGTAGACACCTGATGTCTTCCTTGAAGCTTTTCTCTTGGCTTCTCTTTAGCAACAGAACTTCGGCTTGCTCCAGTAGTCCGGCGTCTAAGGGTATGTACTTCTTCTCGGCGTTCTTAGAAGATTGATGTCGCTTCTCCGTCGCAATCGTCTTCTTCCTTCCCGTCGCTCTCCATGTTGGATCTTCCTTGCTGACGTTGACCTTTTCCTTTGTTCTACAGAGCTGAATAAACTGTAGTACTCTCGCTGTAGCTCGCCATAATCTCTTCCACGACGAAAACCTTTCAGGGTCGGGTACGGGGTACGCGATGCTCACTGTTGCTACGACGTCCGTTGACCTTTCTTCACCGGTGGTTTCCTTCTTGAAAGTCCTTGCTGCCGGCCAGTGGACCTCTTCTTTCCGTAGGAAGTCAGGCCCGGTGAACCATCGGTGATTGCAGTCGAAGTCTTCCGGTACGTCACGCGTCGCGTCGTCTGCTGGATTCTTCCCCGTAGGTACCCATCTCCATTCTTGAGGTTTGGTCAGGTCTTCAATCTCCGCTAAGCGATGAGCCACGAACGTCTTGAATGTTCTCGGGTCTGTCTTGATCCAGGAGAGCACGATGCTGGAGTCTGTCCAATATGTTTTCTTCACTACCTTCAGGTCCATTTCTTCTTCCACTGAGTGCGCTAGTCTGCTTCCCAGGAGTGCCGCCTGCAGCTCGAGTCTCGGGATTGACACTGGCTTCAGAGGTGTGACTCTGACCTTCGCGGCCACCAAGCTGACGTGATAGGTGCCGCTCGGTTCTTCTGTCCTCCAGTAGACTGTGGCTGCGTACGCTGTCTCACTCGCGTCTGTAAACGTGTGCAGCTCCCCCTCGGTGCGATGTGGCGCCAAACACCTCGGTATGTGAAGATCTCGGAGCAGTTTCATCTTTTCCAGGTAAGTTTTCCATGCTTCGTAGTCCTTTTCTTCTATTTCGTCGTCCCATCCAACGCCGCTTCTCCATACGTTCTGAAGCAGCTTCTTCCCTTGGACGAGAACTGGTGACGCCAACCCCAATGGGTCGAAGGTCGACATCACTGCGCTGGTGACTTCCCTCTTCGTAGGCACCTGAACCCTTTGATAATTTCTTCTGGCGTGTTTCGCAGGTTTGCCCTGAAGCCGATGGAGTCCCTTTCTGTGAACCAACGCAGGCCCAAAGTCTTTTCTTCTTTCTCGCCGAGGTCCACTTCTGTCTTCTCTGTGGTATCAGTCTTCACTTCTTGCAGCAGTTTAGGTCGGTTTGATGCCCAACCTCTTAGTTCGAAGCCTGCCTTCTTGTGTATGAAGTCCACTTCTGCTGTCACCCTTTTGAAGTCCTCTTCTGAATGGAAACTATGGAGATAATCGTCCATGTAGTGATTCAGCTCGATTGCCCTTGTAGCCTCTGGATACCGCTCCTTGTAGTCCGCCGCGTTCCGGTTCTTGACGTAGATCGCTGTGCTTGGTGACGATGTCGCACCGAAGATTACGGATGTCATCCTAAACTTCTTTGGTAGCACGTTGCGATCTTCCCCTCTCCACAGGAACCGTAGGCTGTCTCTATCTTCTGGCCTGATGCGAACTTGCAGGAACATTTCCTTGATGTCGGCTGCCACCGCTAGTGGTCCTTGTCGAAACCGCAGCAGCACACCGAAAAGAGACTGCAGTAGGTCTGGTCCGGGCAGCAGAGCGTCGTTGAGACTTCTTCCTTTTGACTTGGCTGCCGCGTCGAAGACGATCCTTATTTTCTTCTTTAATGGATGTACCACGGCGAAGTGAGGCAGGTACCATGTCTTCTTGGGGTCTTCTTGTCCCTCAGGCGCTTCTTCTGCATACTTGCTGTCGATGAGGTGCTGGATTTGCTTGCTGTATTCTGCCTTCAGCTGAGGATCCTTGTCTATCTTCCTCTCGATGTTGATCAATCGGTTCCGGGCAGAAGTGTAGCTCTCTGGCATCTGCTCCTCTTCATTCTTCCATAGGAGTCCAGCTTCGAATCGACCATCTTCAAGTCTTCTGCAGGTCTTCTCCAGGATGGCGAGTGCTCTTCCCTCTGAGTCGGTCGTTGGTCTTCTCGGTAATACCCCTAGTGCTTCAATGGCGAAGTGTTCCTTGATGGCTTGATGCATCTCTTCTTCTGCCGTGCTGATGTGAAGACACGTATTCAGGTAGTGTACGGGCTTCGTACTTCCATTGTCCGACCCATGTAGTACCCAGCCGAGTCCCGTTCTTGAAGCGACTGGTTCCCCTGGTTTGCCTCTCCTTACTTCTTGAGTCACGATCAGCTCCCAATTGTCTTGCCCGATGAGTAGCTGCGGTGACTCCCCTGTGTAGTAGAGAGAGTCGGCGATCTTCTTCAAATGTTGACAATCTTGAATCCTTTTCTTGTCCAAGAACTGTGGTGCAAGCTTCAACTCGTCGATAGTTCGGACCCTCTTCAATGTCTTCTTGTTTCCCTGATGAACACCTTTCACTATCAGGTCCAACGTCTGAGAGTCCTTCTTCCTTAGTAACTTGCCTCCTACTGTCTCGATGACCAGTTCTTCTGTCGTTCCTTGAGCGCCGACCTCCTTTGCTATCTTCTCGTCCAGTAGTGACACCGTTGACCCTTCGTCCATGAGGGCCAGTATCTTCTTGGATCCTTTCGACCCGAAGACTTCCACAGGAACAATCTTCAAGTATGCCCTTGTACTATTGACCGCGTTCACTGATGCGGTGACACTTGCTTCTTCTTGTGGCGTATCTTCTTTCTTGTCTTCGGGTTTCCTTTCTTCTGACTCCACGTGCAGCAGATGATGATGCCACCTCTTGCACTCCTTGCACGATGGCTTCCTGCAGCTCTCCTTCCTGTGGTTCCCTTGAAGACACTTGAAGCAGACGCGACTCTTCTTAACTGTTGCCCACCGATCTTGAACCGACGCCTTCTGGAACTTCTGACACTCGAGGAGGAAGTGACCACCCTCACACATAGGGCAAGTCTTCTCATTCTTCTCTTGTTGCTTCGACGAGTTAGAGTTCCTTTCCTTTTCCTTCGTAGAATGCGCCGCTTGTCGATGAGTCCTCTTGAACCCGCTCTTCTCTTCTGTAGTAGCGAAGGCTCCACACTTGTCTGCTTCTATGTTCAGGAACTTGGACACCAATGTCAGGTTGGAGAACTCGCCTTCTTCCGATGCTGCAGTGAAGTCGTACCAGCGGAACTTGAGGACCGTTGGCATCTTCTCTATGATCTGCTTCACCATTTCTGGCGAATGAAGATATTGGGGCTTCTTCAATCCTCTGATGGCTGCTACACTGTTGCTGATTTGACTCGCGAAGATGCATATGTCTCTCGGGTTCTCTGATATCTTCGGTAGAGTCTTGATTTTCTCCAATTCCGCCAGCACCAGTGCATCCGGTCGCCCGTATCTTCTTCTTAATGCTTGCATGACTTCCAGCGGAGAGGCTTCTGAGTACAACAGGCTCTTGATTGCTTCTCTCGCGTTTCCTTTCAATGCCCTTCTAAGCCGTGCCATGTTTTGAACGTCATTAAACATTGGCGCAGTATCTTCATAAACAACCCTGAAGGCCAACCACTCGCTGCTGCTGCCGTCGAAGAACGGTAACTCGTGGATATACTTGGGCTGCGATGCTGGTCCTTCTCGTGTGGTAAGAGCTTCCTTCAACACCGACGCCAACGCTTGAATCTCGATCGTAGCTCCTTTGGTTGCAGAGTTCTCTTCAGGTTTAATATTCTTCGACTCCTCAGGAGGGCGTTGACCTCGTAGCTCCGGTTGTTCTTGTACGTCTTCCTTCAGTACTGACGTCTCGATCCAGTTCTGGACCTGTGCTGTTCGATCTTCCTGATCTTCATCGACGGAGTCATCATCTTCACACTGTGCCAGTTCCAACCTGACGCGTGCTAGCTTGGCTTCAGCCTGGGCTTGCTTCAGCTCCAGGCGCGCTAATTCTTCCTTGGCTTCTAGTTCACGTCTTCTGGCTGCGGTGCTCGTGGTCTTCATTGACCTGGCGCGGCGACTGACCCCCGTCGGCTTAAGAGTGGTCCTCGACCCATACAACTCTTCAGCCGGGGCCTGTTCTGGGGTCTTCTTTGTCGCCTCCTTGCGGGTGGCTTCTCCTTCCTTCTTGTCTGAAGCCGCTGTGGTTGTGGTCGCAACCGTCGTTCGCGTGGTTTCCGTTGCCGTGGTCCCCTCCGTAGCTGTAGTTCCTGACGATGTGTTCGTGCCCGACGTGGTCGTTGTACCCGAAGTAGTCGTTGTTCCCGTTGACGCTGACGCAGACGTGACCCCTCCCCCCCCTGACGCATCTTCTGTCGCGTCCCTAACGGAAGGACGTGACGGGGGACGCGAGGGAGCATCCTTCTGCGACCTGGTTACGGGCATCTTCTTATCTTCTGTACTCTTCTGGTACTCTTCTGGTACCTCTTCTGACACCAACTTCTTTCTTCCAAACAGGGATCCGGAACTCCGAAGGACCAACACTGTAATGGACCGACCGGGATAGCCACAGCCGGTTCACTTACAGGCCTTTTATTGTTGTGCACACGTGCCTTACTTTGCTGGTGACGCATGCACCCACGCACCCCTGAATGCGTACCGTTTTTGGAAGGTTACGGAAATAATAGCTAGGGGAACCACGGACAACGGAAATAAGAACACCTTTTTTGAAGAGTTAACTTTGAAGGCTTCGGTCTTCCCTTTTGATGTTGCCTCTTCGATGGCTCGGTTGCGACTGAACGAAGTACGGGCGGTCGTACCGCCTTTTATACTGCCCGTCCTTACCTTAGCGAGAACACCCGTTTTTTGAGCCAGTTTTCCTTTCAATTTTCACTAAGACCGAGGCCTTCGTTGCCTTTATTTACATAAAATTTTAAACCTTATATTTACGTATGTTACCTTTTTGGATTCCTTATGAACTCTATT
Organism: Agrotis segetum; assembly: GCA_036375495.1. Taxonomy (NCBI): domain Eukaryota; kingdom Metazoa; phylum Arthropoda; class Insecta; order Lepidoptera; family Noctuidae; genus Agrotis; species Agrotis segetum. The sequence goes on from JAQSVV010000169.1 coordinate 38,631, forward strand.
TTCACATGAAACAATAAAAATAAACTTACAACTAAATACAAAAAATTTCTTAGAACAAAAACTTATTAAAATTACGTATGAACAAAGTTTGATTATACAAAAACTTGAATATCTTAAAAACTACTTATCCGATTTGCGTGGAACAACTTGTGCCACTATTTTTATAGTAAAACACACCCCTTTCAAATAGTTTAATTCCAAAATAATCATAAACAAAAAAGTCAATTTTCAAGTTACGTAATTCTTAAAGAAATCTAAAGTATTTACAATTTTTCCTTATAAAACCTTATCTAATTGGAATCTTATTACTAAAATAGAACACAATCTTACAAGTATTACCTATTTACACTAATTAATCAACAGATTCTGATTAGAAACACTTGTCCGTCACTTTCACTGTAAACACTGCACTGTTCGACGTCAAAAGGCCACCCACTACTTGCACCCCTTGTCGTTTCGTGGGGTCCCGTCGCCGACAGATAGCTTCCTTAAAAGCGAAACATAAAACGTGAGTTCGTAATCGACAATCTTAAAACCGTAGGTACCAACGGAAACTAAATTTCCGGTATTTGAGAAAGTAAGCCGCTTACCGTGTCGGTCTCTTATTAAAGCTCGCTTGAATGGGGCTGGGCGGCTGGGCGGCTGGGCGGGCGGCTGGCCGAATGAATGAATGTTTGTGAAACTATCCGGCTTAATCTTGGACCCTTTCGCTCCCCCGCGGTAAGCTGCCCTGTAAATAGGCGAAAATCGTCCCGCAGACACATCGGCGTGTTTGCTATTGTTTGTTATTTAATGAGAAACCTTTCTAAAAAAGTTAATGGGAATTTGGTCGCTTTATGCTTGTCGTAATCTGGGATTGCCCGAGATCTGTCAGGTTTCATTAGTATTTAGCTTCCACGCTGCCAACAGTATGAAGTATTTGGGCTTCGACGACTTGAACAGACTCCTCGTTTAGTCTTTCAAAACGTCTAGTTAAGAAAATTTCTAAAGAAAATCTCAAACCTTATTTAGCAAGTTTATGAAACATTTCTAAACTTGGTTTGGGTAAAATATTGTCGTCAAACGAGCTAACTAGTCTGTTGAAGAGATTTCTCAGACGAAAAATACTGAAATGAAGCGACGACGTGCTAAATAACGTGGTAAGAAATGTTTACGGTCAAATACTGTATTTTTTAAGGATTTCTGATTATTTTGGTATCTGTCACACAATTATTTGTCTAATGTGGTTTGCATAAATGAATGTAAGACATAATTGGGATTTCAAAGAGGTAAAACAGATATTTGTTTTCAAATTTTCGTGATAATCTCGTAGTAAAACTGGTAAACCTGGAAAACGTATAGCACGATGCCAAATATCAAAACTGCTCTTTAACCTGTCGGAAAAAATGCACAAAAATGAAGCGTGTCCCGGAAAATATCCATGATCCCCAACACGGAGTAGTATTTACCATAATCCTGTGTTATCGGGCGAGCGCACACGGACATATTTCCCGGCCGCCGGCAAACCGCCCATTAGTGGTCTATCGACGACCAGTGCAGTGTGCGCGTGGCTTTATTTTACTCTATGATAGGTCGGAACATACAATCTTTGAGTGAGAACGTATGTACTCGAACTCGAACGAACCTTTTATTATGAAACTTGAAAAGCTTTTTGATAAGTAAAACATCATCATAATGAAACTTAGGTTTATTGTATCAATAATATGTGCCTGAAATCTTACACCTGACCAAGCTTGGTGATAAATGCTTGTGCTTTCTCTGTATGAGAAAAGATTTTTTCCCAGCAGTGGGGCAGTAATAGGTATTATTTATATTTATAAAAACTGTATTTCTCTAGCAACCCTCTTGGATCACCATCAAAATATAATAGAAAAGGATTTGAGATTCATATTAAATCTCTGCAACGTTTGTTGTTTCGAATCTAAACACACATTTACAGAATTATTCGCTCTCGCAAATATTTCCGGGTTCGTTCGTGTACATTATAAACACGATTTACTCCTTTTGCATACAATAATATAAGATATCGAATTCTCAATAGAGCGAGCCTTTTGCCTGGAGGCGAGGAGGGGACTAACACGGGACAAACCCGGGACAAATCCGGGACTCTATGGTACTACGTGATGACCGGGTTAAAACAATGGGTCTACCATGTATGTATTTTGAGAGTATTGGTTTGTGTGCTGGGCCTTTTTAAGTATGCTAATTTTATCTAACTCACATGCTATTTGATATTCAATTGAGAGTCAATCACGACTCCATTACGACTGGTTCACCCTTGTTTGGTCGAACAACTTTTGATATAATTTTACTAATTCGAACAACGTTCGAGAAAATAATCAGTTTGTATAATATCGGTTAACTTAATTTTCATTTCATGGAATATTTATTTGCGATAACAACATTTGCGCTATTGATTAAAAGGTATAATAGTCATTTGATATAATATTCAGGTGGTATAAAATTTAGTTTATCGAATATTCGATTGGTGTATGTAATGCAGAAAAGAAAACTTTGTAAATATTTATGTTCCATCGATCTACCTCGGTAGGCGGTAATCAGTAACTAAGGATGCAAGAGCGAGCGAAGTGAGTTCGGGACTTGGGGCACCCCGACTCGGACAGGTTAGGTTCGAAGGGGATGGCGGGGTCTTTCAGACCCCGCCCCTCTTCATGTTAGGTTACTTTAAACCTTGCAAACAGAAATAGGAGCCCCGCTTCGCGGGGCTCCGTCAAGCTACTTCGGTAGGTGATCATCAGTAATATATGCTCTCCCTTACATCCTTAGTCAAATTGTCGATTACTACCTACCAAGGTAGCTCGACGGAGCCCCGCTTCGCGGAGCTCCTGTTTCTGTTTGCAAGGTTTAAAGTAACCTAACCTAACCTGTCCGAGTCGGGGTGCCCCAGGTTCCGAGCTCGCTTCGCTCGCTCTTGTATCCTTGGTAAAATTGCTGATTACCACCTACCAAGGTAGCTCGGCGGAGCCCGATTTTTTTATAGACAATGAAAGAAAACGAATAATTAATTAAATGAATATTCGATGCGATATTTCGACTAAATCATTATTAGTCTAGTGAAACATTAGTTTAAATAAAATTAGTGAATTTGAAAATTCGGTCAAATGAAATTATTTCAAAGAAATAAATAGGCTAAATAAAAATATAAAAAGTAATTATTCGGTGAAATGAATAATTCGACTAAACGACTTTATAGTAACCAAAATTAGCCGGTGTGATTTTCGACGAAAAGTTGTTCTGCCAAACAAGGGTGAACCATTACGACTAGAACAAATTTGGTATTCTGCAAAAACTTGTATGTAAGCTCAATAGAGTCGTAATGGAATCGTAGTGTAAGTGTAATTGACTCTCAGTTGGACAGTTACTATATTCAATTGAGTCATTACTAAATTAGCAGACTTGGGGCCCCGATCATAGGTTTGTTGGAACTAATTTAAGTGATTATTTAAGGCAATTTGAAATGTTTGTACTTTGATATGTGTTATAAAATGTACATTGTGTATACGTATAGCATTTATGCGATCAAAACATAAAACTTCAATCCTCGATAACCCTACTGTTACCCCAGAATTATGAGGGCGTAATCATATTTCACTTTCATAACTCCTCTCCCATCTTTTATCAACATTCGATTTAAAAATCGCGCTCCCCCACGGGTCACAACTCGATACCGAAACATTAAAATCGATTTACGTTTTTCCATGACACGGTGACAAACCGGCGAGCTCTCCTATCCGATTCAATTCCCCACATTATCTACATAATAAATTCCGCACGAGTATGCACGTAGGTTTAAACTGAAACGTCCGCAGTTATCGTTTCGTGTTCCTACCATTTATCTTGGCGTTAATTGTAAAACACCAGATGGGACGTTAATGTGAGTACGGACTTAGCGGTTACGTTGGCCGAAATTTGCTAAAGATAAACTAAAAACGGTGGCACTGTCATACGACAATAACCTCGGCGGTCGACTACAAATCTGGTGAAATAACCGAAAAGGGACCCTTTAACAAGCTACAGGCGATAGCGATTCTTACATTTGATCGACGGCACGAGAATATAACATGAACTTTCCTGCCCCATCTTATTTGATAAATGCGAAAGAAACTATAACTATCAACACCTAATAAACCGAATGATTGTAATTGTAAGATGATTGATTGTAATGAAAGTAAATAGAGCCTAAGACTTCGTCACAAGGCGCAGCGATACAGCATGGCCCACCTGCATATTAGTAAAGTAATGGAATCAAAATTACGCATAGACGAGTTCACCCACCGGTGAACTCGTCTATGCGTAATTTTGATTAGACACTGCCTAGATATGGTTGATGATGTTGTAAATCAACAATTGATAACAATAATATATCTGCCTATCTTCCTAAAACCAATTTATAGTCATAAAAAATACTCTATATCACCATATAGAGTATATTTTTTTTTTTATTAGAGTATTTTGCCTATCTTCCTAAAACCAATTTATAGTCATAAAAAATACTCTATATCACCATATAGAGTATATATTTTTTTTTATTAGAGTATTTTGCCTATCTTCCTAAAACCAATTTATAGTCATAAAAAATACTCTATATCACCATATAGAGTATTTTTTATGACTATAAATTGGTTTTAGGAAGATAGGCAGATATATTATTGTTATCAATTGTTGATTTACACCATATAGAGTATTTTTTATGACTATAAATTGGTTTTAGGAAGATAGGCAGATATATTATTGTTATCAATTGTTGATTTACAACATCATCAACCATATCTAGGCAGTGTCTTATATCACTTTTCTTTTAATAAATCAGTTATAGAAACTTCCACTTCGTTGAACCGAGCTCCTGTCTCAAGGGGCTTTGCTTTTTGCACCATACCTTCTTGATGATGAAAAATATTATGGGAATCGCCCTCGACTTTTCTCTCGAACCCCAATATTTGTCGGCCACGTGCAAAAATGTCCCCTATTCGACCGGCATTACTCACCCTATCTACCTGCTAATGCTTGCTATAAATATTGCATATGATAGCTATACGGCTAACTTGCCTCTCTGCCTATCTCACGAGCGGTGAGAGGGTCATGTTTGTGTTAATCGTTACTGGACCACTTGTTTATATTTTTGGGAGCAGAAAGTAGAGTGGTACTTTTGTTTTGATACATTATGGGTTAGGTTTTGGTAGGCCTTCTAAGTGTTTTCATGAGGTAGTTAGAAGTGGGTCATGTTTGTTAGTGGAGTACGTAGAGAAAGTGATTTAATTGGATTCATTATCGGGATAACTCAAACCTGAACTCTTGTCGTTGGCTACTTTGAGGATCATTTTCAGCTTTTGGGGGCTATAAGAAGTAGGTATGAAAGAGTAATTATATGTGACATTAAGAAATCTAGTGTACGTTGCTGCTGCTTATAACCGGATATTAGGTATACACACTGTCATAATTGCATCCAATCGATGAATCTAATCCATGTATAACAGTAGTAATGTATATATCTTGGCTTGTAAGTAGACATCGATATGACGTGACTGAACATGACATTGTATACCTAGCCCTGAGGACATAACATAATTGCTCGATTTCAAGCATATTGCATTAGTTAGGATGGTATGTTCTTGTCGTATGTTATCGTTACACAGAAGCACGAGTAAGTATTTAGAAACACTGTCCAAATCTGACTAGCTGAAGTAAAGAGCTTTTGATTTAGGTACTGCAGTAAAATTTAAATGGCGTTTTATATTTATTTCTACATAACGTTATTTAGTTTCCACTTGGCACAAATTCAGTAAACACAACACTTAGAAGAAAAGCGCCTGACTATCTCTACTTTACTCGTATTTCTATAAGCAATTAGTCACACGAGCGTGAGTGGCTAAACGCCTACAAAAACAAAATAGCAACAGGTTTTACTTACGCGTGTTGTTGCCAAAATAATAATTATTTTCGTTGCCATGTCATTATTGAAACGAAGTATTAAACAGACTTGTACTGCTTGATTGGCTATTATGAACGAAATTGTATAATTAAAGAGAAATAATTTGTTGTCTGATTGGCAATGTCGCGTAGAATGATTATATTACTAATTATTTTCACAGATGTCTTTCATGTATTCATTTTGTCTTATTAAAAACCTTTGGAAAATAAAGGACTTATTTCAAATATTGACAAATTAAACAAGCTTGTCGTTATACTACTGATGTACGTTACAGTTACAGGTGTAATGTAATTTGAACTTTAGATAAAACAAACATAATTAAGTCTGTATCAGGTATCTAATTAGTATTTAATATAGACATTATAATGATTAGTTACCAACCTTTGTAATAACGCTTCAGTACATATGTACACACAAGTAGGCTCTGTTAATTGAGAGGTGATTGATTAGTCCTAATTAGTAATTACGAGTAACTGTAGATCAGGTGCTGAGATTAGCCAGTGCGTCTGATATCTTATGATTTACTGATTGTGTAATTATATAATGTTAGTTAAAGGAGACTCTGGCTCTAATTATACAGTCCGAGATTGAGTTCTGTTTACAAGATAATGTAACTTTGTTGTATGTGTTTAAATTATTATTGTGTAATTTACTTTGGGTTTGCATTGTGTACACAGAGAAAATTATAGTTTTAAGATAAGATAGCGTATAATGGGCAATAATATACCCTACATTATTATAGGCGAAGAACAAGATGTTGTAAGAGAACTGGTTGTAAAGAGTGAGACAGAGCACTCTAAGAACAAAAAAAGATCGTTATGCATGTCATACAGGTACTTTTATGTATGGTCACTCCTTTTTCGTTCTGAGGGTGAAATCATCACATTACCGCACAAGTGCGCCACTGACATTTATACGCATTTGCCCAGAGCACTAACACGACCCTCGTTCAACATAATGATGATCGGAATCAGTTTCAATCGTCATTTGACACACAGAGGGCATTCGATGGCTCTCCGTCAATTGTCATTGAGCTAGTACCGTGACTGAGCGGCAAACGTGTGTACATGACACAGGTACATAATGTGTACATTATGTGTCATGTACAACAGCGAAGGTGTCAAGTTGTCATGTATGTTGGACTGTTGGTACGATGACCTGTGTTCGACAGATTTAATCGCCTTGTTTTAATTAAGTACTTGATTACATTGACTGGCAATTAGCACAGTGATAAAGAAATGTTAGTACAACATCACGCCTTGATTATACTTTTATGTAATTTTGCCTGGACATAAAACTATAGTTGCTATTGCTACAGAGGAATTCTATAATTATATCGTCATATTTATTATTATCAGCTGTAGTAGGTCCATTGCTAATAGCTAAACATAGAGGCTATGGATTCTCAATGGACCGACCGAAGCTGCTCTCATTCAGCGCGATTATGTGGCCTTTATTAGATCTTCTGTACATATTTCAATTCTAGATGGAAATCTCCACATATTTCAGTGATAGATACATAAAATATTTAGTAAAAAACTTCCAAAAATGTTATTCATTTCAATGATCATACTCAAGTTTACACGCAATAAATTTTCTTATAAATTCGAGTCGTATCAATTCTGCTAAAGCCATCAGCGATCACAGCATAACTCTGATGGTTTCAGTGATATATGTGCTGGAAATACATAATATTAATCCTCATACATTAGGGTAGCCCCAATGCTAAGGTCATCGCAGTGGTTAATACGCCGTGTCGTGATTTATCGTCCCGGGTTCGACGCCGGCCGGATATGATTATTGTACGTTACAAATCATTACTGCCTACCCATTTATGTTGCGTTATGGTATGTTTGCTTTATGTATTGCGAAATATGCGCTGTATATCAATGTGGTATTTTGTGATGATTGCGGAGAAAAGAAAATGTTTTGTTTATTCAGGCTCACATTGTTTTGTGGAAATAATCACTATTAGGTTTGTTATTTCGCGATCTCGGATTTATAAAATAACAGAATTTATTACACTCTTCAGGAATTGATTTTCACTGTGATTTTTCAAGCAGGCGCTTTAATTGTCTTGGCGCTTGCCTATAATTTACTATTACAACACTAAAACGAAAATATCAAAAAGGTAAAAACAAACATTCATGGTTTTCTCAAAACGCTAGCTCAATAAGCTAGTATTTACAACAAACTATACACCTCAAAGGTTCTCCTAATTAGCATTTAACAGCCAAAATTTGCTGCCGAGCGTTTTTGCTCTTAAAATATTAGCAGGCGTTTCAGTTCTTTAGAAGTTACTTATAAAAACGGAAGGGTTTGCGAAAGGCGTCGGGAACTTGGGATATTTCCATGTTTGAACATGAGTGGGGTGTGTAGTGTGTAATTAAGTTAATTAGCTGGCATCATATACGTTTAGTTAGGGCTAAACATCGTGCTTAAGGGTCGGGCTCGAGATACGAGGGTAAATACAGGGCGTGAGAATTCTCTGTAGGTTTATAAAAATATGCTTTACAATTAAGGATAATTCATATGGATTTATTTACACTGAAACCAAGATTTTGCATTTCCGTTGCAGGGGCATAGTAGGCCTGCCGGGGTCGCGGGACTCTAAGAGTGTCAGGACAACGGCGGGACCCCCCTTACAGGGTCAAAACCTGACGGGTTCACGGGACTAACTAATACCGTGACCCCGGAACGTAAAGGGCTATTGAAGGAAACGGTTGATTTTAGTCAGTACAAGTCTGACTCCCCTCTTGCCCTGCCCTGGGTGGGAGAGGATTCATTTGATGATTTAACAACGCTAAAAAAAGGTAGGAATGTTTTAACCAGATATTTATACTGTGTTTTAACGGACCATTTTGATAGTTCAGTTATGAAGATAAATAAAAAAAAAATAACGATATCTTACCAGATTAGATAAACAAAATTTTCCAGACATTGAAAACGGTTCACTCAACTGGAGCTTTCCTGAAACATCAATATTTTTTTATTAATAAATTCCCTTTCAAATTATTATCTTGCTACGTTTGCACATTTAGCGGTTTTATTAATTCACTCAATATTAGTTCGGCTGAGCCGTCGATTAGCGGGTTCAGTAGTAAGTTATTTAATCAGGCCTCGGGTGGCGCCGACTCGCTACATTTGCAGAACCCTAATTAAACTTAATTACATAATAGGTTATCACGCATCACTATAAACATACTTGTGTTAGGTAAATACGGGGATTCATACTGTGCTCTGTTCGTGTATTACTTACACTAAAATATTCAATAAATTGAGTTTTCATATAGAATTAATCTTTTTAGTCAAAACTATTGTTAAAATAAATTGGAAAGTTATTAGAAAACTAACGGCCCGTCCTAGCTTCGCAAGGGTGGATATGATGATTTTCGTCCTCTAAAACCTGGCGCTGATGGTAACAAACACAAAAAAAAAGAAGTAGCCGAATCGGTCCAGCCGTTATCGAGTCATGAGCTTTGCAACACATTTTGCGATCCATTTTTATATTATAGAAGGTAGATAGATAAAATATAGATATTTTATGTTACCAGCAATCACCAGCTATTTGATTACAGAATATCAAATACCTAATCTGTCCGACTTGTAGTGACTAAAATCCGCTGTGACCCTTCAATAGACCTTTACGTTCCAGGGTCCCAATTAGATGTTGAGATAGTTCTGCGACCCCAGCAGGCTTTGACACTCCAAATTATGTAGACATAGATGAACATACCTTAAAACATATAGTGTAGACGATAGTGCCAGAGTGCCAGACGACTTTTTGTTCCGGTCATAGACCCAGGTTTCTAAGAAAATCTAGATTTATTTTTATGTCTTTTTTTGTGGAACACAGAAGTATGCGCGTTATACAAAGTTTCCGATTGTTAGGAGCTGGGTTCATGTTTGTGTCATGTGATATCGGTCTGAGATATGTGTCTGCATTTTTATGTATTGGTTTTGTCGTATTTTATTTATTTTGCTAAGTCTAATCTTTTATTGTATCTACAATCCTTTCATAATTCCAGTGTTACCTGTGGGTTATCGTATTAACCAGTCACTGGGTTGTGAAGGTCAGAAAGGCAGTTGTAATGTTAAATATTGATATTTAGCTGCATTCGGTTCAACTGGAAGTCGGTTACAAGAAGAGTTGGGAAAGGCTAGGCAGATAATAACATTTTTCAAATTTCAATTGGTAGATTCTTATTTATTTACTAGCCGACTGTCGTTTGTACCCCAAAGTTAAGTTAAGTTTCTTTTATTTAATTTTTACATTTTATGTTATTGTTTTGTCCTGTGTGAGTCTAATAAAACTTTTTCTTTCTATCTTTCTTTTGAACCTTCGCTGAACTACCGAAAATAATTTAAAACCAAAATTGGGCCGAAATGGTCCAACCGTTCTATACCGAACAGCAATTGATTTTTATAATTTAGATTAGTTTTTTAGTTTCCGATATTTCGACAGCATTATTGCCAGCGCCATGATCATGGATGATTCTGACACTGGCAAATATAGTGTCAGGGAACATGTCGGTCTAAAAAGATACATTATATGAAGCATCCTTCTACGTCCGTGACCTAGAACACCTCCATATCTTTACCTAAATTCTAGATATTTGGGGTATGATATCGCGTAACCGTATCCTTTCCATTCACCGTATCGCCCTGATAGGCGGTGATCCTGAACCGATCCATCAAACTATGACATAACTGGGGTTTCCTCTATATCCACATGAAGCTGTGAGTTTTATATTCCAATTCCTACAGAAAAAGGTCTTATGGAATTACATTTTTTGGCTTTTTTAGTAAATGTTAGAAGGCGAAATTGTGCCACTAATGATCGTTCGCTGCTTAAACTTACACACAGAATCGTACACGAAAAGTCGGTTTTGTCCAACCAGGTGATATTTTTTCCGAGGTGAATTGAGGACACCAAAGTGGTCCATTTTGATAACCCAGGTGATATCACCCAGGTGAGTAAAGTGGAATAAACCCATATTATTTAAGGGTTAAGGAGTGTGGAAAAAAAATGGAATAAACTCCTGAGCATGAAATCTACGTAATTAGGCAAGTAGCGTTCTTAAAGTTTTTTATTTTTATTTTATGGGACAAACCCACCACACTATTCCCAAACCACTGCAACTCCTGAGAGTCAGAATCAACAGTGGCAACCACCAGAAAAGCGCCGAGACAATGAAGCTCGACGTGTCCCGGAGAATGAATTTACCTGTCTTGGATCATGCAACAAAATTAATCAGAAAAGAATAGGAAAAATATGTTTCCACTTCACTAATTTTATCCATCAAATTAACATCCAAGTCCCTTCCAAACCTGTTTTAAATGAAGATTTCAGTTATGTTTAATAAACACAGTGTTTCTCCCACAGTGACTCCAGCTTACGTTTGTACATCGTCTAAAGCAGAAGGCTTTGAGTACCGTCCGTAGGTCCGTAGGCTTTGATTGATATCCTACGGGATACGGGACCAGGCATCAAAGCATCTCTGTACAAACATTTGTATGTATTCAGTCAGACTGCGTAACGTTCTAACTGCAAAATGCGTTTTGAATTGATTTGGCTTTTAGCTGGCTCTGAGGTTCGGTATTAAAGCCCTGCAGCATTGTTCAGCTGAAGGGCTATTGGCCTTTTGCTATCATTTACTGTTTGAGGAATGAAGATTATGCCTTTCAAAATCAAATCGTTTATTTTCAACTAGGCCAATTACAGGCACTTATGAATTGTCAAAAGACATAAAATAAAACAAGTATAAAAATAGTTATGGTGCTACGGTCCCAGACACAAGACATAAAAACTGTGAAAGTACCGTAGGTGCTCATTCCAAGGTGTAGATCTCTATGGAGAAGAATGAGCAAGAAACTCCATGGACACTCTTTTTCAATCGCCAAAATTATTACAAAAAATTTTTGTTACATCATTCATCATCAGATGGTACATTATGTGAGAACGATGTGGCAAGATAATAGTGTCCATAGTAAAATAAAAAGACAATTCAAAATAAAGTTATTAATAATTAAAATAGACCGTGGCAGCTAAGAGATGACCAGTCACGACTGACAGCGCCCGTTCACGAACATGACACATGCATCAGCATCACTCAGCTCAACCATTTTGAAGGGAACTAAATGATCCGACACACGCGCCACCGCCAGCGAGACATTAGAGTGAGCATGACATAATCTCAACCGCCAGGGTCATTCAAGTCATTAAAAGACGTGGGTATCTACTCATTGAAAGTTATAAAGTACATTGTACTCACAAAATGATTCCTATGAAACTATATAATACTAGAAAGATTGACTCTATACAATGCAAGGTTAGTTAACAATCTTCATCAGCTCCGACATTAGTATTAGATGATACCCTACGACTGTCGTGAAAAAGAAGAGAATAAACACACAAAAAAAAAATCACTAATTAAAACTAAAGTCAAATACGATAATACAGAATAATTTGTTGAAAGAACATGAACAATGTCTTGTGTTCAACACAGCGACCAACTATGCTTATCATCTAAATAATCACTCACAGAATAGTAAGCCTTAGAACAGAGGTTAGCTTTTACTTTTGCTTTAAACACGTTAAATGGCAAATCTAGGAATGAGGACGGTAACTTATTATAAAATGTTATACCAACCCCAACGAATGAATTATGCACCTTATGAAGCCGATGAAAAGGAACACGAAGTTTGTGCTTATTCCTGGTATTAAAATTATGGATATCACTATTTTTACTGTATAGGTGAATGTTTTGCCTGATATATAAGATGTTGGCAAATATGTACTGCGAAGCCACTGTGAGAATTCCAATCTCTTTGAAGAAATCTTTCAGAGAATCTCGCACACCAAGTTGGTAGATGGCACGAACAGCTCGTTTCTGGAGTACAAATATATTTTGAATATCAGCGGCTTTGCCCCACAGTAGAATACCATAGGACATTACGCTGTGAAAATAACTAAAATAGACTAATCTTGCTGTGTCAACGTCAGTGTATTGCCTAACTTTTCTAACAGCGTAGGCGGCCGAACTAAGCCTACCTGCTAGGTTCGATATATGTTGACCCCATTGTAATTTTGAATCTACTGTTATACCCAGAAACAGAGCTGAATCAACAGTTTCAAGCTCCACATTACCGAGGACGATGTTGGGACCCAGATTTCTAACATTGGGCAAAGCAAACTTTACGCATTTGGTCTTCTTGGGATTGAGCACAAGGTTATTTGCCGTGAACCAATCTATGACCCTCGATAGTGCGTTGTTTACGTCGTCAAACACTTGTCTATTCCTATCTACTTTAAAGATTAGAGAAGTGTCATCTGCGAACAGTACTACATCGCAGATGTTCTTCAAATGGTGTGGTAGATCGTTAATATAAACCAGGAATAAAAACGGTCCAAGTATTGAGCCTTGAGGTACACCTAGCTGAACAGGTAACCTAGAAGATTTCGCGCCACTAACATCGACACATTGAAGTCTGTTAGACAAATATGACTCAATTACTTTGAGGGCTTCATTCTGAACACCGTAATGACGAAGTTTACGCAATAGTGTATCGTGGTGTACGCAATCGAAGGCTTTAGAAAGATCACAAAAAACACCAATTGCATTTTGCGACTTCTCCCATGCGTCAAATATGTGTTTCAACAAAGCAACACCCGCATCAGTAGTCGAACGGCCTTTTGTGAACCCGTACTGATCATTATGAAGTAGACTATTTGAATTAAAATGGCGAAGTAACTGTCTAAGTATTAACTTTTCAAATATTTTGCTGAATGCAGGTAGAATAGAAATTGGTCTAAAATTACCAATATCATTTTTACAGCCAGATTTAAATAAAGGGATAACTTTACTGCTCTTCATAAGATCAGGGAAAGTACCCAAGTCAACGCATTTATTGAAAGTAACAGCAAGATAGGGGGCTACGATGTCGATTATATTGCTCAAAAGTTTTACAGAAATGCCCCAGTAATCACCAGTGTTTTTAGACTTGAGTGAATTGAAAACATTAACTACGTCATGAGGCGTTACATGTTCGAATCTCAATACTTGACTACATTCAGGGACGCTACTTTGCAAAAGGTTTTCAGCCTTGGACGGTGACGAACTTAAGGAGCGAGTCGTAGTTGCAGGAATGCTGGCAAAAAACTCATTAAATACCTCAGCTAAGTCAGCTGGTTTATTAACTAATTTACCATCAACCATGATCTCAAGTTGATTTTCTTGTTTATTTGATTTACCCGTTTCGTTGTTAATGATTTTCCAAGTAGTCTTAACTTTATTATTAGAGTTTTTAATTGTGTCACTTAAAAATTTCGATTTTGCAATACGGCAAATCTTTTTAAATAATTTTGAATAATTTTTGACATAATCTAGAAAAGTTACATCAAATCTATACTGCCTCATACCATACAACTCGTATAATCTCGCTCGACTTTTATAAATGCCCGGTGTAGCCCATTGGTTGAAGCCAGCGGAAGTCCCAGCAATGTTAATAGTTTTAGTTTTAAAAATGGACTTATACTCATTTTGCACAACATCAAAAAGAGCCTCATATATTTCATTAGGGGTTTCGTGTTCTACAATTGACGGTGAAACTTTAAGAGCTATATTATTTTTAAACTTACTGCAACGACTAACAGTATAAGGCGTGCATTCTATTTTGTGCGGCTTTTTATTTAATGGCATAGGGAAGCTAGCCATTTGTCCACAGTGATCAGATGATAAATCGGTTAATACTAATATATTTTCGGCATTAACATCACAAAACATATTATCAAGACAAGTTGAAGAAGACGCGGTGATCCTTGTTGGTTCGAAAAACAAATTAACTAAATTAAAGGATTTAAACAAGTTGAGAAGCCTGATACTTAGTGGAGTAACATCTAAAATATTAACATTGAAATCTCCACATACTATTATGTTTTTACTGCTGAATTTCACCTTATTAAGTGCATCCTCCATTACAACTTCGAAACTAGTAAAGTCCCCAGACGGGGGTCTATAAACACAAATAATAATATACCGCTCGAGCTCAACACAAGACAATTCGATGGTGCGCTCAATGGAAAGATTAACTAAGTCTAAACGTTGCTTACATTTTAGCTTGTTGGAAACAAGAACTAAAGATCCACCACGTATAGCATTTTTTCTCACAAATGCACTCTGTACGGAAAATAAATCATCATTGATAAACGCTACTTCATGTTCTTTCAACCAATGTTCAGTTAAACACAACACATGAACATTATAATATTCCAAAAATAAGCTTAACTCTAATTCTTTGCCGGACAAACCTTGCATATTTTGATGCACAACATTCAACATATGCGACTTAGCCTTTGTCGAACTTAACAGTTTAAAGTACTAGGTGTAGGTAAACTAATGTTAGTATCATCATTACTAACAGAATCAAAAGTGAAGTTAGTACAAAAAGTATCAATAGCGACGTTAGTGTCACCACTAACAGAAAACGTAGGTACGATACAAGTACCGGTGTAAACGCGTAAAGTGTATGCTAAAAGATTAGCAATCTGTCTCCTACATCTAGATGGCAAAAACATGGAACTATCAGTTAGC
The DNA here is from genome assembly GCA_036375495.1 of Agrotis segetum. Lineage (NCBI taxonomy): Eukaryota > Metazoa > Arthropoda > Insecta > Lepidoptera > Noctuidae > Agrotis > Agrotis segetum. Next base: position 54,174 of record JAQSVV010000169.1, read on the forward strand.
TTGTAATATGTAATAAAACTGTTACAATCAAAATATATAAACGCGTCACTGTGACGACAAGTCCTATTGTACATTAACAGGTTTAAATTATAAATATGCCTATTTTGTTCATCAGACAAACAATTAGAGTAAGGCAACGCTGAATAAATAAATTTACAATTACTTGACTCATGTAGCTTTAACATTAAATTAAAACATTCAATTACATCTTTCTTTCTGACAGCTAAGCTATTCCCAAATAACAATATAACAGTTGAATTGGGGTTTATTTTTGTCATTTTAAGACTATTTATTAACTGGCTAAAACTGGCACCGGGTAAACAATAATTTATAATATTTTGTTGAGAGCACTGACTTAAAAAACTACCAAAACCTTTACCAAATTTGTCTGAAAATATATAAGTTGTATTAACAGTTTTATTCAAAACATTATTAGTACCTACTGGTTGAGCCGTTAAGGTTGTGGGTGTATCATGCTGGGGTGCTGGTGTCTGGGAGCAGGCACAGCTACAGGAGAGGTTGTTGGTCAGAGACTCATATCTCTCTGCATTGTACCTTACCAAGTCCACCAGCTCATTAGCCTCCAGCATGCGCTTACTCAGGTCTTGCTGAGAAGCCTCATATTTGCTAAAGATATCCTTTAGAGCATATTCCCTCACAAACAGCTCATCCTGAAGGTTTTGAGTGTCAGTGTCATACATAGTCCTACAAATTTCCAAATCAGTATGACACTTCTTTAATTCTAATAATAAATTCACATTTTTTTCTCTAAGTTTTAAATTTAATTTGTTTAATTTTTGACCTTTTAATGACTTTTTAATTTTTCTAATAAACTTATTTATTTTAATATATTTTTTAATCTTATTATGACTAGTTAATGAACTGCATTTATTGATAGTGTCATTAGTTAAGTCTATGGTCACAATTGGCTCAACACATACGGGTCCGGACCGGCTATCAACCAACTCATCATACAAACTGCATGTGTTCACAGACACTTCACTAGCTCTAAGCATTTCTAGGTGTGTTACAGTGTTGTGTGCTTTGCTTAATTCCATTTCCAGTTCCGAAATACGTTTTAAAGCCTGATCATAAGTGTCACTGCACCGCTCAAAGTTGGCAACAAGTTCACGGAGTTGTTGATGCTGGTCTAGTATATCCACATGCTGCACGTGTAGTTCAGACAACTGGTTCTTAAGCTCAGTGTTCTTCTTAATAACTAAGCCTATTTCCACTTCACTTTCTTCCCTTTCCTTTAACAGCTGACTAACCGTGGTTTGGCTAGATTGTAGCTCCTTCAAAGTAGCCCTCAGTTTTTCCTCTAAGGATGCAGCTCTGCGGGTCAACATGTTGAAGACAACCTCAGAGGCACCCTGGAATTAGATAAGGAACAGCTAAGTATGTAAAAGAACAGGAGTGAGGGACAGAATGAATAAGTAATAAGAATGAAATCTAACTTTAAATTAAATTAATAGTTACAAAGAATAAATAGTTAAGAAAGAAGTGATAACTTAATTATTTTGTTAATAAGTGGGAAAATCTAAGTTAATAATTATAATATTTAACTGAATAAATTGAATAAAAGAAAATTAAGATTACAAAATTCTTTTGAGGGTACCTACTAGAACTTAAAACAAAAGTGGTTATTAATTTCCTCTAATGGTATATAACTGGGAAATAATGAAGAATGAGCTATCTCTAGTAACCAAGTTAATGAATTAAACAGGACCTAAAAGGTATTGTAAATTATTTTTAAGTTTTTAAGTTTTCTCCTGCATGGACACAATGACAGTGTAAATTAGGCCACAGCTAGCAGGGAAGGGAGAATATTTGATGAGTGGGCAACAAGACTCCTACTATAATTATCATTTATTCTAACTACAAGTAAAATTACAGTAAATAAATCAAAATACTCCCCGGTTAAGGTGATGACTTCAAATTCGTCCGTTGGATGACAGCTGATTTTTGTTTATTGAATTTCACTCTGATTTTGCATCGAAACAACTTGCAAACATTTATCCTTATTATTTATAAATAGATCAACTATTTTTAGTACATTTAGGACTTATTAAACACTTAAAAATATTATTTTTACAATTTAAATATATCACGTAACTTTTTGACAACCGGCTGCCAGTGTTGCCAGAGCCAAAAAAAAAAAAAAAAAAAAAAAGATAGAGAAACACTACAGTTAAATTGCTGTGTGTGTGTGTGTGCTGATGGTAGATAGCATTTCTAAAATGGCCTAGATTTTTGAGGAAAGAGAATTTCTCTTCCTTCTGGATAAGTACTCCATAAGTACTCTGCTGGTGAGGTCAAAATTGTCATTCCCTTGTTTAAAGTCTTGCGGTGACGTTGCGTGATCTATTGTAGCAGTGATATACTCATTCCTACTACACCTATAAGTTGACGTTGTAGTCAAATCAATGCTGTATTAGATAATGTCTACCATAGTAAATTTTATAAAAACGGCGCGGTGGCTGGCGGAAATGCATTTCAAAATTTAAAAAACAATTTCTACGCTTTTGCATCTAGACATTCATGTGGTTGATATCATCAACTACAGTCAACCATTCGTAAAACTTACTGACCGAAATGTTAAAAGAAACTGTTAAGCACCGAGTGGCGAGTTCTAAACCTCCATTACGACTTTATCAACGTCCACGTGACTTATAGTGGGGGAAAACATCGCGAGGAAATCTAGAATTATTGATGGTCTGAAATCGCTAACGCTGTAGACTGAGCAAGCTTGGTGGTCAATTTTTCCTGCATCGTGGGTGCGTTTACAAACATAGAAACTAACATATACCAACACCCAGACCTGGATCAACTACTTGTAGATCATAAAATATGTCATTGATTCAGTGCGGGGATTGAACCAGTGCTACGCAGCAAAGCACTCGATCGCTCAGCCACTGCGTTAATGTCTTTTTTTTATTAAATGGGTGTACTCTATTAAATGACGAGGGAATTCTATCATTACCAACAGCTTAACTCAATAATACCGCTCCTGAAAAATAACTAAAAATTTCCCAACTAAAAGTTAGAGTCATAAACTTTCAGTCTCAATTCTCGTGCACGTTCTAAAGTGTAGTTATGGCCACAAGTGGTGTACTCTGCTGACTCCATTAGCCGGTAGCTGGCGCAATTTTTCATAGAACATTGTACCTGGACAAGAACGGGTATAAATTAATTAAGAGCCAACATGGACGTCGAACTGTGTGCACCGAGAGGTAAGGAGTTGTGGGCCGTGGATGTGGCAATATGTTGGAGTTATTTTAAACTTACATAATTATGTGCCAAGGAAAACGGGTTTTTGTCAGATCGAAACAAAGACCATCAACAGATTTCTCTAATTTTTTGGTAAATCTCAGGAGTACCTAAATACTGATGATATTTCATAGCGAACGGACAAATTAATAAATCAATATCTTATGTGAATGCTTCTGGGCCGACATAATTTAGATTACATGAACTAGTTATACTAAAAGGAAGAGAGCTTTAAACAAGATAAAGATTACAAGTACATAAGTCTAAAATACTAAAATGTACCTTGCCTAAAAACTTCTGAAGCTAAAAACTAAACTTTCATAAAAAGCACCATCCATTCTTTGTGGCTCATGGCGTGCAATCAACTAACAAAGTGAAGTAATTTGATTGGTTCGCAGTGGACGCTGCAAGAACAAGAATTTATTTATACAAATCATTGCATTTGTTTAATTTGTACCGTTGACGTGCCGTACGGTAGTAGTGTTGAGCCGCGGTCGAACCGTACGACCGGTACGACTTAAAATAGGGTTCATTTCCAGTTTGACAGAGATGTCTGGCTTTTATCCTCTGAACTTAGTTGCATTTTTCAACTTTACGAGATTTTCTTAGAGTTGCGGTACTGTCTAAGCAGGGTACCGAGGTCACGGAACGCAAAAGAGATGTGAACCAAAATGGTGGTTTTAAATCAGTCCCTTTCACTCCACCAAGGGCAGGGTGGGAGGACTCATTTGATGATTTTAACACCTCTCAAAAAGGTTTTCTGGTATTGTACGCTAGATAATCCAGAAAAATATTTTGTTAACATAACACTACCTCGTCTGATGATAAGAGAAGATGTGATCAATGGCGAAACAATTCTAAAATGTCCGGACTTTTTTTTAGAAACTTTCGGATTTTAGTCAGGACTTTTGAAACTGAATGGTAACCCTACTGTCGTCGCACACAATCACATTACTCATTAACGTACGTGCACTTTTGACACTTTCTATTGGTTAACGAGACAGTTCTTGCGAGATCAGCTAGCGGCTGGAAACTGGAAACATCGCTGTTTTTAAAAGTGTGTCTTTCATTTAGAAGGTTTTTGATGATTAGCTTTAAGATACAAAAAAGTGAAACTGAGAGGTTAATCCTTGATTAAATACACTCTACCTAGGATGTTCTCCAAGTAGGTACTTATGCAGTGCTTGTTAATTTTGAGTTCATGATACAATCATGCGGTTGCGGATCTGAGGCCTTACCACGAGCTCTTAACGCAATTCAGTTTAGGCTGTGGGAAAGAGATGGCGCTAGACGATAGCTCTGTCTCTTTCCCACAGCCTAAGCTGGATCGCGTTAAGAGCTCCTGGTAAGGCCTCTGTGAGTCTGTGCTTCTCTTATTTTCTCTTAATGAGTTAGGTTAAAAAAAACTTTATTCATAACTCTAAAAGCTTGTTTTAACCTATAGAATAACCCACTAGGTAGTCCTGTTGTATCTTTTTGAGCCTATTACTCAAGACATCCATTTTGAAACATTCAATTTGCTATTACCACACAGCACAAACCGTTCAACAACAGTAGTTCAAACTCACATCCAAATACACAAACATACAATTTCAACCCCACATTCCCTTTCAAAGGCAACATGTAAAGAGATAAAAAGCTTCATATATGGCCGCTTGTCCGTGATCAATATATCAAAGGAGAGGTTATCGGGCCGCCGCGGCGTCGTCTGTAAATCATGGCGTGCACCAATACTCAGCGGACGCGCTCCAGCCGCCATGCTGGCTAATTCTATGTCACATCCCTCGCTCGGGAGCCGGCGTGAAGCACAATTGTACGAATTGTATTTTTATTTGTGCTTTGTGGTTTAGTGAAATCATGTGTGAAGGTTATTTGCTTTCATTACCTACATAAACAGAAACTCAGGCACTTTTTTCGTGGGAGTAGGCAGAGCGCCACCTACTACTATCCTTATACATACTCCTTTCGAATATTCTTCCTTTCATATTCTTATGAAGGTGGATGAGGATCCATCTTCATACATCTGGTCATATAAGCACGCCGAATGCGTGCGTAAATAATAAGGTCAGTGCAGGTCTTCCTGAGGAGTGACTGCCCACAGCTGCCTTATAAATTATTTTTGGTAGTTGCCCTAAACTCATACTCTCTACAATATACTCAAACATACAAAAATTTTGGATATACGAGTAGACGGTAGGTACTTACCTACCTAATTTCTGAGAAGTTAACAATTTCAAGTAATTATTATGATAATACATCAGATACCTGGAAGAGTACTTGCCTATTGAATATCAACCGTTCTATGCCCATCCTGAATAAATTTCTTGACCCGTAACATTCAACATATACTTCCCTTAAATATAGGGGTAGCAAACTATTTTACGAAGGAATTCGGCTAACTTTATGAAACGCAATAGCCCGTAACAATATATTATGTATTTCAACTACCTATCACCATATCCGTATGTTTATCACAAACAACAGAACTGTAATTTCCCGAAAACCGACATGAACTACCTCGATTACGCACAGTTCAAATACTTTTATTATTTGCGCGGGGGTGCGCTCGCGCGGCACTAATCTTCGGCAATGTTCGGCAATATTCGGTAGTGTCCGTGTAAAAAATGTTCCTTCTTTATTAGGGCGGTGGCTCGCGGTCGAGTGCGATAGTTCGCAACTACTGCCCAGTTGGACATAGATCAGGGGGTAAATTGTGCAGAAGCGGCGGATTAGTGAGGAAAGGAGATTAGAGAACTGACTACAGAATGGAAAAGCTGCTGCTGTAATGAAAATGTTCTAAAGAATGTTCCCCTCAATCTTCATCACCATTTCTTACATTCATATTAAGATAATATTTCATTTCTCCGAAATACCTAACCAAATGACATTGTCATAATTTTGAGAGTGAAGAATTGTGATTGTGTGAGACATTATCACTCTTACAAAAATATCTGCAATGTCTGCCAAAGCATCAAGAGAGAGGGTGATGGGTATGAATGTTGAAGGATTGAGAGGAAGAGGAGGGACAAAGAACATATGGATGGATAGTGAGTGGAAAGATACGAATAAAAAAACAGTAAAATTTAAATGACATTGATGTCGGGCCGGGGAGATTGGGAGAAGAATATTTGTGTTGCGTCACAAATCGCTAACTATTTGAAAATAGTTTTTTGGGGCGCATTTAATTCTAACTTTCCTCAAATATCCCATTATCATCCTGCAGTATATGTATTCAAACACCATGCAGTATTCTTATGACTTGATTGAACCTTTATTCACGGTAGGCACAATAACATAGCCAGAACCTATCGCCTCTGTCTTATTTAGCATCCTTAGCATATGGCCGTCCAAAACAAGCCGGGAGTAAATGAGCCGCGGCCCATTAGCTTCAAATTGTCCGTGCCAGACAACTGCCCGTCTATTTATGTAGCTGACCTCTCTGCTTACCCCGCTGCTTCACTTATGATGTACTGGGCTGACTTGTGTTTACTCAGGATGTTTTCCGGTAAAAAAGTTGGGAAGAAACTTCCTTGTTGGTGAATATACAGAGTTTTATATTATGACTAGCTGTTGCCAGCGGCTTCACCCGCTGCAACTCGAGACTATGATTTGAGATTTAAACTATCCTATCTCTCAAGTTGGATCGAACTGCACATGGTGTGCGAATTTTATTATAATCGGTTAAATGGTTTAGGAGTCCATTGAGGACAAACATTGTGACACGAGATTTATATATATTAAGATTAAGTTAGGCTGGGAGTTTTTGTGGAAAATATTATTATTTTTTACTCAGTTACCACTGGTGAAGCTTTAGGAATTAGTCCATTGTAAAAATTTAGGGCGCTTGTTCCATAGATCACACACAAAATGCTGACTTCCTTAAAAACTGTTTTACAAATTGAGAAATGCTGATTACTATCATTGTAATATGTACACATATTTATTGAGAATACATACCTAAACAACCTGCCGATAAAAGTCCCAAATTCTAGACTCCCTGTCTACGGAGATGAGCGAGGCTGCGGAGCGGAGAAATGGTAAATTATTAACCAATAGGATTGCACTAAATCCCCGCTCCTCTTCAGTGGTTTATACTATCATTTTTCATTACCTACACACACTTTGAAAGTAGGTCATTACATACCTGATAAGCGGTTTATTAATGAAAAGCTCAATATATACATCAGTTAAATTACTTATTTAGTCCCTGGAACTATTAACGCGCCCTCATTACGTTATGGGTGCCAAACCCCGTCTCGGGACTTAAATAAGTACTTTCACCCCTCGGATAACAATGTACTATTTCTCCTTTTCTCCACTCCGCTGCTGTGGTTGGGTGCCAGGTCTTTCTCTAGCCGACCACACCCAACCGAAAACTGACAGCTCTTGTAAGTAAATAATGTGCGTACAGTGTACATAGTAGTACAATATCCGGAGCTGAGCTGAGGACGACTCGTTTAACAAATGAACTGCCTACAAAAGGTCTAGAATTAATCAACACGGTATTCTGTCGGCAATGTTTTAATAAGTTCATGGATTAATGTTGTACTGACATAAATTACTCCTCGGTTATTTATCAACTAGAAAGAAAGACATAACAAATATATTTGCGTTGACCGTAACAAATACATACGAGGCAGCTGGAACACTTTATGATAGGACTCTCTCATTAATATAATAGTGAAATTGATGTTAAAGTCAGTCATACCAATTTCTCAATATTGACTTTTATATTGTATGCGGGTTCTAAAACAGCTGCTACTCCTTCATATTATTATGAAGCTCAGCTGTATTCGGGACCTCGTCAGTTGTTAGATTCGATAGATGACTTGATAAATGAATAATGAAAAAATCGTTCAGAAACTTTCAGACTCTTACGTTAATTTTCACTTTAATACTTACTATTTTTAAACTCGGAAATCTAGTGTAAAGGGCAAGTTTATTGTCTCGTCTTTTACTTTTGATTTTGCCACAAACCAGAAATAATTCAAATATTAGGGGTTATAAAAATTTCTTAGTCACTGATCTACCATGAATACGAGAGATGTGATGAAATCTGATTTTTAACAGTTTAGCCAAAATAACCACTTTTCTTATCTAACTCAATGCCCATTTTGCCCTGTATGAAAATACCTTAAAAAATATAGCCCTTTTTTGTCGATGGAAAAATCATTAAATGAGTCCAACTTGGGTGAAGCAGAAGGAATTATTAGACTATCACTAACACTATCCACCCTTCAGTTGCCCTTTGCGTTGCAGGGCCAATATTCGAGTTAGACAGACCCGCGACCCACAATATATCCCAGGTAAGGCATTTAGTTCTTAGTACGATAATTATAAGACTTCCTAGGTAACGCCTACTGCAGGCCAAACGCATTATTAATCTAATTAATTTCGAAGGCATGTCCAATGATTAGCGATACCTTTCATTAGGTACAACACCTGCATAAAACTGCCGTCACAATAACTAATTATGAAATATAATGAACACAAGCCTTTAATAAGCTGTTTATTAGTTGTCTAGTGCGTTACATGAGCTACTTATTACCCAGACAAGCTACGTATTGCTCGTGCTAGTTATAAAGCTTCACTGGAACATCTAACAGGCCCTGTTGTATCAGTAGGGCAGCCAGCTATGAACTATAGAGTAAGTAATAGTGTACTAGCAATTTGTCGCAGGTTTAATGTAATTTAAGTAAGCTGTGATAAGACGGTTTGTCTTCTTCCCAAACTAAATAAATGATATAGGAGTTGCTATAAGTTTGACGTATCTAATTGTGTGTCTGTCTGTGGAATTGTAGCTTGTAAAAGAGTGGACTAATTTTGATGCGTTTTATTTGTGCCCGAGAAAGTTCTTATAATTGTTCAGGCGTTTGATGATCTTGTGAAGATCATTTGTGTGCCCACTTTTAAATAAATATTATTTCATGTTAACTTTAAATAAACTTTTGGCCACTTAATTCTCTCGGTCTGAGCCAACCTTATTCCTCAACCAACATCATTTCATATTCAGATGCTCCAAAACCGTCACAAATCATAAATAAACGCTGTTAAAATTACGAGTCCACCAGTCCATTGAGCACAGGCGCACGAGTTTGCGACTTGCGACCGGCGACCGGCGCATCAATTAATAACCACTGTAATTAATATAACAACGCTCGATGGCCGCACTCCACGTATTTATTAAGAAACCTATAAATCATTACAATGCGCAGGGCTGGGAGACAGTTTTGAAACGGCCATAGCGAAAAGATAAGCAAACCTCACCGGATATATTTTTAAGAAAATATTTTCCATCTTCTGCAAAATTACTTTTTATCAGTTCTTAGATAAAGTTATTCCTTATGTACCTACTCTAAACATGTTTTTCTATGATGTAGGATTTATAATAAAAGGCTATGTGAGTAAACTGTCGGAGTGGGAGGCGGTCGCCTCCTTCTGCGAAGCAGTAATGCTCGCGAAGGAGGAGGCGCGCCGTGAGCGAGAGAGGACAGAGTTCTCCCTCCGCCCCAACCGCGGTGTAGGACGCCCACGGCGACGGACGTCGCGCGACGATCTCCGGCCACCGTAGGCGCGGGCATGCGGGCAGCGAGTAAAGGGCAACTCGCTGCCCGACCAAGGACCATGCCCGGGTCGACGGCGCGTTGTGTCCCACGCGCGCCTCAAAGAGCGTCAGCATAATGACGGGGCCCCCCTCTCAGAGAGGGCCAAGGCCTGCCGGGGTCGCGGGATTATTCCCTAACCGTAACCCCGGAACGTAACAGGCTATGAAGGACACCGTGGATTTTAGTCAGTAGAAGTCTGACAGTCCCTCCCGCCCTGCCCGGGGTTGGAGGACTCATTTGATGATTTTACCACGCTAAAAAAAAAAAAAAAAAAAATTTGAGTAAACTGTGTGGTATTACATGGTTCCGACATTGTGCCTCTCCCAGAGAGGAGGCCTGTGTCCCAACATTGGGAAATTGTATAGGCTGTTGTTGATGATGATGATGACCTAGTGCCACAGTAGGCTTCTAACCTAGACTTAGAAAGGTGATGGGCGTTTCAGAATATAGAAGTATACCTAATAATAGAATATAAATATAAGTGAAAATGGTTCAAAAGAAGGGTTTAAACACCAATCTATCTGAAAAAAGACTACCTGAAATAATGACCCTTTATTCAGAATTATTATGAACCGACGTAAACCTGTAACTTGTTGTAAGTAATGGGAGAATTCTCGTTATCATTTCACTAACTTTGTGATTATTTTTATGTCCTTTTAAAAACCTTTTGCGAATGGACACTAAACGTGTTTTTCGTCTGTTACGAGTACCGTACCACATTCGGCAGCCCTGCCTCCTGGGCCGGCGGCCGCACCCCCATTAAGGGGGTATTCCGCAGAAATTACTGGCAATACATCATCGAGATGTTTTTAATAAGCGCCAGTGTTGCCAGCCTCTTGACAGACTACCTTGTTCAATGGATTGTTTCCAGTCTTCTGTATGAAGTATTGGTGTAATGTATCGTCTGTCTGTTTTGTTGCTGCTAACAATGTGTGGAGCTTTTATTGCTATATTTTATGTTCAATGCTAGAGGCAGTTAAGTCTTTGACTGAAAAAATACAGTAAGCTTTTACAAAGTTTCTTTATTGTAATTTCTCTGGTTCCTGGAACTGCGAACATAATGCCTGCATTTTCCTTTTAATAAAATCGTTTCAAAAACTATTCTGTTCATTTAACTGCAACAGAAATAAAGGAAAGCTTTTAAGATCGACGTTTTACTCTGTCATGGTTATTTTTTTATCGAAAAAACATGCAAGGATAAGTAAACACTGTTTTATCATTTTCCGTGGGCGAAGAACCGTCCATCTCTCGTAGCGCATCAATACACGCGCTCAATGCGACGTCACATAAAGGCCAGCGTCCACCGTCGTTGTTCAAAACGACCAGCATTCGCAAAAAGCGCCGATTTAATTGCGGACGCTTCTTTGTCCCATTGTACTCCGTTCTCACTTAAATATACCAGCACAACCTTGTTTTTGCAGACCGTTTACTAACTTTCATCCTTATCACGAAAGCAACAGAGTTGGGGATTTGATGTTTGGGTGAGGGTCTAGGGTTGTCGCGCATTAAAATTACAATGAAACATGGTTGGACGAACCGATAGTCGGCGGCACCGAAGTGGTCGATTATGTAAATGTAGTGAATTCGTAACGCATCGCCCCTGATTTATATCGAGCGATTCCTTTTCTAAAAAGCTTCGTATAATTTTAATTGACCGTTATTGGTTTCTTCCGTTATTTGGAAATCAATTGAGACATTATAAGAATGTTCGATAAAATATTCTCGAGTGATTTAAATGTGGCTTCAATTGGAATTTGAAAATACGGTCTTTGATTTTAGTAGTTCTGTGATTTGTAGTGTTTTTAAAGTAATTTGGTTAGATTTATGTGAGTGCAAGCAAGTGTTATAAATTGCTCGTTTCCTTCTCTTTGTATGGTATGCTTTTATTAATGGTAACGGCTAGTACGATAGCAATAATAGTCATTTACGAATTGATACATCGATCATTGATCCACCAAATTATCCGGATACTATAAATCGTAATCAAATTAACATGATTGCATCAGCTTTGAAAACTTTTATGATGGCTCTTTGACGGTAACCTAGAGAACTGTATTTAAATAAAAATAACAATTAAATTCTTATAAAATTATCGGATTTATTTATATCAAAGAACTTGTCTACATTTAATGACCACATACTTGGGAGTATTTACCACAGATTCAAATAGCCCATTAATCAGAGCTCGGCACTGGATTGTCATCATCATTCCACGTGAAGAGCTGAGGGACAGAATTACGTTGATCCACTGATTAGCGACAAAAGGAACACGACGGCTGACTGCTATAGTTTCTGCGAACTCATTGATAAGTGATGAATGTGGCCGGTCGCCGGTGCTGGGGCGCCCGAGCTTCTTTTTTGATGAGCGCTTTGAACTTTACAGTCGGGAAGACAGTGAACTAAAGATTGTTACGGAGTATAAGTAATACATGGGAGAAATCAGCATCATATTAAACAAAAAGACGACTATCTTAAGTTAAAAGGATCCCCATTGGGCACAAGGGTGAATAACAACCTATTCACAAGGATTAGATGTTAGTTTCGGCAAATTGAATTGTATATTACCATTGGTTATAAAAAGAAAGCATTGGCCAACCCAAATGAAAAATTGTTAGAAAGCAACACAAAATTGTAGTTTAATTACACGGGCGTTCCTTTCGCTCTTAATGTGTATGTTGATGACTTCTTCACTGATGACCATTGTCTAGATTTTCTGTTACACATCAATCAAAAACTATAATTAGTACTGGACAGCGGACTTAACATACGAGTATCACCCTAGCTCCTTTACTACAACAAAATTGGAGAGCATTGCATGCACATCCGTCGATTAAGTAGCAGTAATTATAACAACGATTACCATTGCTCAACATCCGCGCACATCCACACATCCACGGCAAATCCAGGTGTCCTGTAATTGCTCTTTAACGCGCACGGCGTCCACAAAGCAAACTTTGTAATTAGCGCCAAATTTATTGCTTCCTGCGACACTAAAATCTTCCTTTCTTATAAAATTTGGCTTTGAAATGTTAATTTTTAAGGTTCTGTGGAATTAGGAGCTTTTACTTTGGTTGTTTGAACAGGTTATGCAGGTATAGAGCTTTGCATTATGCAGTAAGTATTCCTTAACTTTGCCGTATATCATTATCATTATACTTTCACTCTTAACACTATAATTTCCAGAATTTGATCCTCAATGGTGGCGCTATAATAGCCGTATCATTACACCATTCGATGTGTAATACTAAGGCTTTTGTTTTTTTTTTTTTTTTTAAATCAACATGGTTTTAGGCACGAGTATTGATTTTTTTCTGTGTATGAATGTGATGACGCTGTTTTAGATTTTTACAAAATCGACTTCGAATCTTCCCACAGGATTTTTCGAAATTACTCATAGTTTCACTTTTTGCCATCCACACTCTGTAGAAAAACTCACTCTGTAATTGTATACGTGTAAGGTTTTGAACATATATTTTATGTGTAATAGCAAGTAAGTGCATAGCAGACGAGACATACTTATGTAGATTGTCATAGAAATATAATTATTTAGAGTGCAAGAGTGTTTCTTTTATAAAGAGCATCGTTTATGAAACTTTCAATATCTAAATATTTTGACATAAGTACTTACAGTGAGTATAAAAATGTAGAGGCATATTTCTATCACAAAAAAGAATAAAATATGTGGTTCATCACTATAATTACTCGTACTTAAGTTATTTGTAACGTGACAAAGTTTCATAAGAGCATGTCATTATGTTTTAGTAATTTGGAAAGTTTTTGTGTTCATCAAACATTAATTTGTATCGGAATGTGAAACAGTTTCTCTTTGGACTGTTAATTTGGCAGATGTTTTGGATTTCATGTTTAATTGGCTTTTAGTAGTGTCAGAGGAATGTGGAGTGTTGCAGTTGAGTGCAAGGAATGATAATGATTTCAATGATATTTCATAATTGACGCTGTTTTTAGCCACCAACGTATTTTTATGACCCGACTGATATTTATAGATAGGCATGGTGGGACAATTTCTTTCAAAGAAGAACAGGCGTCCCTCACAAGATATTGCTTATGTGCTATAAGATGTACCCGTACCTGGGGGTCTACTCTCTTAGTCCGTTATTGAAAATACGGGTCTGTGCGAAAGCAACATGACACTTTTGAGTGATCCCTATTCCCTATTATTTTTGAACTTATGAATTCTGACAGTACATGGGTAGTCGGGACAGCTGTCCAATTATGTTGTGACCAATTTTTAGTTAACCTACCACTAACTTATTATAATTATGTCTGTGAGTAATAAACGCCCGAAACGTCGAACGAAGTTACGAGTTTGTGCTTAGATAGTAGTTCTCCTATTGTGATGTTAGTCGGATATCGGAGCAACCAATTCTCCTTGACTGTCGGATATAGGATCGTAACGCAATGTATTGTAAGTTATTACTAAGTAAAATATAGCAAACGAAGATGGTTGCCCAGGTCTTTCAGATCTGGTAGGAAGCCGGCTATTTATTCTGTTCAAAGCTAAGAAAATTATCACATTTACTCTAGTAATTATAATAATTTTAATTAATCTACGTTATTATAACATTGCTGGTTATTGCCCCCAATTGATTTCATCTGCCTAGACTACTTAAAATTAAAGTAAACATCTGTATTTTACATAAACTGGCTGTCTATGGGATCTGACAGACTTCAGCGCATCAACCTACCCCAATCTGTTAAAATTAAATAGGTCTTTATTACAAAAGCACAAGGTTCTAATTCAATCGAGATAATTGGACAGAATAAGGAAATGAGCAATACAATACTCATGATAAGTCAACGGTGATGATGACGAGGGTTGACGTTGGGTGTCTTGCAAATGTTATCAAAAACTAAAGCTACAACTAAATTATACTTGGATAACAAAACTGTCTTACAAAACAATTTATAACAAACCAATAAACTATTAAATCCAAAGTTAATCCCGGATAATATCCTAAACAAATAAGTCAATTGAAACAGAAGGCTTCAACAATAATTCTGCGGACTGTTCGACAATCAATCAGGGATGGCTAAGACAGCGGCTATCGATGCGCCATTACTTGCCCGGATGCCCCGGGCAAGCCTTGGGGAGTTCCGGGCAGGGATGGGGAGAACTGGGCAATTCCGGGAAAGAAGAGGGTTATGTTGTACCGTTGGATAGATAATGATTTAAGTTTATGTTTGTTAAGGAGTTCAATTAGAAATAGAAACTTAATAGTATAGTTCTGTTACCGTACATAACGATCATAGGATCGGTCGGGGACAGTCGGGGTGCTATTTTGTAGTTCCTGATAAATCTATCGCAAGGAAATCGAACCTCACGCTCAGCAATAACGCTTGGGACTAGTTGCGACCACTGAGGCAGAAATACAAAATTTGTAGTATCAAGGTAGAACATTTTTTTTTAAACTTCCCCTTCATTAGGAAATCTGTTGTATCGTGAGTGGGTTTACAAACATTAAAACTCACATTCACAAAATAAAATACTGGACCCAGAACAACTACCTACTTGTAGTTCATGAAAATTTTTGCATGCAGAAATAGAACCCTCGCCGCGCTACGCAGCAGTCGACAGTGCAAATCGCTTGCCGACTATATTGAACGTGGCGGGTATACAAAAGAATGAGATAACGTAAGTAATCTCATCCTGTTGTATAAAATACGAGTACATCTAGTAGTACATAATATTTGTTTTTTTTTATAAAAGAAATGTGTATGTAGGTGATTTGTTTATTACTCATTATAAGACAATACCTATGCATGCATTGCTATTCAAATGAAAAAAAGTTATCGTTAACTGCGCGAAATTGTTTTTTATGCACAATAAAACGTGTTTCTAGTATTAACAAGTATTATGTGGTATTCATCAAAATCCAAGGTAGATACAAAGGTACATAATTATTTATTGCCTTCTGGCTTTATCTGTGGTTTTACTAACAAGCGGTTCAAATTAAAATTTGATCGATAAAATCCACAACTAATTTATTTCGATTATCTACTAATTTAGGAAATTGCGGTTTAAAACCAATTTTACGATATTATTATGTTTGTTTTCTATTTAACCCAATTAAATGGGTCATTTATTTTTACTATGCTTTGATTTACGTTGCTGTGATTTTTGAGAATTTCAGCGTTATTCTATTACCTTATCAGCTATACAGGATGTATTTTTCAACCGGGCGTTTATGGCAATATCCGAAACTATGAAGAATACTGAAAAATGCTGAAGCGAGTCTTGAGGCCCATTTTGACGAAAACTAAAACTGCATCATTAGATTTTCGGAAATTCAATAATTTGGTTAGGAATCAAAACCGCTGTTTCTACAAAAAAAAACATACCCTATATTATTACAATATTTGCTAGTGTCTCTAATAAGGATCAAATTCTATAAAGTAAATGATGTAGTTACGGGAAACTCATAAAAAAAAGTAGATTTTTATAAAATGTCCGTGGGGTTTGAGTGCTCAAAGCCTCTACAGCCTTATTACAAACACTATCTAATAGTTTAATAACACAGGGTTTGATGTTTTTTCCAAAATTAGCCGATTCGATTCCTGGCGAGGGTTATCGAATTTTCGACTCTTTCCTCGAAACTCCTTGTAACGTTTGGATATTCCTCATAGTTTCGGATATTATAGCCATCCACGCCCTGTTGAAAAATTCACTTTGTATACTCACATACACAAACACTTAGACCGACCTGCGGGGATCGAAGCTGCGAATCTCTGTGCAGCAGTTGATCGTTCAGCCACTGCGCCAACCTTGCCGTGAAACATACTTCTGAGGATCAGCGCAGACCGAACTACAAAATGCTCGGTATGGTGGCCCAAAAATTTTACTGCTCGAGCATGGAAGCGGCCGGCATGTTCGATCATGCGGAGCCATCTCTGTTAAATATGGACTGGAGCCTTACCACGAGCTCTTAACGCGATACAGTTTAGGCTGTGGGAAAGAGAAAGAGGTTTACAAGTCGTCTAGCTCCATCTCTTTCCCACAGCCTAAAGACTCCGGCTTTAAGAGTTCATGGTAGGCCACCTGGGTTGCCCGGCAGGGCGTGCTTAACCATGGCGTACACCAAACTCAAAATCGAAAGCAATAAGGGTGATTTTGGAGTGTATATTTCACCAGCGATACTGACTGTACTAAGTGAACTGTCTCTTGCACCAGTTCCCACGTTACCACACACTACAGTCAGTCACATAACTCATGGTATCACAATCCACCATGAAATTGGTACTTTATACTTTTTGATACCGATACCGCGCTGCCTGGAGGCCTGCTGAATAATAATTTGGAAGACAATTTGAGAACAATAACAGCTGTCTGAATGTCCCCTCAAGGTACTACAATTCTGAATATTATAGTAGTTTAACACGTGTTAATAAATTGTCGACTTTAGTTGATTGCCTTTAAATGACCATTTGCTGTCTCGAGATGGTGATTGAAAAAATAATAGGTAGATAATTGAAAATGGAGAAAAAAATGTTTTGTTATACTTATTATCGTCTTGTGGCATTATAACAGAAGTTGTCCATGTATAAGTTATTTGCAAGTAATAAAAGTTGACATTCATCTTTTAATTTATAATTAGTACTAGAGTGTAGTTTCTGAACATTTCTCGTGAAAAATCAGTGTTTCCTACATTCATAAATATTGCGTTAACTGGCAACTCCAAAGTAAATAACATTAAGATGGCTATAGTTTAAAAAAACTCATTAAAATTTGTTGAACTCTGCCTGCCTCACTATAATTGAAGCGTAATGTTCTATTTTTATCGTGACGTGACGTCATATAGGTATATGACGTAATATTATTATAGACACATAGAGGCTCCGCGGAATCTGATGACCTATTTCGCGCCGCCCCGTATAGACCGTGTGGCCTAATGGATAAGGCGTCGGACTTCGGATCCGAAGATTGCAGGTTCGAGTCCTGTCACGGTCGCAAATTATGTTTTTGTTTGTAGAATTTTTTTCCTCAACTTTTTGCCTTGATGCTTATGATATTGTGCGCTCTCAATTATTCTACGATGTTACTTGATTCATTTAGGTTTTTTCTTGTTTTTCAGAATGTGTTAAATTACATAAGTCGGTTATGAGTCACCCATGTCCTAAAATCCGAATGGGGTAGGCAGAGATATACTTACTATGAAAAGTGTTATATATTTTTTGGGGAATCGCGCAGTGCTTAATAATATTGACTTTTTCCAAGAAATTAGAAAAGAAAAAATAAATGGCAATAGGCGAGTATGTTGGAGTTTAATCATTTTCAATTACGGGAATGCAGAATGCTGAAAAATACCCCCAAAACTATGTTTGTAGGTAACATGAACAATGTGTACCTGATATTGAGTAGGTATTCGAAAGCAATTAGTTGATTAAGTCAAAGCACCACTTTATCCCTTATCTGGAATTCACAACATTTTCAGATGAAAATCTATTCCTTCGTAGCTGTTACCTGCTAGGCAAGTCACTATTATGGCTCAAAGATTTAACTTGACCTCAAAACCGCTAAATTGTTTCCTAGATTAGTATCTATTGATTGCTATTCTCAGAATATTTACAAGGAGTAGTGGCGATGTAGCTTTCATTGTAGGCATCCGAGAGATATCGGAGGCATCCTAGAGATTTGTAAAATAAATTAGTCCTTTTGTCTACCTCCAGTAACCAACCAGTTTTTATGCAAACACCACGCACTGGGCCTATTTCACGTCAAACATTTCCGCTAATTTTACAAAAAAAATATCCTGTTTTCGGTTCAATAATTTTCAAGGAAAATTAAAAGTGATCGTTGTGGATTAGTTAGCGGTGTTGTGATTTATGTTTTAATTATTTTTTCCGGTGCTTTTATATAAGATTATGTTTTCGTTGATAAGGGCAAAGTTGATAACACCGAGTGGTTAGTTTAAACCATTTTGTATGTAATTTGTAGGTGGACTTTATAAAATATATCGTGTAGATAAAGCTATTTTTTTTTTTAATTTAAACGTCTCTTGT
Organism: Agrotis segetum; assembly: GCA_036375495.1. Lineage (NCBI taxonomy): Eukaryota > Metazoa > Arthropoda > Insecta > Lepidoptera > Noctuidae > Agrotis > Agrotis segetum. The sequence continues at coordinate 73,067 of JAQSVV010000169.1, forward strand.
GACGAACCCAGTGCGTTAGTCCAGACGCTGAGGTCTTCGATACAGCTAGGGTTACCAGACCAAAATAAAAAAGTCTAAACTTCGATCTTAATTTAGTCGGCCATTGGCCTAAAAGTTGGTCTGTCCACAAAACACGCATACAAACATACGAGTAGACAGACTATTGTTTGTTTGCATGAATATTTAGCTTGACTTCGGTATATCGGAGGTAATGAATTAATCATAGGTTAAAAAAAGAAACAAATAAAGAAGTCATTCTTCACAAGTAATGACCATGGTTTGACAATATACTCTCATGGTTATTTAATGTTTTGTTGTTACATAATAGATAGATAGATTTACTGTACCTGCATCAAAGTGGTGCACCATTGTTTAGCATTATAGATAAAACTAGCTGTTGCCAGCGGCTTCACCCGCTACAACACGAAAATTATCCCAGGGGACCATAAAATCGGGATAAAATTATCCTATGTGTTAATCCAGGGTATAAACTATCTGTATACCAAATTATAGCCAAATCAGTTTAGTGGTTTTTTGCGTGAAAGAGTAACAAACATACCTACACACATACATACATCCTCACAAACTTTCGCATTTATAATATTAGTAGGATGGATATGATAGGGATGCAAAAAACGTTCGATTTAAAAAAAAATTGCCTGCACATTCCCACAGCTGGGCAAAGGCCAACCTCCATTCCGTCCAGCGTTCACGACTTGGCGCCACTCTCTTTCCAATTTTCAAGGAAGACATCCAGCTCGACCCGCCATCACCTTCGAGGTCTACCGCGGCCTCGTATCGCTATTTCAGGACACCAATGATGTTCGAATTAGTCTGATTAAACTCGAGACTGGATGAGGAAAGCTTAAAGGGTAAGTGGCGTACATGGGAGTTTGGGAGGGGCTTATGTTCCAGCAGTGGACGAATACAGGCTGAAATTGATGATAAATGGAGACGGGTGCATAATCTTGCCAAATTAGATCGACCCGATCATTTTTTATGTCTCATACACTTTAGCGATCGCCGCGCGACGCCAGTACCTTTTTAATTATTTTTGCGGTAAATCACCCTACGATTTTGACGTCAAGCAATCGATTGCTGCGTGTCACGGGTTTGTATCTCGCACCGAGCAAATATAACCAAAGGAATTAAATTAATTTAATTGCAAACTTAGGTGATACGGCTACATAAAAGCTCTGTCTTCCGAACTAGATACTTAACCTGCATCTCAGGAGACAGTTCCCTTCCTTGTATGATCCACAAGTAGATTTTTTCATGTCTGGGTGTTTGTGTCAATGACTTTACGTTAAGATTGTACACGTTTAAAAAAAATCTACTAATCTAATCATATGATGAAGAGGAACACACACAAACCTGTAGTGACGTAGTACTAAAGACATTTGACGAGCTCACAGTTCGTCGAAGCCTCGATCCTCGATAGTACAAATCTTCAGCATAAGAAACTCGTCTTCGAACTAGTGAAGCCCCATATTCCTGGATTCAGCGTCGATATCATGGATGTTGAAAAATCCAAGATGGCGGCCGACAATCCTTTTTCGAAGGAGGCGCAAGAGAAAAAGGGAAAAGAAGCAACGACTGTTAGTAAAAGTGTAAAGGAGAAACCTAAAAAGAAGTAGGTAGTACTTATTGTACAGTATAAAAAAAACTTGCTAAGAGTATACAAAACTACAGTGGTATAATTTTATTTGTATAACCTAAACACTGAAATCTGGCGACCCTAGCCCTCGACAGTGGCACTCGATAGGTATCCCTGGACGGTGTTAATTGATCGTCCGCAGTGGCACAGCGGTTCCGGCAGCCCAGCAGTGCAAGGTAACGGGTCGCCAGGGTCACTCGAGAGGTCACTGACATTCAGCTTGAGATTCTTTGCTCCTTTTCGGGACATTGTTTAGTCTAGACGCTGTGGTCCACTTTTTAGAACCTCTCCTTAACTCGAAGTTTAACTTGTTTATTTCTACTTTGTTGTGTTTTTCTACTTTTATTGGGTTTCGAGTGTTTTGTCGCATACCAGTGCCTTAACGGGTTAGGTTAATTTCGCAAGTACGATTCCTGTTTAAGTAAGTAAGTAAGTATTAGTTTTTAAATTGATTTAGTTTTTAAAGATGTTTTTTTTGTTTAGTTCCTCTTATTCAGTTAGCATACCTAATACAATTTTTCGGTTACAATTTTGTTGTGTTTAAATGTACATAGTTTTGTTGTTTCTTTTGGCACATACTGGTCTTTAATTTACGAATATACACCAGTGTACCAGCGTTAAATTGGGTATCAACGAAAGTTGTTTTCCTTGCGAATAATATGAAAATTATGTATGCAAACCAATACAGTATTAACATACAACACTCGTTTGGTCAAATCACGTTTGACCCGAAAAAATAACTGCAAAAACTAATCTTAGATACATATCTTAGTCATACTAATAGCAATCTTATTTAGTCTTCATCAGCCTCGGACCTTCTACCAACAAGCAGCTGCCTCAAAACCCTCGATTTCCTTTCTAATACGAAACTTAGGAGTCACTCAGTAAGCAAAACATCTGGTCACCCAACGAGGGTGTCCCAACTTGAGGTGGAATAAAACAGCGTAAATGTCCGGAAGTAATCCGCGGTGTCGCGCTGACCCGCCGATAAATTAGCATGCATAATGTATGCGCAAGACCTTACCAGCCCTTAGGATTATACCGATGTGGGGAGGGACGTGGATGAGGTAATTATATCGTGGCTTAGTTCATAGCTAAGCAATATCGGCCGCATGGGTCGATCGTCACGTTTTAGCTACGTTTGCAGATGTTTCGGTCCGCCGATGGGACGTTCGTCACATAATAAGCCCTCTAGGGACCTCAGAAATACGTTTTATACTTAGTGTTTGGTCTTGGGGGATTTGGATGGTCAGAAACCAGTAAGTCTCTTAAATATTTTGTAAAGTGTATATACCTAAGCTATATATTGATCGTTTAGTCAACAATTACTATCATAATTATGAACATTAATTTTGCTTTTGTCGCGAACAATATTTCTTTTCGAGATGAATAACCTATGTTCGTTTCTGTACACCTGACAACTATTGTGTACGTGCATTTTAGAATGAGTGAAAAGGTAACAAACAATAATATTTACTGTCGTATTTATAATTACTTAAGATACAATTCTGCATTTAAGTAGAATCAAATTACTAGGTGAGAAGGTTCTCATTATTTTTTCTAACTTGTAATTCAGTTGTGGATAACGGAATAAACTGACACACAACATTGATGTCTTTCCTTAAAATTAAAGCTTAAAAAAACAAGTAAAGCTGATAGAATGCCTTCTCCACATCATCACGATGCAGGGTCACCGTCATAAAATATTCGTGTTCCGTGTGTCCAGGAGCGCGGAGCAAACACTTGACGGTTTTACAAAAAGACGGCAACAGTAGACCCACTCTATAACTAGTGTACCGCATGGACTGCTGCTTCTTGTAAATGTGTGTGTGTCTGTGTTGAACTTTAAAGCAATGGCCCCAACCAAAAAAAACGAGGAGGTGTTGTACTTCGAATTATAGTCAACTTTGTGCTTGCCCTGTGCTAAAGGCGGCGGTGATATTTTACTATTCATATGGGGTGACTGGTAATTAGTGTCGATTTCTAGTGCTGAGAGCAAACGAAATCTTGCGGCGCAAACATAAATGTCCTGACAGCAAATATTTGACAGGTTTTTTAGTATGTTATCATGAGCACAATCATGTGTTTTAAGTAGTTGCGGTTAATTTGCTGTTTTTTAAAGAAAATTTCCCTCGATTTCTTCTCATATTCAGATCTCGACCTGAACCCAAATCACGAGTTAGAAAAGGCTCCGATGAAAGTTTCCCCCAACCCAAATTGGGAAGCTCCTCTTTTTTAAATCGGTTAAAAAGCATTGCTTTGCACTAGAATCATTTTTTTCTTATATCGTAGACGGTGTGTTTATAAACATAAGAATTCATGGCTGTTAGTGAAGCCAGACCCGAAATAAACTACCTGTAGGCTCTACAAAATGTTTGTTCGGTAAAGAAATCGAGCCCGTTGCACATAGCACAGCAACCAATCTTACAGCCAGTGCGCCATCAAGTCATTCAAATAACAGTTTTATTGTAACTGTTGTATGTAAAATAATTAAAAATATGAATGAATATTCCAGGAACAGAATTGTTGTGGGCGAGGTATTGTTTTTACGATACGACGTTCCACGAATTACTGAATATCGAAAAGACCTCTTCTGGGAAAACCGTAAATTTTTCATTGAATATCAGTATGAAAACAATTTCCCAGAAGAAACAATGTATTAATAGTTATTTATATTCTATGTGAAAACTTAACTGTCGAACTACGTTTAGTTCGACAGTTAAGTTTTCACATGACGTTTCATGAAAGGTTCAAAAGATAACTGTTCGAATATGCTACGAAATAAAACTTTTTTACGTCAGCGCTTTTTTAACTACTTTTTCGTCTATACATTGAAGACGCTACAATGCCCAGTTCAGGTAAAATGGTAATCAGGTAAATTGGTATATTTTTATTTTGACGACACTGTTGGTGTATTGGTTGAATGATCGACTGCTGCGCAGCGTGTCACGGGTTCGTTCCCCGCACGGAACAAATATTTTGTATGATCTGCTAGTAGTTGTTTCGGGTCTGTGTGTTCGTGTATGTCAGTTACTATGTTTGTAAACTTAAACCAGCAGGACGTACAAATATTTGTTCTGTGTCGGGGATCAAACACGCGACACGCTGTGCAGCTGTCGATTACCCGACCACTGCGCCAAGTGTGCCATTAATTACTGAACTAGGCAAGGTTAGAGTTAGATTTTGCCGTTTTAAAGCCGCAGTAACACCTACGAGTATAATCTATATTCCTCTAAGTGATTATCGTTTAGCCGTTTTATTGGCCCTTCTGTTCTTTTTAGGGTTCCGTAGTCAACAAGGAACCCTTATAGTTTCGCCATGTCTGTCCGTCCGTCCGTCCGTCCGTCCGTCCGTCCGTCCGTCTGTCCGCAGTTTAGCTCAGAGACGCACAGTACTAGAGAGCTGTAATTTGGTGTAAATATACGGATTTGTTGTGCCGAAAAAGTGGTAAAATAAAATCTCGTAAAATATTTTTTTTTAGGGTACCTCCAGTACTTACACGTAAAGTGAGGATATTTTTTTTCTCGCGTACCCCTTAGTGTGGGGTATCATTAAATAGGCCTTTAAAAAATAATGATAGTTTCCATTAACAATTTTTTGATAAAAAAATTCGTTTGTGAAATATTAAGCTTTAGAGTGCTAAATTTTGCTCAATTCGAGTGTCCCCCCCCTCTACCAGCTAAACGGTTATGTTTGGGGGTGTGAAAAAATTCACAGTAGTAGTACATATAACGAAGTTTAAAAGAAAATTATCATGACTAAGTAGGCTTTACAACTTTACGAGTAATAGTCGACCAACTTATAAAATGTACTTAATATCATATTTTCTTAAACAAAATGTATCGGAGACAACTGCAAATGTAAGTTTGTCAACTTTATTTTTACAGCTTTTATAGGTATGTTTTTTGGGGATAGGTAGGTTTTTATCGTCAACTATTTTTAACTAAATTCAAAAAAAAGGAGGAGGTTCTAAATTCGTTGTAATCTTTTTTCTTATGTATTTTCCCCGATTTCTGAAAGACTCCTGTACCGATTTTGAAAATTCCTCTTTTTAAAATTAAATTCAGCGAATCAGTTTAGTTAGTTCGCATAAGTATTTTGATGGGCAACTACGGGACCCTACACTGTGCGTGGCCCGACACGCACTTGGCCGGTTTTTTTGTAGTGTAATTATTTCGTCCTCAACCCCAATTAATTTCGAGGGAAACTCCATTATAATTAATTTATTAATATGTATTTTTAAAACAATTTTGTGAACAACAGTTTGGGGCTGTTAATTTGGTAGTTTTTTACTTTTAACGTTCTATTTAAACTGTTAAGTGATCAACATAGTATGGTAAGCTTCAGAAAAAACACCCCTTTTGGCAGTGACATCGCAACCAAAGGGGGTGAGAAGAATTTCTCTGACCCTCTGATACAAGACCGAAGGTTTTCCAAAGTGTGATAAAATCATTCAATGAGACCTCCAAGAAGTCAGGATAGAATAAAATAGAATACAATTATACGTACTTTATTGCACACCAAAATTGTTACACATTTGTTGTATGAAATTGCTAATTCTAGGGTTAACTTGCTACATCGTTCTCAATTATGTACCATCTCAAAATGAATGATGTATCAAAGGTTTAGAAAGAGTGTTTATGGAGTTTCTTGCCCGTTCCATAGAGATCTACTCCTTGGAATGGACATCTACAGTACTTTTACAGTTACTATGTCTTGTGACTCATCATGACCTTGTAGTATTTAATTATATTATTTTGTGTCTGTGACAATTCAAAAGTGTCCGTTATTGGTCTATTTGAAATAAATTCGATTTGACTTGATTTGTACATTCAAAATACTGGGTTGTGGAGGTCAGATAGGCAGTCTTATCATGTAAAATACTGATATAAAGCTGCATACGGTTCGACTCAACCCCAACTTGGTTTGGAAAAGACTAAACAAATGATGAAGATTACACTAGTTATTTTTAGGATATTTTGTTACTACATTCTGTTTCACAAAATATAGAGCTATTATATTTAAATAAATACGTCGTCAGTTTTAGAGGACATAACTTTTGACAGTAAACGACCACATGGTGCATGTAGCATGTCATCGGACAGTAATTACCATCTAAACTCACATTAACAATACAAGCCACAATTGTTACTTTTATTTTAGTAACAGCACCACTAAATCAAATTTAATAACGTACTAGAAATGAAAGTACGCTCATAACGCGACCAAATTTTTTTCAGTACCATTAAGAGGTAGCACAAACGGCTTTGTCTTTGTTAGTCGACACCTAATCAGAGAAAATACTACAAGACAAGGAATAACACTATCATAATTGCTAATGTTATATCCACTGCTTGTTTATTGCGGCATCAAAAGCTATTTACTACTATAAACCCCGCATTGGATGACGTTCGAAGTGAAAAGTTAGTCGTTATTTGTGTCGTGGTGTTGGCAGTACCGTGTACAGTCGTCAACATAAATACGTGAGTATAATCGCACCAATAACTCACTCGTGACAATGCTACTAGTGATTTCGAGATGTCACATATGGCGGTTAGGTTGGTACCGCACCGGGTGTGAAGTTTGCTAGTTAACTTTATTTTATGAGACAGTTGATTTTATTGCTTAGTTTGTTAAACTTTAGTGTCGTTGCATTTTGATGAGTGTCTTTGTTAGAGTTTGGTATAATTTACTAGTTCAGTTTATGGGCAGGTAAGTTTAATAACTAACCATATTGAAAAATAATTAAAATTGCTGTAGCACAATGGCTGACACATTCTTTTCACTCCGTTTAGCGAGAAGGTCCTGGATATTCATCTAGATAGAAACCATAAAAAAACTAGTCGCAGTGACACTTGGAATATTACAAAATAGAACCATGTACACCAATGTGTGTGACCAATGCACAGGGTGCAGTTTACTTATATAATCACTATATACAAAGATTTCGAAACCAAAATAGACAAGGCTCACTGTATCACTGTCAGGCTGTCATGTCTCCGCCACATAATGTATCGCGACACGACAAACAAGTAATAACATGCAGCGACTAATTGTCGCAGCGACGCGCGACTGCGATGGCGCGGAGATCCGGCGCTGGCGGCGACTGTACGTGCGGATGGATTGATGTATGGACTCTAGTGTAGATAACAGTAAGGAGAAAATAAAGTAGGCAAGAAAAAAAAAAACGAAGTTGTCATAGATCCGTTAGCGGTTTGGCGGTACATATTATGCTTATGCACAATACACAATTTTGTTCTTTTCGTGAAAACTTTGGAGTGTATTAAGGGGGATGCTCCAACCAGCCCGCGAAATTCAAATTTTTTTACGTTTTTTGCAATTTGCAGGCCAGTGACATGTTGTAACTTTATAAATATTTGTGTTGCGCAAATAACAAGTATAATTTTAAATATAAAAATTATCAAAAAACTCGCTCCATCAGCTCAATAGAAAAGGTGCATCATGTTAAAATCTCCGAAATCTAACTACGATGCACCTTTTCTATGTGAGAGCTGATGGAGCGAATTTTTTGACAATTTTTATATTTAAAATTATACTTGTTATTTGCGCAACACAAATATTTATAAAGTTACAACATGTCACTGGCCTGCAAATTGCAAAAAACGTAAAAATATTTGAATTTCGCGGGCTACATCGACGCAATCACCTTAAATAATAATACTGAGCAAATGAGCTTACTAGGTCTTTAAAATTAGGGGTGCGGGACTTATCGAATTACCATGACCCTGGCTGGAATGTAAAGGGCTATTGAAGGACACCGTGAATTTTAGTCAGTACGAGTCTGACAGTAATGGGTTGGAGGACTCATTTGATGATTATACCTCGACAAAAAAAAACATCAAGCCCCACCCTATGTATTGTATATACCCCTATATATAAATTAATGTCTGAACTGAAGGGATTCTACCACGTTGTTGGTATTAGAGTAGTGAAAAGATAAAGATGTCAGTTTTGGACTCAGCCAATAAAGTAGTGAGATACAGAACAGAAGAGAGGCAGAGAGTTTGCACTGGCAAACTTTAAAACGAGAAACCTGTTTAATTTGCATACAACGAATATATTTTTGTGAAACTTATTGACTTGCCAGCTATATTTCTGTCGACTCGAAATTGAAACATTTTCATTAAAAACACTTCGCATTGTTTTAAAGGATTTAAAACCACTTTACAAAAATAATGAATTTTTGCGATTTAAAAATATGAATACCTTTTGAAAGCGTTGGGAGTGTAAATAATGCGAAGCTTATATTTTTATAGCATTCGTCTAGATTTATGTCTGAAATCGCTGAAACTACACAAATGTGTTTCATAATGGGACTAACAATATACATTGCTCACATTTATTTATGAGATATAAGTCATATTCATAATACTTAGAATTTTATTATTAGTAAACTTGAGTTTAAGGCTGCTTTTCCACCAGAGATGCGCTATGCTACGTTGCTAAGGATGCGTTTGTTATCCACCAATCATATTCATTTGTTTTCACAACGCACACACACATAATGAGTATGATTGGTGGATATCAAACGCATCCTTAGCAACGTGGCATAGCGCATCTCTGGTGGAAAAGCAGCCTTATTATTAGTAAATAATGCTCTAGGTCAAAATTCTTACTCTCTGGTTCACAATGATAATGATAGTTATGAATTGACGCTACTATATGATGATTTGTCTTCATAAGGTGGACTGCAATGAAAATGGAAAACGCGAAGAGCAGTTTCCTATACTAACTGAATTAATACAAAAAAAATACGTTTAATCGACTTCAAACACAAATACAAAAAAAAAGTTTAAAACAATTTTCCATTTGAAATCAGTGGCTTTTATTTTCATTTCGTAGCATTTTTGCCATCGAATTCCATAAAAACATACGAGTCGAACTAAGAACCTTTTTTTTGAAGTTACAGTTCATTCACACAGCCCTTTTTTTCCAGTCATGGTGTCTTACCAAAACAAACAGTATGTATGTCATGTGCTATATTTTTATTCGGCAGCATGTGACGCGGCGATAAATCCCGCGTTTAATTATTAATATCGTCTTGCTCTGCCATATGCGTCCGCTAATGGCTGCCGATGTGCTGCTATTGCTTCTAACAATATGTCTAATGATATATCACACAGTTTGGGAATTGAAATGGAAATAGACTGCTTATTTTATTTATTTGTAACATTAAGGGGGATGCTCCAACCAGCCCGCGAAATTCAAATTTTTTTACGTTTTTTGCAATTTGCAGGCCAGTGACATGTTGTAACTTTATAAATATTTGTGTTGCGCAAATAACAAGTATAATTTTAAATATAAAAAATATCAAAAAACTCGCTCCATCAGCTCTCACATAGAAAAGGTGCATCATGTTAAAATCTCCGAAATCTAACTACGATGCACCTTTTCTATGTGAGAGCTGATGGAGCGAGTTTTTTGACAATTTTTATATTTAAAATTATACTTGTATTTGCGCAACACAAATATTTATAAAGTTACAACATGTCACTGGCCTGCAAATTGCAAAAAACGTAAAAATATTTGAATTTCGCGGGCTACATCGACGCAATCACCTTAAGAGGATCGTCTACCGAGCGCTCGTCCATACTAAAAGAGAAAACGTTTTCCTACCCCTAAATGTTATCCTATCTCAATGATTTTTAAGAATGCTTCATACACAGTAAGGAACTAGGTTTATAGGTTTTCTTTTGAAAATGTGTAATAGTTTGAAAGTTACAGGCGCCAAAGAGTTACTTTTTAAATTTTTGTTACTTTGTTTTTACTGTTTAGAATGCTTCTAGCATTCTAAAAATCATTGAGATAGGATAACATAGGGTTAGGAAAACGTTTTCTATTTTAGTATGGACGAGCGTTCGGTAGACGATCCTCTTAAATACTTTTGGAACGATGGAACCGTCAGCAATCTGTGCCTTCAACCACGACAATAGCTATTTGGCTCAAACCTGCTACATGATTCATCGTGGAGATCGGTTGCATCAATCTTTCTCATTAAAACTTTCCTTGTTAAAGTCATCTGATCAAGTGATCGCCTCACTTCTGATTACTTAAAAATTAAAATACATACAGCAATTTCTTGGAATACACATAAAGTTTTTTTAATTTAAAAATATATCACTTTCCCGCCTGATGGTAAGCGAAGATGTGGTCGATGGAGAAGCACACTTGCCTGGAAGTAACCGGTTATAGCTGTCGGGAAATACAGATGGCGGCAGGGAATTCCACTCCTTAGCTGTGCGTACAATAATGGTATTGGCAAAACGCTTTGTACGTACCGGAGGGTTGTCCACCTTTATGTCGATGGCGTATTGTTGTACGTCTAGTAGTAGGGTAATACCTACGAAGTTGATTTGTCCTCCGACCATGAACCATGCCCGGGTCTTTACCACGCGTGTCTCAAACAGCTGAAGAGTCAGCAGTGTGACGGGGATCGGGGGTTTGGTCCACTTAGGGAGGAAGAGTGCAGTGGTGGCCTAGTGGTATGGCCCCCGACTTACGAATTGTAGGTCGTAGGTTCGAATCCAGGCATGAGGCGCATTACTTTGTGTAATTTATTTCATCACCACTGCTCTCAAAACGGTGAAGGAAAACATCGTGAGGAAACCGGCATGTCCTAGAACCAAAAAATTTGAAGACCTGCGACATCCACCAATCCGCACTGGGCCCGCGTGGTGGATTATGGCCCACTCCCTCTCACAGAGAGGAGGCCTGTGTCCCAGCAGTGGGAACATTAATAGGCTGATGATCAGACAAGACAACAAAGAGTAGTAATTTACTTTAGTATTCATAATATTAGTTAATATAAGGATAAGCCGCAACCCCTTAAATAATATCTGTGTACCTATTAACACTCAAGCTAAACCATTACCTCATAAATTCACAACAATCAACTAGTACTAGCGCGCACAAACTAAGTACTGGTATAATTGCATCTTACTGGTGACACTGTTAGCATACGCCGACACGTCTTGCCATAACATCCACACTTAGCGGCGGTACACATACTACACAAACTGTGCACGAGTGTACTGTGTTGTGTACTGCTGTGTATGTTATGTTTGTTGTGTTGTGTGTGATCTCCGACATCTGGACGACGAGTGGCCCTCGGGCGATGCTGTTGTAGTACAAACGTGGTCAGTGCAGCAAGTGTGTTTGTTTTCGTAGAAGATAGATCTTTTCTTGAATCAATCAGGCTGTTCGATTGTAACTTTTGTTGGCCTTTAGCAGGAATAGTTTAGGCGCAAATAAGAGTCTATTACCTTAAAAATACAATTTATAAATGAAATAACACGTTGCCCGACTCTAGTTTCTCCCCTACCGTGAGTGCATTTACAAACATTTCAACTCACATACGCAAACACTTAGACTCAAAACAACTGATTGAAAGATTGTAGATCATACAAATATATTATCTTTCGTCCGTGAATCGAACTCACGACAATCAGATCAGCAGTCGATAGCTCCACCATTACCCCAATCATGTTATTAAAAGTTTATACTTCTAAAAATTCATAAAACAAATAAAAAAGTTTTAAAAAGTCTGCTGTTTTGTCTTTATAGTATATTTTTTTGATATCAACAAATGGTTTAATTACACAATTTATATCAGCCGATATCTCACAATCCTAGTCATTACTCTTGTCTTTCTGTTAGTTATTTGTACTGTGTGATACTGAATGTGTGAGGTCGCGTGACGTCCGCTCTCTCCTCTCATGTTAAGAGGAGATAGTTTTTCTGCAATACATCGTGCTATCGGCAAGGGTTGCTACGGATATCATGACAATAAAAAGTAATTAATTTCATAATTAATCAGTAGTATTCCTTAACTATCAACTTACTATAGGTATATGTCACGTATATGTACACGTGACTTACTCATATTTTGATAATTTCGCTAAAGCATTTTGCATAGCTTTTTATGAAATATTTTTATTTTAGTTGTAAGATCAAATTAGTCCTGCCCTAGCTAGCGGAATGGACTGTTCGACTTTTATTGTCTAAAACTCCAGTCAGTTACTTCAGTTGCCCTTTGCGTTCCAGGGTCACCGTTACTTTAACTGACGATCCCGCTACTTTCACACGAATTTAAATTGTCGTCACACAGGAATTTATATTCAAATACTTTTAGAATTCGTGTAGAATAGGAAAAAAAACCATGTTTCTTTGCTAACCCTCTAGGAACCCACCTTATATTTTATTATACGGATGTAGAGTGTACACTAAAGAAATGCATAAGATCTCCTATCAGAAAATTAGACTTCACATTTTTCTTCACAAAAAAAATTGTAGTATCCCTGGTCGGTTATTACGGCAGTAAACTAAATACAAGGGTTGCTAATAGGTTCATAATTCGTCGGGGCACTTCTCGCGCCTTTATACCGCGTAGACACGTCATGCGCCGCATTGGGTGGTGGCTTTTATTAGGTAATGATAATGAGCATCGATAAGTTTACTCATTAAAAGGAGGTACTGCGATGTTTCATGATATGGAAAAGGAAACGAACTTTTAAGCTTATAACAAACAAACAGGCGTGGCGAAAGCGAAGCGAAGCGTTTTTGTTTGTAATGTATGGAATTGTTTGAATCCAGTCACATAGAAAAGCGAAAGTGATCCGATAGTCTATGTGACTGGCAAGTTTTAACATCAACACACATTATACATTACATACAGCAACATTACAAACAAAAACGTTTCGGCAAGCATTCGTTTCGCTTGTCAGTTCGACAAAAGCTTTATAGAGGGTTCTTTTGTTTGGGATTAAAAGTTTCAGTCATTACAAGAATTGGCCTTAACTTTTCCTAATGTGAAAACTTGATTAAACAATATAGAAATAAATATTATTATCCGTAAGGCAAAAAGCTTTGGTGGCATTTTTACGCCAATCACACAGAATGGAGAATATGTTTGTATAGGGATAGTGTTTTCATGTTTTATGCGTTTAACACACATTTAAATCAAATAGAACTATAGAATAGATAGAGAGCAGTGGTGGCCCAGTGGTATCGGTCCCGATTTACGAATTGTAGGTCGTGGGTTCGAACCCCGCCGAAGCATTACTTTGTTTAAATTATTTCATTAACACTGCTCTCAAAACGGTGAAGGATAACAGCTTGAGGAAACCGGCATGTCAAAGAACCAAAAATTCGAAGATATGTGACATCTACCAACCCGCACTGGGCCCGCGTGGTGGATTATGGCCCATTCCCTCTCACAGAGATGCCGATGATGATGATGTAATTAAATGACTTACTCAAAGAAAACACCGTTTATATTGGTTTAAATGAATAAAAACTAAGTTCATCAATAAATGAATTCTAAAAAGAAATGAATTCTGTTGCTCATTCCCTTGGCCATGATAGCTGGTCACATGGCCAGTCAGCTGACTAGATACCGACTCATGAAACTAACACTCATGACTCCTAAAATTTTACTGTCCCGCTCGCAGTTTATAGCTCTGAGTTTTAGAAGGACGCTCTGCAGGTCTAAAACTGTTTATTCCTAATGATTTACTTCGTGAATTTCGAGCAACGTCGTTGGCATTTTTTCTAATATTCATAAAAAGGCACGAGCACAATTGCATGTCATCTGAACATAGACTTATAGCATGGACTGAACTTTCCCTAGACAAAATATGTCGTCAAATGCTTTTCGCTCTAGAATGTATAGAGAGTAGGTATGGCAATTTTGACCAGCTAAAACACGGTACATGCTATAAGTCTACGTTTACGGCAAGCAATTCTGCTTGTGCCTGTAATCATCTTACAAATTTTAGAAGAATTGCGGAATTTTTAAGGAAGAACTATTAGGAATATTGCTAAGTGACCGATATAGACCCGCTGCTAACGCGACGTGTCAGCTAAACTCCAATTTATATGAATCCTTAGACATCCAGGATCCAGGTATGTAGGTCATAGTTACGTGTGTTCCACCTCAGTTCAACCTGCGGTCGTTTTGAGGTGTTTATTCCAACTGGTCCGATGTACAGGGAATTTGAATAGGGGCTTTAGTTGCTACGTTCTGAGAATTCATCTGAATAGCAGAACTCTAACGTTACTGGGCATTTGAAGTTTAACCTAGTTTCAGAGAATTCGGCCTTTATTTTGTACTGTTTCTACAATATGTTTTGTAAACCGGCAAGCAGCTGTATGCTTCACATGCATGAGGTTGCGAGTTCAACCAAGGCGATTACCAATATGTAAGTATTTTGTAATTCATTTATACATTAAAATTTCCAAGTTTATCTTGGACACCACATCGTGAGGAAACCTGGAAGTCAAAAGTCATGTCAGAGGGCTGTTGTGTTGCCAGAGAATTAATTCTGACACCAAAGGGTGGCCACATCCTCACTAGCTGAAAGAAAGTCAAGAAGTGCAAAATGCAACTGATAGAGTGATATATGTATGGTGAAGAAGTGAAACTGTTTCTGAACTAAGTAATTTCTTTTCGAAACATGTTATTAACATAATCGTTATTGCTTTAACTTAGATATAACTGCTTGTTGTTTTACCGTACTTTTTTTTTATTAGGTGGTAAAATCATCAAATGAGTCCTCCCGCCCTGGGTGGGGCGGAAGGGACTGTCAGACTCTTACTGACTAAAATCCACCCGTGTTCCTTCGCTGATGGTAAGCAATGATGTGGTCAACGAAGCAACTGGCTTGTCTAGAAGTAACGTGTGGATTCTTAACTTAAAGACTACAACATTAAAATTCCTCATATTTCAAAAACGTCGTCTAGGTAAACAGTTAGGTGCAGTTAAACTATGTGAGAGATAACGAGCGGCTTCAAATGAGCTCAGTTACCCGCGTGTGCAGAAGTGGTGTACTGTAGCTGCTGCCAATGTCTCTTCAGGGAGACATTATACACTCGCTGAGGGTGTGGGGCTAGTGACAGCGGGGAGCGGAGCGATTCGTGAAAAGGCGGTTGCCTAACATTAAAACTGTGTCTAATGTTGGTAGCTGTAAAATAAAATATACTGGAATAAAACTGACTGCTGGAATTGTAATGTGTTAATTGATTTTACACTTCGCACTTCTTAACCGTATAGTTCGGTAGCGCCCCCGAAAGGGGCGCGACAACTAAACCTACGCTGGCTCAATAGTGGGTCCAAAAGGGGCAGACGTTGTAGTCATACGACATCCTCGTTATAAATTAAAAAAATATAATATTCTCTGCGTAAAATCCTATAAGTGCGCATTAATTAAGAATGTTAAATAAAAATCTGATTTATTCACGAAATTAAAACTTCTACATTTAGCGCCTATTTTCATAATTTACCGTAACAAAATCCAAAAGTGTAAATACGACCTTCGCCATTTTGATGGCAGTGCTGGGTGGGGCTAAAAATCATAAAAAACGTGGTTTTCGGACATCCAACGGATCATTATAGGAGGAATGAATAACTCGTCATTTAGTATTGTAATGAATTCATACTTATTTCAACATAAATTAGCAGTGGTAATGAAAAATTTGTTATCTGAACTCGAACTTTCGCGCCACTTTTGTTTGTTTACATTTTTATTTTGCACTTGGATCACACACGCGAGCTTTAACTCCATAATAATAAAGATAAATATCATGCCAAATATTATAAATAACGTAAAAAAGACCAGATCTTGGCGTAATTCTCTAATACAGGGCCAATAACACGTATTTTTCATTACCACTACTCAATTTGTATTCGTAATCGACAACCATGTTATTTTTTTAAAATCGTAATGATGTGTGAAAGCGAGTATTTTAATCGATTCCATCATTGATTTTTTTGTCAACTCGAGTGAAAAAAATAAGGAAATCGATTACAAAAATTAAAATAAATTTGTTTTATGCTTAGAATACAATTATTATCTATTATAATATAGTTTAAAGCTTTTATAATAATATTACGTACATTGTCATTCCCAAAAAACAATAATAGACAAAGGAACAATGTCAGATAATTAATGTTTGAATGCGCGGCAATTATTTAATTCAAAAATTTTGAATTAGGAATGCACTCGCTGTGGTACTCGATAATCAAAATATTATGTACCTAATAACTTTTAATTTACCTATTAGCTAATTTTTATTGTACATTTTATTTTGTACAATCATATAATTTTTAATGTTGAATGAATATAGAATGCCTTGGATTTTGATAGGCTTATTATAAATGAGTTAGTTTCCTACCAAATAAAAGTTTTTTTTTTATCGTGGTAAAATCATCAAATGAGTCCTTCCACCCCGGGCAGGGCGGGAGGGACTGTCAGACTTTTACTGACTAAAATCCACGGTGTCCTTCAATAGCCCTTTATTTTCCGGGATCATGAAATAACTCCCGCGACCCCGGTAGGCTTTGGCCCTCTAAGTTCTCATTATGCTGACGCTCTTTGAGGCGCACGTGGAACACGACGCGCTGTCGACCCGGGCATGGTCCATGGTCGGACAGCGAGTTGCCCTTTACTCGCTGTCCGCATGCCCGTGCCTACAGTGGCCGGAGATCGTCTGCCGACTTCCGACGCTGCGGGCGCCTACCACTATGGTTGGGGCGGAGGGAGGACGCTGTCCTCTCCCTCTCGCGGCTCCAAACAAAAGATAGCCAAATTAATTATTTTATTGTACAAATTTGTTTCGTGAGATTGGTTTGGTCATGTAGGTAAGTATTACACGTCAGAAATCGAGCTTTTGAAATAAAAAAGAAAATGCTAGGTATTAAATTTTTTTACACTATTCGATGTCGCTGAGGATCAAATTCGGTGAAGTAATGATAACTTGGTAAATTATGAACTAATATACAAACAATAATTTAGTCATTGTACAGCAGAATAAAATCAAAATTCGCGCAAACTCACTTAAAGTTCGAATTTCAAAAAAATCGTCAATGTATTTACACCACGAAGTGATAATAAAAATTTGAAATAAGAACACTATGTTGTGAACATGTAGCGAAACATTATTTAATGGAAAAAAATCCTTATACTTCAAGTTTGTCGCATGTTTCTACTTCACAGAATATTGATAGTTTGATTGCTGAATTTGTATTTCAAAAATTTAATTTTTATGATGTTATTTAATTTTTATCAAATCGGCCTCGAGACTTCCTTAAGGATTTTTCGCTATTCCTCATAGTTTAAAATTTAGCCAAACATGCCCCGTTGGAAATTCTAATTGTTTGTTACTGCAAGGAATCATTTAGAAGTACATACTCCCATCTCTCAGCATTAGATCCGAACCCGGTGTTTGTCTTTTCACGTTTTTTAGATCCGTTTTAAAAAGATAAATTGAAATTAATTAACGAAAACACAAAATGGGTTTACTTATACCCATTTTGTGTTTTCAACCATAATTATGATTGTATTTAAGTTTAGAAGACACATAGGTATGTTTAGCCTTCAATGAAACACCGATAAATAAATTATTGCGTAAACGAAATAATACTTGAAAATTTTAAATATTATTAAATGATTCAGATTTAGATTCATAGACTTATTGCATGGACTGAGCTTTCTATAGTCAAAAAGCAGATAAATCAGTCCATGCTCTATGTCTTGTTTTACTTTTTTTTTCATGTTCGATTATGTTGCGAGTATCGATTAGGCTGAATGAAGGTTTTTAATCGTTTTGTGAATATTGGTTTTACGGTCAGCACTAAAAAGAGGCATGTTGCAACATAGTTTTTGCAAATTTTTATCCAGACTTTGACCGTTATTATTTATGAAATTATGTATGAACACTGGCAAATCTAGTAATGTATATAGTAAGTTATTTTATTTATTTCACTGTTTAACCATTATTATCATGTGATAAGCTTCTTTATGTACATATTTTTCAGCATATCTAAATTACCTAGTTTTTGGAACGATGTAGCATTTTGTATGTTACACACATTTTACAACAGAATGAGGCAGTTTTATTGACCTCAACATGTTCTTAGAGATATTGTTCACAAACTTATCGCATGAAATAGCTGTAGTAACATATTTTTGATCAAAAATTGGATGCTGAAAGTTGACAAAAAATATTGTGTAATAGCTCAAATTTCGAATCACCTGGTCGACTCAGCTGATGTGTCATGTGTCAAAATGTTGTCGTGCAGAGTGGTTAAAGACCAGTAAATACTCAAGATACATTTGTGTCAAAACTTCTTGCAAAAAGAAGTATTATATGTGTATTTGTATGTTGTTCCAAGCCCTTATTCGTGGAAGTTTGTCATTGGTTACTAGTAGTCAGAAGACCCTAAGTTTTAATACATTGTCAAGAGGTGTCATGTTATATGTATGCTCTTAATTTTAGTTATAGAGGTGAGATACTAGTTTAAAGTTACACCTTGTAAAAATTAGATTTATGTCTATTTATGATTAGCCTGAAAGCCTTTACATATTTAGGGAATGTCTAAACTGTAAACACATTTTATTTAACCTAGCTAAATAATCAAATGAGTCAACTCAGGACAGGACGGGTTAGCCTTGTACTGACTAAAATCCACGGTGATTCTTCAATAGCCCTTTAAGTTTTAAGGTCACGCGGGTTACATGATGAGACAGTCTACTCTAGCCCACGAGCACGGCTAAACACATGGAGTGACGGATTGTAATGCAATGTTCCATGATATTTTTTCTATGTATTCCGCTGTTAGTGGGACCACAGCCTGCGATCGAATACTTTACAAGAAGCCCACTCGAGCGAGGATCAGCCGGAGACACCGCTATTGCCATTATTTGCATCAGCTGAATTAATTTTATCGACGCCACGTTAACTATATGAAACTAATACCTAACTTGAGAAATGAACTTCATATTATTGTCGACTTTTTATTTACTTTGTTGGTTAGTTTAGAGCTTTATTTTTTCTGTTTTAGAATCATGCAATCCATTTTTACTTAGATTCTGACTGACTCAAATTTTGCAACAAGTCTTTTATAAATCCTATTTAGATAGATAGATAGATAGAATATACTTTATTGTACACCAAAATTGTTACACAACTATTATAAATATTACTAATTCTATGGTTACAATGGCGGTCTTATCGCTAATAGCGATATCTTCCAGACAACCTTTGGATGGACTGTACAAACTTAAATTAAAAAGGTGGAGGTAGCCACTGGCGCACTGTATTTCTAAATAATTCATTTACAAACATATGGATGTTCAATAAATAACAATACTTACTTAAATAATTCAATATTACATATCTAGTTCAATAAATAACAGATACATATACCTACATTTATATCTTAAATACATATTATATATTTTTAAATAATTAAATATATATACATGTGTTTACAATGTGTTCCTTAGTAATTAAGTGACAGAGACAACAGGTAGTACCAGTGATATAGAGATAAAGAAAATAAAAAAAGTTTGAAAGGAAAGTTATAAATGTCAGAGTGAAAGAAAATGATTAACAACTAATCTTTTAAAGGTAACGAGTGACTGTGCTTGTCTTACCGAGACTGGCAATGCATTCCACAAACGTATCGCTTGGACCGTAAAAGACTGATCAAAATATTTGGTGGAATGAGCAGGCATTAAAAGTCTCAAATTCTCCGATGACCTTAAGTGTCTTAAATGTATGTCATGTAGGAACTTAAAACGTTCTTTGAGATAGAAAGGCGTTGTAGGATTAAAGAGGATATTGTACAATAATGATAAAATATGCGTATTCCGGCGAAGACGGATAGGCAGCCACTTGAGCTTAACGCGAAACTCTGAAACATGATCATACTTGCGCAAGCCAAATATGAATCTGATACAAACATTTTGGAGTCTCTCAAGTTTATCTAGCTGCACTTCAGTGAGATCTGGGTAACTGGCATCAGCATAGTCCAGGATCGGGAGCAGAAGGGATTGTACGAGCGCAGTTTTAGTGGCAGTTGGTAAGAAATTACGCAACCTGCGTAAAGACGCAGATGCAAACAATTTGCGACTCACTTCCTGCAATTGAGAAGCCCAGGCCAATTCTTTGTCAATGTGAATTCCTAGGTCTTTCACTGAATCGCTATAAGGAATTGTAGCTCCATCGAAAACTATCTGGGGTAGCGCTGTCCAGTTAATTCTTGATCGCAGCCTAGAGCTGCCGACAACAATGACCTGAGTCTTTGCAGGGTTAACCTTTAAACCATGAGCCGAACTCCATTCAGATATACGAGCTAAGTCTTTATTCACCACATTCACCGCCTCAAACAATACATCTACGGGAGCTTGGGAATAAATTTGCAAATCGTCAGCGTAAAGGTGGTAGGATGAAAGAAGTTCATTAGAGATAGAATTTATGAATATAGCGAAAAGAAGAGGAGATAGAACGCCCCCCTGCGGTACGCCGGCAGAAGTATTGCACCAAGAAGATGAGGCACCATCAATACAAATACGCTGTCGGCGGCCACACAGGTAACTACGAAACCAAGTACTATTTATTTGTATGTCCAAATCATGTCCAACTTCAATCACTTCTAACTTTCAGGGGTCACTGTAAAAGAAAAGCTATTTGTGCGACGTCCCAACAACAGTCCACGTTGAAACGATTCCGACACACCGTCCCCTCAGGGGAAACAAGCAAAGTTAGATAACAAAATGGCTTCCACAAGTTAACATTTGTTCAATTTCCATCTTCATTACTAAAGTATCACGTATAAACTACCCTACTTTTGTGGTACGAAAAAGTGTCAAAACTCCATTCGTCAGGTCAAAGTTAATATCCCTCAGGGGAGCGGAGAAATACAAGCCGAGAGAGTAATAAGTGAGCCGAGTTCTCGAGGAAAAATTGAAATTAATAATTCAGATATAGATGGCGGCGCTCGCAGACTTAATATTGAGGTAATTGGTATATTAAAATATACATATTAAGTTGTACAACGAAGTGTCCTTTATGAGCTTCTTGGTCGTTATTTGGAATAAATGTAAGTGGTGAGGTAGGAGGTTTGTATTCATCGGTGAGTTTACTATTTGTTGGTTGGAGATGCTTCAATAAAAGCTCTACTAATTTATGGATTCAAATTGCTAGGTACTGTCTTAATACATAATATTAAGTGAAGATTAAATGAATAGACTTGTCTTTTAACTATGTATTTGGTTCCATTTATACTTCTCCACACCTTTTTCCTAGGGACATGCAGAGACTACACAACACCATGCTACGATTCTTACATTTTGTTAATAAATGAAGATCTTGTTCAATACCTAGTCCGCTTCGTAAGCACACGCTCCTACGAACATGTCCGACAACACACCACACACTCGCCTTACAAATTCACAATATCGTGTTTCGGTCCAATATTTCAGTTCAATTTTAGGGCATGGAGATAGACAATTTACCCAACGGCTAGGCGCCGGGCCCTGCATTGAAAACAATTCGTTACGGGGTCGGGTTTAGGTGCTATGTCCATCGTCAGCAGTCGCTATACGAAGATGTATAGCTTTGACTTCACTGTGGGCTACAGACGGGACGGGCGACTTGTGCTGATGTACCTATTGTTTCGTTCGTACGGGTGAGCCTTTGTACGAGATGTTATTGGATATTGTTGATAGACTTGCATAAAATGTGTTGAGAAACAGTTGTTTTGTTACATTGACTGCAGACAGTTACTGAAAGATCTTATGAGAGCTAGGGTAACATCATTAATTCATTTTCTACAGCAAAGCGAAGAATCGATATAGATTTTTACATTTATGAATACATTTATTGGCTCTAGCCTCGAATAGTTTAAGGATGAACTCTTTCTTCAGACACGTCCATCAATTTTAATATTCATTATTAATTCACATATCCCACTATTCAAAATCGGTAAAGAAACCTATATCTAAAAACACACACAAATCCTAACCAAAATTCGCCAAATCCAAATCAATGGCATTGTTACCTCTCCGGTCTCCGAATGTGGGCACACCGAGTCGTATTGAGTCGCCAGTAGCGTGGCAACCCCCTCACACATGCATCACTGGAGATACTACGGAGGACGAGCTGCTCGCCAAAGACGATATTCTGTGTCAAGCACAGCTTCACTATTGCCGACATGATACCTATGTATCACTGTAATTTATATACCTGCAATAAATCTGCATTGTACTAGAATTCACTAATGCGTTTAGCGATGAACGACTTCGTAGCTTATTGTGGTGTAAGCGGGCCTTAATAGTTTTAAGAATTTTAATTTAATTCTATTTGTTTTTCCTTCAGCAAGATAGTGTTCAAAGAGTCTATCGTTAAATCAAAATATTGTATTTTAATTCAGTTTATTAGGAGCACTCGAAAATACTTCGTGCTTAAGGGGATAGGTCAGTAAAAATACGGTTTTTATTTTTTACTTTTCTTCAGACATATCTGGACTACAGATCTTACAACTTGGAATATAGTTATTGACTATATGATCTCAATTCTCACAAAGTTGAAAACACGATTCAATTAAATTTTCTCGATACAAAAAAAATGCAAAGTTCGGTCTATCTAATTTATTTTTTGGACTTTATGGAATAACTACTATGAGTTTTTGAAAGGATGTTGTTTTAAATTGTATAAAATACTAGTATATAAATTCTGTAAAGACATTTTTTCAATTAATAAAAATTTTAATTCATAAAAAGACGTCAATATGTTTGGGCACATACGCCGTTTTATTCTGAGCACACATTCACTATCGTCCTCTCATCTTTTGCCTTTTAAAAGTAGTGTCATCACTTTCGTTCCATGACGAATCAGTCAGCCAGCGTGGCTCTTACAGGCTAGACCTGCGACACTTTTTTTCAGATCGCAGCTGTCAGATTTTCGTAATAATAAAATTGGAATGGATAAAAAGATCGAGAAAATAAAAACGAATGATACATAGGCTTATAGATTATTGAAAACTATGTTCCGCTGTGTTACATGGGACGTGATTAAACGGACACGACTGTAAATAAGTCACGTAAACTTTCTATTTTAAATAACACATTATTTTGATGAATAAATAAAGAATAAAATAAACCAAACTCACTGAAAATCATCGCAGGAAATTCCTGACGACCCCTACTGAGCAAACAAGGGAAATGTGAGAATACGTATGATTCTATACATTACGAATTATTCCTATCAATATAATAAATTACTCACAGTGATATTATATCAATGTTATCGTGATATCGTACTATTGTTGTCGGATGGTTCCTCTGTGTCCATCCTCCTCCCATCTAATCTTTATGCATCTAAATACCATTTCACATAAACTAATGATAAATGCACTGAGTTGCAGTCAACATTTTGAGATAATAATGTAACTGAAAACAACTTCTAATCGTATCAAATTGCGATATAGGATAAGAAGCACTTCACTTTTATTATTATTTATTTAGTTTCGTCACAGATTTATAACAATTTTTAAGAAACAGGATTAAAATAAATTAAATGAAAACTACTGTTGTCATTTTGAATACTTCAAAATTACTTGTCAACTGCAAATAAGGCATAGCACCCATCACCCTGTTAAATATCGTCTATGATGAGAAAAATCGGTGGTCATTGCTGTCTCACCGCGTGTTCGGTACAAGTTGCTTCTCGCTCTATTTATTGCTTTGGAGTAAAAAAAGATCAGTACTGGGTTCATGCTTTTGGAGTGGCTGGAGAGAAGTCATGGAGTCCTGACGTACCGCTTGATGCAGGTCCTCACCGGACACGGAAGTTTCGGGTGGTACCTTTGTCTGATGCGAAAGGAGGAAACGCCTGGGTATCACCACTGCGAAGATCGCCCGGAGGACACGGTGGAGCATACGGTGCAAGACTGTTCAGCTTGGGCAGAGCACCGACGTGTCCTCACGGTTGCGATAGGCGGAGACCTCTCGCGCACAGCATTGGGCGGACCTCTCGCGGCCATGCTGCGGGGCGAGACGGAGTGGGAAGCGGTCGCGAAGGAGGAGGCGGGCCGCGAGCGAGAGAGGACAGTGTCCTCCCTCCGCCCCACCCGCGGTGGTGAAGCCCACGGCGACGGACGTCGCTAGACGATCTCCGGCCACCGTAGGCGCGGGCATGCGGGCAGCGAGTAAAGGGCAACTCGCTGCCCGACCATGGACCATGCCCGGGTCGACGGCGCGTTGTGTCCCACGCGCGCCTCAAAGAGCGTCAGCATACTGACAGGGCACCCCTCTCAGAGGGCCAAAGCCTACCGGGGTCGCGGGATTATTTCCTTACCGTGACCCCTGAACAGAAAGGGCTATTGAAGGACACCGTCGATTTATCAGAAAAGTGATTATTACAACCTTGTCCCAAAAAAAAAAACTGTGGATAAGATATTATAGAATGTAGATTTAATTATACAGAGGTTACTAACATTAAATTTTTCTAGTGTCCGTCATTACATCAAAATGCATCAAAAATTAGTACCAACACCAGATGGTGGAGGACAGGGTGTCAAGCACCCTTAGCTTTCCACTCTCGAACATATTAAGATATCACACAACCAGCTTTGTGAACGCACGTTAATAAAAGGAGCGTGTGTTTGGGGCTTTTTTTAGCGTGCTAAAATAATTTACCAGCCCTACCCAGGGCAGGGCGGGAGGGACTGTCAGACTCGGAATACTTACTAAAATTTACGATGTCTTTCAATAGCCCTTTACGTTCTGGGATCATGGTATTCGTTAGCCCGCGACCCAGGTAGGCCCTCTATAAGAGAGCCCCGTCATTGCCATTGTGCTGGCACTCTTTCAGGCGCGCGTGGAACACAAAGCACATGCCCTTGCCCGTGCGCGCGTGTGTTTGGGGCTTAACGATAATGAGTTTTGTCACTTTCGTAAGGTATGCCAATTATCATTCATTTTCTACCAAATAGGTAGTAGTTATTTTCGTTATCTCGGGACGTCAAAATCTGTGTCAAAGTGCTAAAAAATAAATTTAAGACTTTGAATGATAAAAATATTTACAAAATATTTATCCACGTCAATAAGTATTTCTATCATTTTGTTTTAGTAAATGTTTCGATATCCTTATATCAAAATATTTCTACTAGAGTAATACATGTATTTTGGGTAAAGGGAACACTTTATGAAATGTCGAAGTTGACGAAATGAAATTCATAAAACTTTGGATTGCGTTAATTTCGCGATACCTACTGGCGCCTACTGGTGGCGGTGCGTGGCAACTTTTCCGACTCATCAAACGACGCTTTCGCTTGACCATACGCCGTTAATGCCTTCTACATAAAAATTTGGGAAGGCCTTTTCCCAGTGGGACGTCAATAAAAGAAAAAAAAAAACAGTTTATTATATTTAAGTGAAGTATCTGCGTTTTACAGTTCTATTTATTCCATGAGGTAAAAATAATAACTTATGAGCTGATGTCTAGTTAGTAGAAGCTTCAGTTTCTTGAAGCATTTGATGATACTCTCGTGTCTCCCTTATTCAACTGTTAGTTTTCATAATAATATCTTGTCTGATTTAGTTAGACTCACATTAATTGGATGTCGTAAGTTGACAGAAGTTCTTGAAGGCATTCAAGATTCCATTTCGGTGACAGCACGATTTTTTAAAACAATAGGTATTTTCTTGGCTTCAATTCTTTTTTCTTCCATTTATAGTTTAAAAGGGAATTTACTTAGTTCAGCTACTAACCGTGGCCGATTAGTCGGCTTGCACTCATAGCACGACCAATACTGACTCTCTTTTTTGTTTTTCTAGCCTACACTTTTCCAATAATTTTCCAAGAATTGTTTCTCTGCACCGCAAAGCTGCAGCCTTCACGTGTAATGATTCGAAATTGTCTAAGAATTTATGCACATCGCACGTCGACGTCATTGCCATTTTGATGGCTATGATTTGACTTTGACTTTTCCAATCACAGAAGTGTAACAGAATGTCCTACGATTTCGACAAGAATTACTCACTAAACTAAACAATAATTAACTTTGAAACAGTTGTGAGTGTTTAAAAATTAAAACGACACTATAATGAACTGGACTTTAATGAAACCTTTTTATAATATAATCGCCTCGCCAAACAAATTGACAAAAGATAGTAAAGGCGGAGACTAAGATAAAATTATTCATCAGCAATTTATTACACTTTCCACTAAACTTTGACAATTAAAAGGACTTAACAAGGAGTGGAAAGAAAAAAGGAAATAATTAAGTTGGTTAACGAGCGCCGCTCAAAGCAACACGTCGCAACTAACTTTGTAGAACTTCTTCAAGTGTTACCGTGGACATTGAACAGGGTACGCTAATTGTTGTCACTTCAGTGTTTTTTCTCCACTTTTCACACTCATTTCATCATCATCATCATCAGCCTACTTAGCAGTCCATTGCTGGACAATGGACATAGGCCTCTACATTCGCACACCATTTCACGCAGACCATGATTACTAGAATGAAATAGAAAGTTTTTCTTTTGGTGGGAATTGTGGGTAATAGTTAAAAGCTTACGTTAAGTTTTTTTGTCGTACGTGGGTTGTAAATTCATGGTAATGTTGAACAAATTGCATTTCTATGTAAAGTATTCATCAGGAGTGCAAAATTCTAAAAAGCTAAGCAAACAAGAACTATTGTATATTTAATTAAATTGCAGTATAAATCCGCAGATTGCGTATTAATTACTCGAATTTGCTAAACATAGACCTAATAATTGGTATATAAAAAGTAATTTGTGAAAAGTTTAATAAAATAAAATTACGTGCTGCCGTTGAATCAAGCCCATAACTATTAGTACAAACAAATAACTCATAAAATGTCCAACTGATAATGCTTATAAATAATATTCCCTAAATCATTGTTATCTACGAATATAAAGCACTTAGCGGACTTGCGGATAAAAACACGATTATTATGCGAAACTAGTTCAACATCCTGTTTCACTTCACTATTTGTGTATCTATATCACTGTTTCTCGTATTCGTCCACTCTTGAACTTGTTCTTGAGAAGATTTGTTTTCTGAAAGTGACCTAGCAATTATTGCTATTAATATTTTAAGCATTGTTGATGTCTAAAACCTGGATAGGCAGTGCTTAGTTCAACTAAAATGGTAAATTTACAAAAGCTATTTAATCTATATGCTGAACCAGCGATCTAACTGCTAACATAGTCAACAAAAAAGCGATAGCAATTCACTAAAAAGCAAACAGACAAACAAAATTAGGGCTCTTCAATAAATATTGAAGCACAATTAAGTTGATACTGATACATCATCAGTCATGAATCTGCGCCTAGGTCATTAGGCAAAGGAAAACAGGCATTAGGCGGTCGGCACAGAGTTGATTAATTGTCGAAGGCCAGAGGCCGGCGGGCTGGGCCATAAATAAAAATAAAATACGGCCTTAAGTCGATACCAGGGCCGTAGGTATCGGGACAAGCCGGTGTCCGAGATAACCGCACGGATATTTCCGAAAAGGAAAATTGAAATCACTATTTTTTTCTTTTGTGCAAGTAAAGGTGCGGTTGGAAAAAGGTTTCATGCTCTCCTGGTTTAATTTAACGCCATGTATTATACGATTTGTTTGGGTGTAAGTACGTATTACTTTTAAAAGCAGGTCTTAAGTGATTTAAAGTACCTACCGCTGATACTATGTATGTTCTATTCACAGTAGTAACTTGGCAACTTTAAGTTTGTCTCTAATCGACCGAAAGAGATACCAACTTAGAGGTGCTGTAGAAGATTGTGCATGTTCATAAAGTTTTGAAGTCATAAGGTAATTAGTTTCATTGAGGTAGCAACCGAAAGTTTTAGGTTGTGTGGGCAAGCACTTTACCAAGTAATAGTGTGCACTTGTGTTGAACTATATGTATATTTTTTTTAAATGATGGAGGGCAAAAGTTCCTGCAAACAGATTGACGAAAGTACAGGTCACGAAAGTTTATATTGCTCTACTATGGACACAAAATTTTGCCTTTGTATGTGTACTTGTTAATCTGAAGATTTTAAGATA
This sequence comes from Agrotis segetum, assembly GCA_036375495.1. Lineage (NCBI taxonomy): Eukaryota > Metazoa > Arthropoda > Insecta > Lepidoptera > Noctuidae > Agrotis > Agrotis segetum. The sequence goes on from JAQSVV010000169.1 coordinate 101,605, forward strand.
AGGATGTTGATTAAACATAAATAAACGATACTTGAAAAATTAGATTCTTAATTTTTTTCTACGAATACTTGAATGAAACATAATTTATTGTGACGTTCACGTTTACTCATTATCATCATCTACCCACTGGCACTGTTGGGACACGAGCCTCCTCTGAGTAATAGGGAGTGGGCCAAAATCCTCAACACGGCCCTAGTGCGGATTTTCAGGACTTCGAATTTTTGATTCTCGGCCATGCCGGTTTCCTCGCTATGTTTCCCTTCACCCTTTTGAGAGCAGTAGGTAGTGATAAAATAAATTACACAAAGAAAAGTAATGCATCTAGCTGCGTGCGAACCCACGATCTACACTTGCGGCCGATACATTGGGCCACCGCCTGTTTGCCACAATTCATTATAAGGCTCATTTATATCTGTTTTGTCGGATATTTATATTTATAATACCACCTCCAACGCCATTCTTGTTTGTTAGTGCGCGAACCGCCTAATCTTTGGTCAATTTCTTTTCGTTCTGTTTTTTTCATTGGACTCTTTTCGTGGTAACTAAGGTAGAAAAAATCTCATATTTCGCAGTACAGACGACCTTTATGAGATGAATAAAATTCATATAATAAATGAAGAACATTTATTAAATGAATTTTATTTGTATCGCGGTATTCGCTCTGAAAGTAAAATAGAAGGGGCGAAAGTATTTGAACTTCATCCCTCTTATTAATAAATGGGGAGGAAAGTTGTGAAACCAGCATTACCATACATTTTTCGTGGTTTAAATTTGGTATAACTTCGAGTTTATTAATAAGTTTGCAACAACAGTTCGTAATTATCCAGTGTCTGAGTATTATACATTTCATCAAATAAGTGAAAATTATACTTTTATACACATGGGCTGTAAGAAGCTATGAGAAGCGTGTAATATGTACATATATACATATCGCACCTCCGCTCAAATAACGTCACAACTCCAAAAACCAGTTTTTTCAGGAGACACGTTTAAAGTTTACCTTGTTTAATTTTTTCACTTTTTGGATCATAATTTAAAAAGTAACCATTTTAGAAGAAAACGTTCTTGAGCGACTTAGATTGATTTTTTAAGCTCTATAAATTCATATATTAACTAACCCGAAAATCCTGAAAATAATGTGAAAAAATTCCAGGTTGTGACACTATATGTACAAAAAAAACAAATTTTTTCTGTAATTTGTTTATTATAATGACACAACTATATTTTACTTCATAAGGAATGCAATAAATTTTTAAATGTACTACACGTATTGCACTTAGAAATGTCTTATTTAAATTGACAATAAAATTTACAAACGTATAACTGACAAATAGACAAAAATCTATCAAAATTTAATCATCCAGCTCGATGATCTTCTCATCCAAGACCGAGGCTCACTTCTGAGCCATGTATACAAGCTGTTCTCATCATTACGAATCGTCTCGAACGCTTTGTATAGAAACGCCACCATGCTATTTCTCCGAAACTGTTCACGAACGCGTTGGAGGATGTTTTCAAGCTCTTGGAATGGAACGGACTCGGCATCAACATCAATGGCGAATACATCACTCACCTTCGTTTTGCCGATGATGTAGTCATCATGGCAGAATCGTTGGAGCACCTCAATGCTATGCTCAGCGACCTCAGTATCGTTTCACAACGGGTCGGCCTTAAAATGAACATGGACAAGACGAAAGTCATGTCGAATGTCCATGTGGCACCCGTACCGGTTGTTGTTGGGAGCGATACTCTCGAAGTTGTAGACCATTATACTTACCTTGGACAGATTGTTCAGTTAGGTGGGTCCAACTTCGAGAAAGAGGTCGCCCGAAGAATCCAACTCGGATGGGCAGCGTTTGGGAAGATGGACGCAAGTGGCCAATTGTCGTTCGGCGTGGCGGTCTAAGGGGGAGACCTATGTTCAGCAGTAGACGTCTTCCGGCTGATGATGATTATGACTGTTTCAATCACGTTTAATGTCATACCAAGCGCTGCATAGCTCAGTATTAGGGCGCAACTAATATGTTTATTGTATAACTTCAATTATACATACTGTTGTATTTTGTATAGGGCAATATTAGTGATCAATAAATATGTTAATTTCATAATTTCAATCACATATACTGTCATAACTCTGTATAGGCCAGTATAAGGGCGCAACAAATAATTTTATTGCGTTGTTTCAATCATATATGCTGGCATTACTCGACAAGCATCAGTTTAGTTGCAGAAAAAGAAAATAAAGTTTACTTACCTAGATATCAAAAACTGCCTTAAGTCGACACAGTTCACTTTTACCGAATAACGTACCTATGACCACCTCGCGCATGTCGAAATATGACACTTTATAAGTTTGCCGCGTCACAACTTTCGGTAAACAATATAACGACACTAGTGTCATCCAGGGACAAATAATAGAGCTACGTCTATGACGTTTTGTGAGCATAAACTATGAGATATTCTGATACGAATGGTACAATAAAAGTCATTTGTAATTTTATCGAGTTATGACGTTATTTGAGCGGAGGTGCGATATAATTCTCCATTATTTTGGTATAAATTATTATTATTATTTTATTATCAGATAAATGAGTGATAGTTAATTAATATTTTTGAGATCTGTTACAAGTTAACGAAATTATTCAGAATAGCCATTACACTGTGTCGGCAAAGTTATTATGTATACGTATTTACATTATTTAAATTGCGCTCTCTATTCAAGAAGTTTCCTATTCCCGTCGACTTTGAAACTGGGCGCTCCCTAATCTTTGAAACTGTTGTCTGTACAAACTTCAGCCCCTTGAAGATAACTGAGAAGTCACGCGGACCGTAACATATTGCTGCGAATTTACATTGAATACAGCAACTTAAGTATTTCTAAGTAATTCGAGTTACAACAAGTTGTTCAGTTGTTATTATAAAGTTCTATCAAAAGTGAAATGTTGAACAACTTATGAACCATACATTAGAATGAGTTAGTATTATCAATGTAGCTACCATCATCAAATTCGAATGACTCAGTTTTATCAATATACCTACCATCATTATTGGTATATCATCCGAAAGACATTCTTTGGTGATGTTGAGAGGAGGAGTGAAAAGCGACTGACAAAAGGATTTTTTTAAGTTGGTTTCAAGTTGGTCGACAATTCGGCATGTGTGCGGTAACGCTGGGAGGGACACCTTAGTAAAACCTATACTGACCTTATTAGTGAAGTGCTTCAGAAAGTCGTAAGGTTATGTGTGTTGTATGTACCTCCTCTGACTCTCGCGTCCTGAGGATAACGGACGTGATTAAATTGGTGGGATGAACGAACATAGTCTTCACATTATGAAAGTTATAAAGGCACCGCGAATTTTTGGATGTAACCATTGCAGTTAATGGCCTCGAAGCTTTTATTTTAGCGTGATAAAATCATAAAATGAGTCCTCCACTGTCAGACTTGAACTGACTCAAAACACGGTGTCCTTCAATAGCCCTTTACGTTCCGGGGTCACGGTATTCGTTAGTCCCACGATCCCGTTATGCTTTGGCCCTGTAAGGAGGCCCTCCCTCATTGTGCTGAGACTCTTTGAGGCGCGAGTGCAACACAAGGCGCCGTCGACCCATGCATGATCTAATGGTAGCCATACACCATACTGCCTATTTGTCAATTCGGCATAAAACTGCCAATTTGCTCAAATAGAATTGAACGTGTATGGGGGTGGAATGCCAATTTGATGGCATGACATGCCAATTTTGATAGGTCATCAAATCGTTTTTGACACAACGTCAAATCGGCAGCAGTGATGCCATCTTAGCAACTTCATAGATAGTTAGCTAATTTTATAAAGGTGCTAGAAAAAAAGCTAAAAAGTGTAACTTGTGGCTAAACTTTTTAGCTACTTTTCTACAGGGACGGTTAGGCCACGTTCACACGGCGATTATTTTCCCGTATACCGTACACGAGATTTTATCGAATAGAGTTGACCAGTTTTAGGACAACTTTGCACGGTACACGGTAAAATATTATATTTCTCAAACACGGGATTTTCCCGTATGAACGCCGTTTAAACTATTTTTAAGTTTTCATTTGTGAACTGTTATTACTGCTCTATTCGATAAAATTTTGTATACAGTATACGGGAAAATAATCGCCATGTGAACGTGGCCTTACCAGGAAAACTGAGGCTTTTCGCACATGGATCGCATGTACACTCGTAAAAAAAAGAGTTATTCATTTTATTTTAAACCAAAATACGATTGAAAACTTTAGAGGTGTCAAGGGACCACGAAAGCAAGTTAAAAAAAGGTTCATGCTATTTTCGACCTTATTGACATTTATGCAAACACCTGATTTTAATGAAGGAGCAATGTTAACGAATGAGAATGTGAGAAAAACAAACTAAATGTTAAATGTCGATAAGGTCGAAAATCGCTTGCACCACTTTTTTTAACTTGCAATCCTTAAGCAAATGTTTTCCGACCTTCAAGCGATTTTCGACCTTATTGACAACGATGCAAACACCGGATTTTAATGAAGAAGCAATGTTAACGAATGAGAATGTGAGAAAAACAAACTAAATTTTTAATGTCGATAAGGTCGAAAATCGCTTGCACCACTTTTTTTAACTTGCTATCCTTAAGCAAGTATTTTCCGACCTTCAAGCGATTTTCGACCTTATTGACAATGATGCAAACACCGGATTTTAATGAAGGAGCAATGTTAACGAATAAGAATGTGAGAAAAACAAACTAAATTTTTAATGTCGATAAGGTCGAAAATCGCTTGCACCACTTTTTTTAATCTAATTCGATAGTCTCATGATGAAATGAAAAGGTGCTAGAAATTGTAGCTGTCGTCACCGAATAATAGCCAGATCTAGTTGCTGAGTTGGCATCACTGGTGCAGATTTGAAGTTGTGACAAATCTATCGTATCGATAGGCAGGATGGTGTATGGTGTATATGGACGAACTGCCGATTTGAAACAATTGCAAGCGTCAAATCTATCGTATCGATAGGCAGGATGGTGTATGCCTACTATAAGGCCCCGAAGCTAAGATCATAAAAATGTTTCTATGTTTCGGATAAGAGTTTATGGAAGAAATTGGGAGAAGTCCTTTATCTAGCAGCGATCAGTATGGGCTTAAATAAACAAACGAACTACTGAAAACTGTTCTGTTAGTGTGGATGGAAAAAGCGAACCGGTGCACATCGCTAATACGTTTAGGGATCATTTTAAGGTGCGCTCCCCGCTTGGCCCGTCAGTGTCGTCTTTTGGTTCTCATGCCAGATGTGATGGAGAGGAGTCAAATGTACATGTTACTGCTAGTCAAGTAAGGCATGTGCTAAAGAAAATGACTGGTGGTAAATCTCCCGGTCATGACGGGCTTAGTGTTGAGCATTTGCGGCATGCGGGGGTTCACCTACCGAGGGTCCTGGCCATGTTTTTCACAATATGCATTAATCACTCATATTTACCACATGACTTAATGAAAACCATCGTAGTGCCCATTGTGAAGAACAGGACTGGTGACATATCGGATAAGGGGAACTACCGCCCTATATCTCTCGCAACTGTGATCGCTAAGGTGCTGGACGGTGTGCTTGATTCTTACTTAGATGATTATATCAAACTGCATGACGCTCAGTTCGGGTTTCGGCCCGGGCTATCGACTGAAAGCGCAATAGTGAGTCTCAAGCATACCGTCCGGTACTATACCGATCGCAGGACGCCGGTATATGCTTGTTTCCTTGACCTCTCCAAGGCTTTTGATCTCGTGTCTTACGATGTGCTCTGGAGAAAGTTGAGGGACAGGGGTGTACCGGTGGCCGTGCTCAATATATTAAGGTATTGGTATGGGAACCAAACAAATTTTGTAAGGTGGGCAAATACACTTTCTGAAGCGTATAGGTTGGAGAGCGGGGTGAGACAGGGGGGTTTGACATCTCCCAAGCTCTTCAATCTATATATTAATGACCTCATCGTTGAGCTCAGCAGCAGGCGCGTCGGTTGCTCGATAGACAGTGTATGTGTAAATAACATAAGCTACGCGGATGATATGGTGCTGCTGAGCCCAACGGTTGGTGGTCTCAGAGAGTTGTTAGAGGTGTGTGAGAACTATGCTGATGTACATGGTCTTCTTTACAATGTAAAGAAGAGTGAATACATGATCTTCAGGGCCGGCGGTGGATGTCTCGATAATTCACCCAGTGTTACCCTAAATGGCTTGAGCATAAATCGTGTCACTAAATTTAAATATCTGGGACATTTCCTTACCGACGGCCTTGAGGATGATGTAGACATTGAGAGGGAGCGCAGGGCTCTAGCGGTCAGAGGTAATATGCTGGTCCGCAGATTCTCCCGCTGCTCTGACGAAGTTAAGACTACGCTTTTTAAGGCATATTGTCAGAGCCTTTACACGGGAAGTCTGTGGGTCAGTCACACCAAAAGATCGCTGGATGCCCTGCGCATCCAATATAACAACATCTTCAGGATGATGTTGGGGCTGCCACGATTCTGTAGTGCATCGGGGATGTTCGCGCTATATCACACTGACGGCTTTCACGCCGTTATCCGCAAAAAGACGGTATCCCTGATCTGCAGATTGCGTGGCAGCCGGAACCAAATCCTGAAGACTATAGCGGACAGAATCTCATCCCCACTCTGGAGGTCTTTTGTGAGAAAAGTAATTTAATTGAATATAAGTCAATAATAATGATCATTAATTTTAATATATTTCTACGTTTATGTAATATCTAGTGCTTTTAAATTTTTTTTAATGTAATTTTAATGTATTTAATTCTTATAATTTTAATTAATTTAATGTGATGGAATGACTGTGTAAAAAATACTTAATATGGATCCGTGGACATCTGAATTAAATGATTTTATTTTATTTTTATTTATTAAAAACATCTGAAAGCATAAACTTACGCGAAATATTGAAGCGAACAATTGCCGGTGTGTTTTCCCGGCGCCCGAGGCTCAATAAATTATGTAAAACTTTGTTTTACTGTGTCATGAAGGTAAACACTAATAAAAAGTGTACGGAACCAAGTTGTCGTAAACTACGTTTATGTATGCGTAGTCTCAGCGGGGAAATAGGAAAGGTAAAGTATCAGAAGATTTAGAGTGTTTTATTTTGAAGATTTTGGCACCTTGTATAAAATTCCTTTTTGATCATCATCATCATCAGCCTATATTGTTCCCACTACTGGGACACAGGGCTCCTCTCTGTGAGAGGGAGTGTGCCGTAAACCACCACGCGGGCCCAGTGCGGTTTGGCAGATGTCACCATGTCTTCGAATTTTTGGTTCTAGGACATGACGGTTTCCTCCCGATGTTTTCCTTAACCGTTTTGAGAGTAGTGGTGATGAAATAAATTACACAACGTAATGCGACTGGCGGGGTTCGAACCCACGACCTACAACTCGTAAGTCGGGACCGATACCACTGGGCCACCACTGCTCTACCACCACTGTTCATTTTTTATAGTGAGTGCACAATAATCGGAAGCATTTAGACTTTGTTTGTGTCACTGACCTAGACTAGAGCCAAGAGGTAAGCCACAAAACATAGCAAATCTCATATAAGTTCGATTAATAGTAAAAAAACTCTTTTCGATCCTAATATAGGGTGATTTTCTTTATTCTTAACTGAATACTTTTATTTGAAATTGCTTTGAGCAATAGATAAGCTTCTTATAAGGAGTTGTTCAGAATAGATATTCTGCTCGTAATTTTTAGACGATATTGGTATTTATTGGGAATTCTACCAATTTGTCTTTATTTTTTTAGATGCTATCGATCGGTATCTAGCAGAGCCCTGCATAAGTAGTTTGTGTAAACATCATGGTTCGATGCATTTGGCATATGGGATTGGCACACTGTGGTCTATCGTATTTTAGTTTTTTTTTTTTTAAATTGTCTGTGTAGTTTTCTTCTTTATATATTGCTGTCAGCTTCTAGTTCAACTGAACCTAAAACTACTCTAATAATATTTCATTGATCAACCAAAAGGTAGGTATAAAATAATTCTTATGTTGTTTCGATGTTGTATATTTGTATACCGTCGTAATTTTAATAATGTATATTGCGTGGGAAAACTATCCCAGTAATATAAAATCATTACAGTGAGTCCAATAATATACTTTCGTAATTACGCTCACCATGAAGAAATAAATTGAGCAATAAAATTCCCGAGCCAGTCTGAGCAACGCAAAAATTTCCAAATATTATCTTAAAATTTTCCTGTAACTACGCCAAATATTATTTTCAGCAAAACGAATTCAGTCTATTCAGTAAGTCGGAAAAATACTAGCATTAAAATGAAAATACTCAGCCCTTAACAAGATTTCCTGCCAACCGCTATTCAGCAAGAACCAGTTCTAGGTAAAAGTGTCATAAACAGGCAATTTGTAGTTATCGGCCGCAAAAATTTCAGCGAATATGTCAGCATACAAGTGGAAATAAGTGGAAATGTTAGGAATTTTCCAAAAAGTAGTGTGTTCAATTTAATAGCAATAAGTCAGTGAAGGCGCGTGGCGTTCGCTTGACGCAGCGATTTCACACTTTGGTGTGCAGGCTTCTTTACACCGTCCGATCTTATTTTATTTTCAGTTTGTCTCTAGCTTACCCTCTTTCTCATTATAATCTTACTAACGACTTGGTTTTAATAGTTTCTAAGAAATAGAATGGTTTTTCTCTCTGATACCTATTAAGTTCTTTTCTCCGAAATTATAAATGAAATTCTCGAAAAATGTTATTTCTAGCGTTTAGTTTTATTATTGCTGTAAATCAAGAAACATGAAACGTTATTATTTTTTGTGGATTTTTACATTAATGAGAAAAGCTTCTTGTCTTTATTTTTTTTTGCGAGCGTTATTACTAACATTTCTGTGTCAATATCCATGTTCCTAGATATTTCAAAATGCTTTCGGTACGCGGCTAAGCACATTAACCATTTCTTTTTTAATTTTCAAAAGAGACATTTTTCAAGGTTTATCAGAATGTTAATTTAAAAGAAAACTAATTTCTCATTGTTTTGAAAATATTATTATGCATTGAATGTTTAAAGTGGTCACTGCTGTGATCAGTCTATACGAGGGTTGTGAAATAATGTTGGACAGTCATAATTACAACAACGCAATGCAACCGCAAAAGTACCTTCCTTTAACACTTTATAGGTTGGTCAATACGTATGTAACTATGTATATTTGATTTTAAATTGACGATCTGTTCAACCTTGAAAATGGTCACTAGCAACACTGACTGAGACGGCACGGTTAGTGCAGTGGCTGAGCGATTGGACTGCTGCAAGCGTGTCCCGGGTTCAAATCCCGCACGGAACAAATAATTATTTGTATGATCTACAATCTTGCAATCAGTTGTTTCGAGTCTGAGTGTTTGCGTCATGTGAGTTGACATGTTTGTAAATGCACTCACGGTAGGGGAGAAATTTCTAAAGTGGGGCAACGTGTTATTTTATTTTAAAAACTGTATTATAAGGGAAATACTCTTATTTGTGACTACACTATTTCCACTAAAGGCCAAAAAAGTTATAATCGAACAGACTGATTGATTCAAGAAAAGATCTATCTTCTACGAAATTTACAAACACACTTGATGCTTGTATGACCTACAAGTAGTTGTTTCGGGTCTGGGTGTTTGTGTATGTGAGTTTCTATGCTTGTAACGCACCCACGACACCGGAGAAATTCCTAGTGTGGGCAACTATATTAAAAAAAAAAATCTTTGCCTCATTCTTCGAATACACACGATCTATATGTATAAATGCGAACATTTCTACCCACGACTCCGACTCGATCCATTAAAAATAGATTAAAAATCGTATGCTTTAAAAGCCCCTGGTCACGTACAGTCAGCGTTTCTTTAACAAGTAAGTGTTTATTTTTGCCGCCCTCTCGGCGACGGAGCCCACTGCCCACTGCTGGGAGTGGGATAGATTTCTGAACAAGTCCGGAAGCTATTTCATATCACTTTAGAGCTTTCGTGGGCAAAGTGTTTATTTGACATGGCAATCTGCTTGTTCCGTGATTTGTTCCTTGTTTAGAAAGGTCTCTCTCGTAATAGAGTGCATTCAGACGATTGTGTTACTATAGTGTAGAAGGTTTTCAATTATAATATGTCTATTTTCTTTGATTGTACAATTACTCATCTTGATGAAAGTTTGTATATTTTAAGGAGGAAGAACGTTAAACTCTTTGCAATTCATTTTTTAAATGAATTGTCATCCTTTAGAAGTACAGTCAAGCACTGCATAAAATAACAAAAGTTAAAATAAACAGACAGACAAGATAACAACCTGAAATCACGCAAAAACAATCGCAGCGACTTCAAAGTCGATTAACTCGCAAAAATATTGAAGCCGTCCAATTTTAATTAAGTTTTCAACTTCCAAAAATACTCGAAACATAATTTGGTCCATCTTTAAAGTTCTGTTTGAAATGTTTAAAGTACCCACGAGTTGTGGAACTGTGCGAGTTGTACGAATCTCCTCCGACCAAGATATGTTCGCAGTTAAGGAAATTGATAAAGTTTCTAACGGAAAGGTTGGAATTATTGAAAGTCGTGAGCACAACAAAATTCAATAAGTGACTGTCACTGATTGGGAAACTCTGAGGAGGGTGTATCGGTAGCGGCGAGCGGACAAGTTACGAGAGGTGGCGATTAGAGTCGGGGTGCAGGATGTCTGAAGCACTACTACTAGCGGAGAAGGAGGCGGATCGGAATGAAGAGACAGGCAATCTCCCTTCTCACGCCGTGGCCGCCGCAGCAGACGGTGAGTAATGAATGGGTAGCGCACCAACCAATACGGACCAACCGCGATTCTTCGTGCACCTCAAAGAACTATATACGGAAGCTAAATGTCGACTACATTTGTGGATATGTCTTGCTACGCCAAGAGAAATTGAAGGAACAGGGTGGGTTATAGTTATATTTCCTACACAAAACCGCTACCGCTCGTCCCTCCTACCAACCTCATACTACCATGACTTGTAAACGTTTACGATGTTTTCTTTCAACTACAAGCCAGTGTGTTTATGTCCTGAACTCGACGAGTTTTTTACTTTATCACCAACTTTATTGGTACTTTCAGTTACTGCCGCTACTGTGCAGATAAAAGTATCAAGTAACTGCCTCCCGGTTTACACGACAATTAGCGATCTTCGTAAAAGTAAATAAGATAAATTGTAAATAACATGAAGTTGGTAAACAGGTTTATTGGCGATAAAAAGTAATTTGGTAATGTTATGTGAGGAGCATAGTTTTGTAACTTATATTGTACCTAGACATAGCTGAAATTACTATTGCCATTATCTTTTTCTATACTAGCTTTCAGGAGATTATTCATAAAACCTTCTTTTAATTAGATAAGTGCTTTAACGTACTTTAACCATGATTTTTAGGGTTCCGTAGTCAACAAGGAACCCTTATAGTTTCGCCATGTCCGTCCGTCCGTCCGTCCGTCCGTCCGTCCGTCCGTCCGTCCGTCCGTCCGTCCGTCTGTCCGCAGTTTAGCTCAGAGACGCACAGTACTAGAGAGCTGTAATTTGGTGTAAATATACGGATTCGTTGTGCCGAAAAAGTGGTAAAATAAAATCTCGTAAAATATTTTTTTTTAGGGTACCTCCAGTACTTACACGTAAAGTCAGGATTTTTTTTTTCTCGCGTACACCTTTGTGTGGGGTATCATTAAATAGGCCTTTAAAAAATAATGATAGTTTCCATTAACAATTTTTTGATAAAAAAATTCGTTTGTGAAATATTAAGCTTTAAAGTGCTAAATTTTGCTCGATTCTAGTGTCCCCCCCCTCTACCAGCTAAACGGTTATGTTTGGGGGTGTGAAAAAATTCACAATAGTAGTACATATAACGAAGTTTAAAAGAAAATTATCATGACTAAGTAGGCTTTATAACTTTACGAGTAATAGTCGACCAACTTATAAAATGTACTTGATATCATATTTTCTTAAACAAAATGTATCGGAGACAACTGCAAATGTAAGTTTGTCAACTTTATTTTTACAGCTTTTATAGGTATGTTTTTGGGGATAGGTAGGTTTTACCCGTCAACTATTTTTAACTAAATTCAAAAAAAGGAGGAGGTTCTAAATTCCTTGTAATCTTTTTTCTTATGTATTTTCCCCGATTTCTCAAAGATTCCTGGACCGATTTTGAAAATTATTCTTTTTGAAATTAAATTCAGCGAATCAGTTTAGTTAGTTCGCATAAGTATTTTGATGGGCAACTACGGAACCCTACACTGTGCGTGGCCCGACACGCACTTGGCCGGTTTTTTTTGTGTTCATGTAAATTGTTTTGAAACGGGCAATTGATTATACTTTCAGAACCTGGTAAACAAATCGTGTATTGGCAAAGACATTGAATACATACTTGAATACTTTCAGAGACATAATCTTTGCATTTGACATGCATCATGATATCTTGCTTTTTTCATCCAAACCCTTCAATGCCAGTAACTTCTCTCCCTACTAGGTAGAAAAACAAAACAAGCCAACACCTGCCCAACACAAGTATAACGAATGTGCGTTATCATCCGTATAACTTGCTATAATTCCGTAAGGGATGTTTTTATCGCGGCCTGCATTATGCGGGTGCACGGTTGTACCCGGCGCACCCCTCGCACCCCGCGCCTCATAAACATACATAAATGCAGGATTAATGAAAGGTCGGCCATTGCTGCCTTTTAGCGAGGCGCCTCGTTTTTTGCCCGTTCTTTATGTGGAGGCACGGATTACACTTGAGGCAATGAGTGGGTGACGGGATCGCGTCCAATGGACGCTGATGGCGTGGATTGTGCGTACTTAATTAGTTTTTCGTTTTTAATTGAGGACAGGAAACCTTTTCTGTTTTGTTTGTTGGTTTACAAACAATTTGATATCTCAGACCATTTGGGTTTTGAATGTCGTTGTTCACTGTGGAGCAACAAAAAAAATCGTGTTGTGTAATTTTATTATGTTAGAGTTAACAAAATAAATTTAATATAATGATATAGTATAATTGAATTGTGCGTAGTAAAATATCAAATCTTATCTTATTAAATTTTCTTCTGACTTTTGATTTTAATGTTTCACAAAACTGCAGCTCATTCGACTTATCGTTCTAGTGCTCTGATCTCAATTAATTTCTCAAAATTTGCTTTTTGTCATCATCTCAATATTTATGAAAACATACGAGTATTAACTTTTTTATGTTTGATATTAAATCCTTATTCAATCTCAAACTTTTCTTGGGTTTAAGTCTAAGAAAAGCTTCTGGAACTAAGTGGAGCACCATTAATGAAACAGATCGCATGCACAAACATCCGGAGATGCCACCGTTTACAGGACTTCATTCACCATTACCATGCGTCTTTCGGGTTCTTAAAGTAAATCCTGTTGATCATTGGACGAAATATCCACTAATATGCAGCAACATTACAAACCATGACCATTACTATCCTAGTGCTATTTTATTCTAATAAGAATGGACTTAAATATTTCTTTATAATTCGATACCTATTTTATATACATACGGACGGTGATGAGTACAGTATTTTTTTAAACATTTTAATCATCGCCATGCTTAGAACGGTCGATATCTTTCTACATTCCTTCATTTTCTTTTTTACGAGTTTCTACGGTATCATGCATGCAGGCTCTATTATTTAGGTATCAATTAGTTGAAACTTTCGAAAAACTAAAACAATATTTTATTGTAACGAGCAAACAGGTGACTCTTGCCACCAAACTTGCTGTAAACAAGAATGACTCTTATCTTTTTTCATGAGATCAATAAGTTGTAGAGTACGTAATATTAACTTTTATTTTGATTGAAGAATTGTTGTTTCCATAGATAAACACAACATAAATATGCAAACGATGACACGTATATCGTATTTAGTAGACTTTGCAAATGAATAGAGCAATCCTTTTTACTTTTAAATGAAGTTCAACTACCAACTCTGGACTGGAAAATTAAAAAGCGCTAAATAGCACATTAGTAAGTTAAGTTAATGAATAAGCATAATATGAACGTGCTTATATCAATGGAGCTAACTTAAAAACTAAGCTAAACGCACTTAGTGTGAGTCCTTAACGCAGCGTGTAGTGTGAGGTATAAGCGGAAGCGGGGCGGTGCATAATTAATGGTATATCTGATTTTGTACTCGTTATAATCTAATATTTATGTAGTCTCGGTGTAAGGTAATGTTTATTGTGGTCGCTTGCGTGACTGCGGAGGTTGAGGTCCTGGATTTTTCCTTGAGAAATTTGTCAGTAGCAGCCACGGAGCCCGTTGATGATTAGAACTTAAAACAGGATATTTATAGTGGCCCTGTTACGATTAGTTTAAAAACAGGATTAGTGTAAAGTAAACCACACCAACTTTTTTTTTTTTTTTTTAATATTTGTATTTTTATTGAAACGTTAAGAGTATGTGTTATGGGTTTTTACTTCTGTTTGGTTCGATGAATAAGATTTGAAGGATTTTCCTTTGATGGAATTTACGAAAAAGTTCGGATTTGCACGGCATTTTGTAATCATGGTTAAGACGGCGTACTTTGCTGTTGTCATTTCTAGAGTGATTTTTTAACAAGCTTGAACGTAAGTAAATAAAGATAAGTGCGATAAATCAATTATACCTATCAATTCACACGCAGCACTTCAACATGAGAAAAAACTACCTACTTAATGTTTATATGACACCAAATGAAAGACCGCATTATCCTCTTATATTTTTATTTCCTTTCATGCCAGCCGCCACCACCCGCCCTATCCATCAACATGCCGCCAATAAAGAAGTCTATTCACGAATTTACGTAAAACTTCCAACACTTTTTATCACTTACATTTACAACGTAATAAATCACCGACAATCCCGTGTCTTACAACTTGGGCCAAGTTATTTAAGTGCCATTCTTAACAATGTTTGGCTTCGACGTCGTTACGACGTAAACGTTAGGAAAACATGGCTCCCCTTTGAAATAACTTAAAAGAAACTGTCGGGAAATTTATACTGTCATTCATTAAAACGAGGAAGTAAGGGACTCCACTCATTTGGAATGACCGGCGCTGACGCGACGCGACGTCACGCGAGCTGACGTTAGTTGACGCGACGTGGTGCGAGAGACTAATGGTGTTTGACACTTTGTGTCTCTTTTGACTTGCAGCAATTTCGATCAGAGAATTTGTGAGCGACAAATTGGTCAATCTTCGATTCGATTGTGAAGCGAATTCACAACATTTCTCGTTATCTGTAACTAGAGAAGAAACTGATTAGTATATAACTGATAGATATTATTATTGAATACACAATGGCTGGATTAGCAGGTGGTTTTTTTTATCAAAGATCATTTAAAAAAGCGTGAATTTATGTAACTGCCAGTTTGTTAAGCATCTGAGGCCTTATCACAAGCTTTCCGTATTTAATGTTCTTGTAGTATGACGTTAATTGTATGGAAAAAGAAAAAGCGCCTCTATATCTATCAAAATACAGCTCTTCAATGTAAACAACCTTAAGTAATTCCCACCAAAAGTGCTCCTATGACTTTCCACATAAAGCAGCCTTCATAATAATTTCATAGCCGTTGCGGGCCGCTCGACGCTCCGATAAAGTGTGCTGAGACTCTAAACCTCTGCAAAGTGGGTTATACAGGGACTTAATTTTATTTTTTAATGACATCAATTTGACGAGTCTCGTAAGATGTCGCTTTCACCTCCAGAAGCCGCATATTTTAAATTTGGACGGTTTACGAGCCGGTTTTATGGCACGACCAATCTCAATTTGAATATATTGTCTACGTGTACCTATGGTTCAAGATACGTTCTTCATTTTTATTATGCCTTCCAGTCTTCAGAGCCAGTTTAATTTAAGCTTTCAAGAGACACAAGAGCCTGAAATATACTTATAAGAATTTATGACAGCATTTTATCAGTATTTTATTTTCTTAAGTTGTAACACAACTGACTGTCGACGGAATATGTCTAAAGCAATTGGATTTAACTTTGTAGTCAAACGCACATGTCACAATAAATAAATAACAAGAAAGCAACTAAAAAATCGTAACTCGTATATATGTATGAGGATTATTGTGCCAAATTAGATGGCAGGTGGTGAAAAAGTTATCCGATCGCTTTGCCCTCTAGGGACTTCGGCCAATAAAGGACGGATGAAAAAATGGCCGACCTGACGTGATCGAACGGCTTTCCCTACTTTGTTCTGTCCCAGGGCCTGTTGGAGCACTTTGAGGCCTTTTGAGGCCTATTTACTCTCGTTACGGTGCATTTTGAGCTTAAGAAAAGGGTAGTAGGTTTTTGTTGATGCATGGAAATGGCATGTCTGTGGTGCCTTGTGCCCAGAATATTACAGGTTTTGATACATCCCAATGGCAGTCAAAACAGGTAAACAAAATTCTGAAATAGGAAATGGGAAAACACAATTGTGTTGTTTGCTAGTTGTGAGACCCGAGTGCGGAGGTCCGTAGTCTGATGAATAATAAATAACTAACCCAAATTTTGGCACGTTTGGCGCAGTGGTTGTACGATTGGTTGCTGTCTGGGGTTCGATTCTCCCAGCAGACGCACCGGGCGCCGACGGGCGCAAACCGATCTGCGTCCTCCATGAGATATGTAGCCTGCGGGCGGCTGACTTGGGGAAGTCAGCCGCCCGATCAGATACAGGCCCGATAGAACAAATTTTTGTATGACCCACAGGTAGTTGATCTAGGTGTTTGTTTATCTGAGTTTCACACACGGTACAGAAGAAATGCCTAGTGTGTTTCCTAAAATAAACTGAGTATTTGTAACTAACTCAATGTATATAAAAATACAAATGACGCCAGAAGAAACTAAAAACAAAACAAAAAAAAAAACAAATTAAAATATTATAAAATCTACGAGAATCTCAATTAGCTCTTGCTCAACTATGAAATTTACATATATGAACTAATGTTACAATGATATGACTGTATCACTTTAGTTTTAAGTATAAATCTATAAAAAAGTTTGGACTTGTTTTGTTTTCATTATTATTTATCATCTATCATGATCTGATTCTTTTGTTTGAGTCTTTGGTGATTCCTACATCTCAGAAAGTGGGCACGATATCTTTCAAAATAATAAAATTTACATAATTAAAAAGAAAAAAGATAGTTGTTTTATTAGCATCAAAACTTATAACTAAATAAAAAAACAAAACGAATGTTCTAATACTAAAGGGCCTCGGCTCAGCATATTGCCAAGTGGCAGTACATAGTTTGTCACAATTACTTGGTACAGACTTTAAGTTTAAAAAAATGGTTCATAAAATTAAGTTTATTTTACTGTACGGTTACTTACTGGATCATCCGCGATTGTTCATTATTTTCAGTTCTCGATATTTCGACGCTGTTGCTAACGGCATGATCGAAGTTGACTGAACCCGTGAAGTGAAGAGAAGTGAAGTTTGAAGCCGTGACAGCTTTAAACAAGATTCATAAAACATTGATCTAACAAAAAAAATATGACTGCACAAAGTCAACAGCAATAATTCCGTGTTAAGAGGGTATATTATTATAATTGCTTAGACACACTTTGATTATGTTTAACAGAGCCACTATCAATGTCATTATAATTGAACGCCGCAAGTGATCGGACTTTCAGTTGGTCACGCTTTGCATAAGCTCAACGTGTCGCCATCATCGTTATTAATAAAGTCAATTATCATAACAAGATATCAGATGACATTTCAGCATCTCTCACTCACAAAAATAAATGAAATCGGAATCTTCCACAAATCACGCCATTTTGTATATGATTGGCAATTTGTATGTGGCATCACGCGTTACATTGCCTAACTCGTTATTAAAACGAGACTCGATATCACCATACACCTGTTCTTAACCCCTGCCTTTGATCTTCACACTTTGATGTCTTCTGATTGAGACCTACATTCACTTTGTGACCCCTGAAAAGGGCTTACCAACCTAGCAAAACACACAGTGAAAAACCAACCTTGAAATAAGGATGTTAGGTTGGATTTTCAGTAAGTGCCGTGTCATCGGTTTCGCACGAGTAGAGAAACCATGTTTTTTTCCCGTATTTCAACAGATTTTGTAATGAGCAACGGGAGTTACGTTTCGCGGTACAAGTGTAAATAAAAGTGTTATTATTACTGCGACCTGGTGGGTAGCGTGTTTGATGTCGGGGCGAGGCAGACTCGTGGGTGCCTCGTGATCGAGGCAGATTGGTGATGTTAGAATGTTAAGTAGTTTTCTTAAGTGACACGTGTTGTGAGAAGTGAAATGTTGTTTTATTGATAATTTTTGCTCGTGCATGTTTCGTTTTATACCTGTATCATGAAAATGTGTAGTTCCACGTGTCTCACGTGCGATTTGATATATATTTTCATTCTGGATAACCAGTATCGACGTGGTTGCAATGAACAATGCAGATGATGATTCTCCTGGCATTTTACGGTTACAAAACAATTAAGTAATAGCAGCCAGATCATTTCTTGTTGAAGGATACCCATGAAATGAACGTGAAGAAATGATATTATTATCTATAAACTAGTACTTCACCTGTAATCTGTTCCTGAAAGGTTAGGCAACTGATGGAAAAGGGTTATTTCAGGATTATCAGTAGACTGCGACAATCTCTTCTACTCCACCTCGGGCGGGAGGACTCAAATGATGTTATGTTGGTGAACTTGGCAGATAATATCTCAGCAGAGCATGAAAAAATGTGAGTTTTATTGGCATTCGGCTTAGTTTTAGAGTTCTATTGGCTTCTATATAATCATTGTTTAAACACGTGTGTGCATCAAAATTTGAAGATTTTAGAGAATTCTAGGTTCGATTTCTATTAGAGCAGATAACACAGATATATTAAAAATATGTAAATAAGGACATAACTATCCCGATGGAATCAGCAAGACATGCACAAAGTTTCACAAACGGCAGAATTTAGATTAAAGTGAGAGTAAGTATGGCAAAGTGTCCAGCCGGCCACATGTCGGTGGCAATGTCCCGCGCCGTGCTCGCGACAGTAACTTTATCTGCTGCGCGCCCTTCACCAACAACGCTATACAGAATGATGTGTCAAATATTGCAAATCATTTAGGTTTTTAGGCAAAGGTGAAATAGACGTCAAAAGTTCTCCTTTAATTGAATAACTAAAAAAATGAAAGTGCGAACTATTTGTACAGTATTTATTAAAATAAGAATATTTTATAGGTTTTACTGTACATTTTCGTTTCTTGCATTGAAGAATTATTATCAATAACGCTGTTTTACAGCAAGATTGTTTTTGTCTTCGATTAATTTAACTAATTTTATAATTTCTACTGCGGATCGAAAACGTAAGTGGCCGTTTTGTTTTTGTAATTTTCTTATTCACTTCGCATATTAATAATAGATGATTAGCCTAACGACGCTGGAAATTCGCAAAGTGAACTATAAAAATTAATTCAATTTATTGGTAGGTACACATGGAGTTGCAGATACTTTCTACATTTGGTAGAAATATCGTAATTTGTACCTTTTTCCTGACTGTAATTTTTAGTGTGATTCCTTGATTTTTTCAAAATCGTTACAGGTCGAAAGACCACAAACAATAAACATCTTACCAAATAAAAACAGACCACGAACAAACCAAAAAATCTCAGCGGCCATAACTCTCCATCCAGGCAGTCAATTGCGGCTGAACCTCGGCTAATCTGGCGCGCATCAAATATTAAGTGCGAACAGAACACCCTGTAGTGGTGCATATTTAAGGCGCTACTCCTAAGGCTTTATAAGCCGGCGAGTAATGAGCTTGACGGTGTATGCACTTGTTACAATGCTACCCATGTCCCGCTAATTGGACATGTAGACAAGGTCAAGCGAGGTTATTTCACATGGAAAGAAATCAAACTGGAAGTTGAGATCAACTGTTTAAAGATTTATAAGTTTCACAATAATGATTGAAATCGGATAGTAGATGATGATTCAATGATTTTAGTGATGATATGCATTTTTTTTGAATTTTTTTAGCGTGGTAAATTCATCAAATGAGTCCTCCCACCCGGGGCAGGGCGGAAGGGACTGTCAGACTTGTACTGACTAAAGTCCACGGTGTCCTTCAATAGCCCTTATGTTCCGGGGTCACGGAAAGGAAATAAATCCCGCGACCCCGGCAGGCTTTGGCCCCTTCATTTTTTGCAGACGCTCTTTGAGGCGCGCGTGGGGCACGACGCGCCAGTGATGATACCCCAGTATAGCTTTCTCCGAAATTATAATAAAACTTTTACGACTTTATTTTTTCAAACGAAAAGTAAAGCCGTGATCCAATTGTTATAACAATGTTATAAGCATAGATGTATGGTAAACGGATGTGTATAAGATAGCAAGTTTTAATCGATATGCTGTATATAGACAAAAGTGTTTGGTAAAGCAGCGCAGATACATTGGAACTTGAAAACCGTAACAACCTGTTATCTTTTATACATATACCAACATATCTCATGTGTTGACCGTACTTTGAAGGACTTAAAAATACTACTGACCCAAATGGTGGTCACCCATAGGGTCCAATTTCCTATTTTGTCAAGTTTTCGCACAGATAGCTGCCAGATAAAAACCGGTAAAAACAATAAAGTTTCATTTATTTGTAGATTTCAGTAAGTAGTTGTCACTTGATAACTGATACTTCTTAACAGTTGTAGTACCGCTAACAAGTAAATAGTTCTCACAAACGTAATTCTAAGGCCGCCAAGTAGTGCGGGGAGGCCCAGAAAGCGTGTAATGTACCTGTGACACTACAAGTCTAGAGTTTGTTGTGGTGTCGATCTGTAAAAGTTGCTAGTATTATTTTGCTACGAGTTTTTGCAAACGAAACCTTATTTATAGCGGTGTACATCCTTGACCTAAGTACTTTCTCGGGATGACACTGTACTCATTTTGAAGGTTATGGCTACATTCGCATTGTTTCGAGCCGGCGGCGTGAAGTTGGACAAGATTGGGTCCTATTATAATAATTTATAGTTCTTTCCTCTGGGATCTAAACTCTTAAAATTCAGCTATCAGTAAACACAGAATTACCAGCAAAATACCTTCTATACGTACCGCAACGACCAGACCAGGTATTGCTTTTTAATATCTCAAAATCGACCCCTTTTTTAACGGAGATTCACAAGTGCCTTCAAATAATAGTACTGGCATTCAGACTCAAATACTTCTCAATCCGCAATCCCCTAGATCCTTCACCTGTAAACGGGCAGAACCGGGGGCCGCGCTACGTGCGATACTGGAGCCGGAATCCGTGGCAGTGCGGCGGAGCGTATAAGCCTGCGTGTCGGGTGTCGGGCCGGACAGACGGCGCGGCGGCCGTCCGCTATGTGTGCATGTATGATGCAGCTATGTGCATCGAGCTCGTGGGTACGTCCACTTGTATGTATGTTGGAGGTGTTAGTGACATGTTTGAGTGCATATCTGTGAGGGATTTCTATTTGTTACAGTTTTGAACTTAACGCCATAAACATCTGTATTTCCCGACAGCTATTAACCTAGTGGTCTTCAAGTCAAGAGTGAACAGGCTACTTCTAGGCAAGCGTGTTTCATCGTCGATCACATCTTCGTTTACCATCAGGCATGAGAGTGGTCAAACTCGAACCAATTTTTGAATAAAAAAAACACAGCATATTGTACTATGATCGTCCGTCAGTCATAAAAGTGTAGTCATAAGAGAAAATGTAGTCTTTTATTTTGTTACTAGCTTCTACTGGTGACTCCGCCCGCTTTTCCTCCCCCTTATTGCCTACGCAACTTAGTGACAATGTAGCATTCTAATGGTGAAAGAATTTTTAAATCAATCCAGTATTTTTTGAGTTAACCCAACACAAATTATAATTATATATATACAAATCTTTCCTCCTCATAATACTGGTATATACAACGTGTAACGCCAAAAGCGCAAAACCTCTCGTCGTGTAGCTCAGCCCATGTTACTAAACAATTTTTGTTCTAAGACTTTCTAAAAATCTGGTGTTTTATACAGATGTTCCCCTGACCAGTTTCTCATTTTGCATGAAAAACCAAATATTTTTTTTTCCCCAAAAGTCATAGAAAAAAATTTGTTCAGTACACAATTTTTGTTCCCCACGAGAGGTTTTGCGCTATTGGCGTTACACGTTATATATTTCTTGTATTACCGGTATTTTAAATAACTAGCTGATTATAAATAAACCATAATTATTAAACTCCACTCAAGTAACGAGACGTTTATGAATAAGAGGGAGAAGCTATAGAAATGCATTCAACATCTATACAACTAATAGATCCCACCATGTCCCCATACATACATCCAGCCCTGACTCCGGGAACTAGCCGTCAAGTGCCAATTAAACCAGGCCGGTGTACCCTCGTCCTCAGTTTTAGCATAATGCTTACAAAGACCCATCTTATACCCCCGTTTTCCCCGGCTGC
This sequence comes from Agrotis segetum, assembly GCA_036375495.1. Taxonomy (NCBI): domain Eukaryota; kingdom Metazoa; phylum Arthropoda; class Insecta; order Lepidoptera; family Noctuidae; genus Agrotis; species Agrotis segetum. The sequence goes on from JAQSVV010000169.1 coordinate 124,055, forward strand.
CCTCAAAAGTACTGTTTACTGTTAAATATAGATTGATCTTGGGTATTTTTAGAATAAATTATCATACACTTTACTGGTGTTAAGCCTTTTGTATGTAAGTTTCCGAAAACAACATTTTAATTACTCTTTGGAAAGTTAAAACGTTTGGTGATTGAGATATTTTGATTGAAAGCGTCAAAATCATAATTGTTCCACTGACTAACTTTCCGATTGTAATTGACAGATTTCTCCAAATTCACAAGTCCTTTAACTTCAACTCAACTTCGAGTAAGATTTCAAGGTAACTTAGCAAGTTGTTTACAATAAACAGCAAATTAAACCATACCTCAAAACACACAAGTGAATAGGTGAGTAGATTGTGTTGTATAAGTAACGTTCTCAACTCACAAGATATTGTCTCCACATATTTCACGAGTACAATAGTATCTCGAGAAACCGCGATATCAACGAGAGTATAAAACAAAACACTCCCGCAATTATTACAAAGTCATTGCTCAGCTGGTACAATTAAAAGTTACATAATATCACCACTGGGAGCCTCCTAAGTCCGTACGTAAGTTACGCACGACCGGCGACTCGCAAGCAACTCGCAAATTCACAAAATGGTCGATTTAAATCTGTTTTGTGGGCACGAGAGGCGAATACCAAAATTTATCTCTTCACTCCACTGGTTTGATTTGAAATTATCGTTGTTAAGGAGTTACGCACTTTCTGCGCCAACGAGTTGCCACTGTGATTTCAGATTTATTTTGCAAACTTTAAAATTGTGTCTGCGAAAATTTTCCTCGACCTTTATTGTGTATTTCATAAAACTCAATTTTATGTAGCATACGCTCACCTGAACTGCAGATGTAAGATGGTATTCCCCATCCTAAAGGTAAGGGGTTCCTGAATAGGTGTTTTTTTCTTCGCTGGTGGATGTGATTTTCCTTAAGGCTGTCAGTGTTGTGCATGTTATGGTACTCGTAAATATTGTGGATTTTCCGCTGGATGCACCGTCTCTTTGTGAGAGCGCTCACGCGTTGCCTTCCGGGAGGAAGCCGGAGGTCTAAGGGGTAGACCGCTAAACTACTCCGGATAATAATAGTAGGGTAGCTAGTAAATATTGGAGGGATGTTCAGTTGAAATGAAGGAGATTTTACGCTTAGCTCGACACAACACTATGGATAGGAAATCCGTGTTCTGTAGGTTTCCTGGTCTGAACATATCACTTAGAAAGTATAATAAATAATAAGATATGTGTTAAACTAACAACATTCGTCTTAAAACAGCTTTATGAAATTTCAAATTAGTATCACCTTTAATTAATGGTTTTTGCAGTACAAGAACATTGTAGGTTGTATCAAATATCTTATTATTACTTATGTTTACCCATTTCTAGATGCCACTTAGAGTTCTGTTCACTCTATGAATCGGAGTTTCAGCTTTAAGTTAGCTGTTTTCCGTTCCCGTGGACTATTTTTGAAAGATCCTGTCACCCTTGACACCCTTGTACTACAGAAGTTGGCAATGGGGAAATGGTAGACGTATTACGAGGCGGAATTAATGTTGCGCAACTTTCGAGCAACTAATTCCCTTTCAGCAGTTTTTACAAATGTTGTCAGGAAAGAGTCCCATTTCTAGCAGTTGAATTAAGATATATACCTATTTTTACATTAAAAGAAAGCGTCCTTTTACACGTGTTATGTGTAGTTTTTTCTATGAAACATTGATAATCTTTTTGAACGGAAACCACATTCAAGTCTGTTACGAGTATCAGAAAATCAGGCCGGACTGTACCTACTCATAGGTATCTCAGTTGAAAATTAATGACACTTAGGTGAAGTCTTTATCTATAACTGTGGACAAAAAGTATGTTGTACGATTGTGGCACAAAAACAACACAATCAGTTGCGCCACAATCGCCCAACAACTTTTTGCCCCCAATTTCCCCGCCATCAAAGCGACAGGGGAACACAATATCCTATAGAAAGTCGGGTAGTATCTCGTGACAGGGGGCGAATCGCCAAATTTTCAATTAACCGCCAAATATAAGGTGACGGCTAGAACTCCCCCGTTCAATTAAATTGTGCTAAGAAACGGTATCGGAAGGAAATACAAGTGACAGTCGACTTGTTACTATTGAATGGGAAGTCAATATCGGATTGTGGACTTTTTGATTAATTAGCTTGTTGTGTCTTAGATTTTTTTTCTTTTATACGTAATTTTGATTTGTTTTATTAATCTAATAATGAAACTGCATGATTTGTGTACTTCCAGGCAAAACATGTTGTATTTTATTTTTTTGTAACTGCGATTGTAAACCTATGTTATTTCTGAAAAATGTGTTTGTATTAACTAATAGTTTTGATACCAAGGGCTTATCCAAGTAGAAATCTTTCTCAAGCATTTCTCATCATTATAATATTTTCAACTAGATTGACAAAAGTTATCTAGCTTTCCGGTGAAATTCTTTATATTTTCATTATTTTGTGCTAGCCTGGTCTGGTCTTGAATGTCCTAGCTAACTTGGTTTCTTAGTTTTTAATGTATATTAGATCTTAGTGTAGTGTAGTACCAAGTTGTTCTGTCATCAAAATGAAAAAAATATTTATAAACTTACTTACACATTCAATTAGAATATTCCTTTTTTTTTCTTATTGGCTGTACTTCTAAAAACATTACTTTGAAAAACACTTCATAATAAATTGATCCTTTCGTAACTCCTTTCGTAATACATATCATATGATTCTCCTAACTCATCACGGTGACATCCCCAGCTCATCAGCTACACCAACACTAACTATTGACTTACTTAACACCAGGTACCGTAGTTAATACCAATACTGCTAGATACACAGTTAACGCTAAATTTAACCGTCATCCCATCGTCTCTTATTGACATTGAGTCTAGCCCGAGTTTAGCCTAAACTTAGTCTAAGATTATATCTCAGACTGAGCTAAGTTTCTGTATGTTTGTACGTGTTAATGGTTGGAATTTGTTGGTTTCTGTGTTTAGGTTTATGTATTCAGTTAGTGTGGTTGTGTTGTGGGGAAAGTGATGTGTTGTGTTAGGTTACATAAACAGTGGTAATTGTACAGAGATTATTGTGTTTTAGTTCCGCAGATATTTTAGTTAATTGTCTTTATTTGGTTGCTGTGTTAAAGAAGAAAAAAATAATCTGCGGACACGTTAATTAAAATTCTTCTGGTAAGGTCGCTGTCGTTGCCGTTTTTCTCTGTTACCTTTGACCTAGCTAGACTAATGCCATTACAAGTAAAAAAATATGTATAATATTTTATGAACTGTTCATAATTTCTTTACAAACAAACAAACTGTCTACTCTTTATGACAACAATGAAAGTGAGTCCATACTTTACCCTAAGTTACACTTTACGGTTTTTCTTACATCGCATCTATCATCCCAAACATCCCTTCAAGACATAAAATAGCCTCGCAGGCTCCTCAGCATAATAAACCAACTAACACACAAAACCCTCCTTACGATTCAGGTAGAGGGACACTTAACCCGACGTAGCCAGGACCCCAGCCCCAGCCCCAGCCACCAGCCCCACATCATCGACGACAGGAATCGTGGCAAGCAGTAAAAGCAAAGCTACTGCGATACTAACAAACATTCATATAAAAAGAATAAAAAGGGGACTAGTTTATTCACAAAAGCAAATGACATTTATATGGTAAGAGGCGATCGTAAAAGTTGATATTATACCGTAGGGCTGCGCGCTCTTGTCGATAGAACTTTTACAGAAAAAGTGAATGTGTTTTTGTTTTGTGGAAGTTTACAACTTATGCTAGTTTTCTTTAAAGCTATTGTCAAACAGACAGGCGAAGCGAATGCGATCCGAAGCGTGTTTATTTGTAATGTATCGCATTGTTTGAATCCAGCCACATAGAAAAGCGAAAGCGATGCGATAGTCTATGTAACGGGCTCCAAACAATTCCATTCATTGTCATTACAAAAAAATACTCTTCGCTTCGGGTTCGCCACGCCTGTCTGTTTGACAATAGCTTTAGTATTAACGCAGTCTAAAACAGACAAAGTTTAGTCTTTACAAAAACTCTTTCGGAGTGACTTACGGCTTTTTACATGATATGTATAAAATGATTACCAGAAACGAACTGTTCAGTTAGTAACATAACAGTCGTGTAAAAACGACAGCCTAGCAAAAAATCTCACAACACAGGACCCAAATACGTCACAACAACCTATTTCATAGCCACAACTTGGCGCTAACAACATGTTACTGCAAGGCCGCGCTGAAAGCCATACATTCAGCTTTGATACCTCGTGTGACAGCCTAATGGGCAACCAGAGTGAACTCGTTCAGCCAAGCCCAGTAATGAAGTAATCAGTCACATGTCCGGCGAATTTTGAAGCAAAACACGTTTGGAAATTTGAGTTTGCGCCAATATGTAGAGGGCGAAGGCTTTAGACGTCCACGGCAGGCTGTCGGTCAGTTCATCAAAAGGTTTCGGCGAATATTGGAAAATGATTTGGTGGAAGACAAAGACATTTTCGACAAGCCTGGTGCAGTTGCTTTACGAGAGAAAATTTTGTTGCCCGGCTCTTGCTGAATAGGTTGTAAGTTATTAAGCTTCGGTAACCAAGCTAAAAGCCGGTGGACATTTTATCGACAATAGCGAAGTCCCATCCCTACCTCACATATAAGGACACTAAAATTCGTGCACAAAATTCTAGTGGAATAAATAAATAGCACAATAAAGTTGGGCAGGTATTCGCGTAGAGATTATGTTAAAATAGCGATTCCCAGTATATTTAGTTTATGAACTTTTGTTTGGGATGCTGCTGAGATGCTAATGAGATACGAGATCCATTTTGTTTTATTTTTTAAACGGTCTGTTTTTTTTTGGTTTGATGATGTAGTTTTTTTTTGTCATTGTATTAAGTTGTTCATTAAAAGGTACACATTATTCCTTTTGTCCTTTGATGCGTTTTTGTATATCTCAATGTAATCTACATGGTTATTTATTTGATTCCTAACTTTTGTTACAAAATGTTGTCAGATTTTATAACTTATTATTCCAAGATTTCCTTAAACACACATTCTAATAAGAAATAGAGGTCGCAAGATAACAACCACGTCTAGTTATTTACCTGAATTTATGATATTAAATGTAAAGTAATCTCACACCTGTAAACAGCGTACCTTAGGGTTCACAATCGCAAAATATCCGACATAATTCGCTGCGAATTTACTGCAAATACGGTTTGCAATCAATTGGATCGCATCGCCAAAACAAACGGCCACCAACAATATCGTTAGGGGATGAACGGAAGTGACGTCAGAGACAGCCGCCATGCTAATGGCTAATGCGTGTCGCCGGAAGTCCTGGCCCGGAAACGGAGCGGACATCTCGCGAAATTATCATTTAACATTTTATTGCTGTACGGTGCATGCGCCTTAATAGGCTTGTTTTGTTTGAGATATATGTTTAGGTGTGGCCTTGCTTCCGTAGGCTTTTTATTTTTTTATGGAGCGTTCTGATTTAGATTAGACAGAAGCGATTGACTACATAAAAATTTTGACATTACATAAAATAAAAACCTTTTGTTGATCGATTTCTTTATTCACATATTTTGATAAAGTCGTCTCTTTTCGTTTAGTTTCAGCGAAAATCACTGCTCTTATTTATAGAATTATCTCTCTAATACTTTTTAAACCTTCGGTCACTCAATCCAATCTCAATCGAAGTGCCAGCCAAGATCCGAAAAGCCCTAATAGTTCAAGGAAGGCTCTATATAAATTGGACTTCCTGCCCTATCAGAGATTTTACTTTAGTCACTAGATGTTACAACTGCCATCAATATGGTCATGCAGCTAAAACATGCCGAGAGGTCAATCCATCGTGTGGGCACTGCGGAGAAGCGGGACATTCCATGTCAGAGTGCGCGAAAAAAGCGGAAACCCCTAAATGTGCGACTTGCTCGCGATATAATAAGCCCAACCAACATAAAACGGGTGACGCCGAGTGTCCTGCTAGAAAAATAGCAGAATACAGGTTCATCAACTCAATTGACTATGAGGGCGCATAGAACGTCATACTCTAGGTCAGACTGATGAGTTGATATGCCTTACCTTGCACAACAGTTGCGTAACAACAACATGTGTTAGCCTACTCAAACATTAATGCTGTCTAAGCAAATGACTTTAAAAATAACAAATTAATTACCAAATGTACTCGTACTTTAACCTAGTTTATGTTTCTGCTGATGCATTTATTTTCTGTCAATATTACATGTTAAGTTCTAAGTTAGTCTAATTTTTAGGTATTTAGGATTATAATAAATAATCATATTCGTAGCGCTAATAAATATTGTTATCAAAATAACTATGATCGTACAAATAGAATTGTTCATAGCTCCATTTCGCCTGTGATACAGGTTTATCCTAGTACAGGCATGTGACTTTGAGTGACCTACATTATTAATTTAAGATTTATTTTGTTTTTTTTTTTTTTTTTTTACCTTTTATTCTGAATAAAGATTATTATTATTATTTGAAATGCTTTGTAACATCTCGGGATCATGGGATCCCGGACTTTTGAAAGGCGTGCCAGGAGCCGAAGCCATCTTGCAGAGGCCCATTACGCAATTTTAAATGAAATTTTATTATTATTATTATTATAATATAGAGAGTAGGTACCTCTATTCTAAATCATTCCACGTTTTGCCAAATTCGCTATCGCTTATATACATACTCGTATAAGCATTACTCACCAAAGGCACTTTAAAAAGTATCTGTTAACAATAAATTCATAATAACTTTTAGAGAGCCGCTCAGCCACTGGCAGGGAGCGGGATTGCAGACACAGATATACTGTGATCGGATATTCATAAAGTGATTTACAGCATCACTTATTTGTAAACCTACATTTATCAAACAAATACTCAATTTCAATTCAACGATACTGTTCGCCTGTTATTATTGGAGATATTTTACAAATATTGTGTCGAACTCGGTTTTGCTAACGGTAAATTATCACGCCACATTGAATCGGATCTTACGTCAGCCTTGTATGAAAGCTATTAATAAGCCTAACTAACGTGTTTGGGCGCAGTGGCGGAGCAATTGGATATGGCGGTGTGTGTCACGCGTTCGATTTCCGTAAGGAACAATTATTTGTAAGGCCTACGGGCAGTTCAAATGTTTGATAACGCATCTACTACAAAAGTTAAATTCCATGTATGACAGATATTAAAAACAAAAACAATGCTTAGAATTCTTGACCACGCGGCTGAGCGGCGCACTCTTAATACATTATTATTGCCGGAACCGCACGTCTGCGCGGATGAGAGGTGTCATTGTTTGTGTATCGCCGAAGTCCTTAGTATCCTATGTCGTGTGAATTTTATACTCGTTTTACTCGTAAACCTTTACAGCTGCTAAAACGAAAGAATAAGTACAGTAACACAGAATGATTACAGTTAAGTACTTACTCTGTACTATTTCTTTTTAATTTTCTGTAATTGTACTCCTCAATGAAGCCCATAAATAACTTTTCAACTATGTACATGTTTACGTTTGCTTGGTGAAGCCAAATTATTATTTAAACGAAACAAAAACTGTTTTTTCCTCTGAAAATTCTCATTTCAACTGTACGTTATATTTATTAAACGCTGGTACCGAAAATCTGGCAGAAATATAAGGAATTTCTCGGCAAGGTCATTGGTGTTAACTCGTGCCTTTAACAGCAAATAATAAAACAGGGACCCGTTATAATTTCAATATTGAGTGACGCAGTGCTCGGCGCCTGACATTGTAGACAATTTAATAAGACGCCGAGGTATTCCCTTACCCTGCTGGTCCCTATCAAATAACTTGATTATTTTCCACCTTCGGAATTAGGTGTTTCAAGGTCTTTCGAATATTATGGTGTAAATAAAAGCTTATTTTATGGATTTTATGTTTTTTGGGGTGTAAAACTTCTTATTAAAAAGTCTTGATATTTAATTCAATTCGGGATTTGGGAAAAAAGTTGGAGACTTAATATTTGAGTAGAATATTTATTCATTTTGCTATGTAGCCCTGGACACCAGAATGCGACACATAATGATCTAAAGTATTAACCGATTCGCGATTAACCGTACCAGATTGACTTACCTTAAAAGATTAGCTTCCAGAATCTTCCTTCTCGTAAATCAAGAAAAATACCCAAGCTCATCTCCACATAACAAAACACGCTCATTTCCCCACACTTCCCCCACACTCCGACACACACTTGGCACTTCAAAAGCCAGCATTTTTATTCAAAATAAAGCTAGCAAGGCTAACACGTTACCCGGCCAGGGTCTCGAATACCCCGCATCCCGGCTGAACGCAACGTTCAAAACGACCCACAAATCATATGGCGGAATTCCTAACTTACCGTTTCCTGCTGAGATATACGAGTGTGCGAATGTACCACGATGTGCTGGGAGTTTTGTAAGTGTGACTGTTTGTTTATGGTTTTGAATAGCACTGGAATATTAATTCCAAACAAAACTCCTTCATGGTACTTCTTGGTTGTGGATGTAATTAAAGTTTGGGGCCATGTATGCTTTGGGTGGTCCCCGTGCCTATCCAAAGCTTCATCATCAACATATCAGCCCTAGGTCGTTCACTGCGAAACATAGGGCTTCCCAATAGTTTTCCAATAAGGCAGGATGGAATCGTCTTGCATCCAGCGTGATCTTGTGATCTTCATCAGATAACTGTCCATCTTGAAGTCGGATCTTGGATCCTTTTAGCTCTGCGCGCTATGTGGTACTCACACTGCCACATGTCCAAAGCATATATTGCAAGAATTAATATGCAAATGCAAAATAAAGAACTATTTTGGACAGATGCATGCTATGTGTATGTATAAACACTCCGGAATTATGTTTCATAAATATTGATCTACAAAATTATTCAGTTGTTAATTTTTGTAAGTTGGAACTATCTGATCACTCCGATCGATACTAACAAGTTTATCTGAATAACCATTGAAATACATTGATACTTACTAATGTTGCAGACTGATTACATAAAATAATCAGGTAGTTATTTATGAAAGTAGTCTGAATAAAACGCGATATCTTCCAAGCATATCCGCGCTCCAAACATAGCAAAACAATTTCACCTCAGTGACGCATTCGCTATACCGAGTGGCTTTATGTGGCTCGCCTTAGTGCTTCCTTTTGTGTCGCAGATTTGATTCCCGGCCACTCCACCTGCCTACCCCATCTTTGGTATGAAAATGTTTAAGTACCTACTTAATACTAACATGCACGGAACACTGAACACTTGAAAAGGGGATTTTGATCCAATAATATGTTGTGTTGACATTTAAGTTGGACCTAAACTCAGCGACAGAGGTTACATGTTATTTTCCAAAGGTTTTAAACTAATATTTGTTCGTAAAATGTGTGGACTTTATACCTTTAGGTAGACAAAGTTCCAGACGGTCTGGGTAAGCCTGAATTCACATATTAGAGGCAATGTCACTTCAATGTTGATTAACCTTTATATTTATGTTGTGTTTAATATTCAAAGATAAAATATTAAAGCCGCCGCAAAATGTTTTGGTTGAATAAACAAAAATTAAAATACGAACTATAGTCTATAGTCTACTACAGGGTCTGGACAGCTATCTGTATGATCTTTTGTTATCTATTTTGATATGCTAACCGTATTTGTATAAGAATCTGGATTTACCTTAACACAAAAATAAAAAAACAAATCTCGTTTTTCTTTTTAAAAATCTTACACTGTTTTTAAGAAACACTCTGTCTTACGAGGAAAAGTTAAAAATCCTTTGAACACTAGTCTTAAAAAAAAAACTGCAGATCGACCCTTATCGACCTTGTACGACCCCATCAACATTATTATGAAGTCGTTTTGCAATTGACACTTCTTTTGGAAAACTGTTCTTCCGATGATTAACATTTTTAACCGACTTCAAAAAAAGGAGGAGGTTCTCAATTCGTCGGAATCTTTTTTTTTTTTTTTTTTTTTTTTTTTTTTTATGTATGTTCCCCGATTTCTCGAAGACGCCTGGACCGATTTGGAATTTTTTTCTTTTGTTTGAAAGGGTATACTTTCCAATTGGTCCCATGATCACCAGGTCAGGATCTGATGATGGGATCCTAGGGAAATCGAGGGCAACCTTCAAATTTTATAGGCACATAGTACCATTTTCATATATTTTCTAAAGCTGTTCAAGTATTTGCATCTGATAATCATCATCTCAGGTGGATGACCTGATGATGGAAGGTACAACTCCTTAACAGTAAGGAGTAGGCATCGATTGATTTACTTTGTGTTCGCATATCTCCGGAACTACAAGTCCGATTTAAGTAATTATTTTTTTGTTGTACTAGGTATCATTTAACTTAGAGAATACTGCAAGTTTCATCAAAATCGGTTTAGTAATTTTGAGATATGGAATTTTATTAGCTTAATGTGTACATGAGTGATGTAAGTACTGGTGCGAAGGATTACAAAATTATAGTGCACATGTAAGAGAATAATGTTCTTGACAAGAATTCGGGTTGAATATTTAAACTAAAAAGAGTAAAATAAAAACTTTTTCAAAAAAATGTAACCGCCTTCAAAAACAACCACAAAAAAGTGTAAAATAATCTACAAAATAACTTTTTTTTCGGAAGTCGGTGGCTAAAAAGACAATGAAAAGAAAAAAAACAAAGGCACCGACTTCCGAAAGAAAAGTTATTTTGTAGATTATTTTACACTTTTTTGTGGTTGTTTTTGAAGGCGGTTACATTTTTTTTGAAAAAGTTTTTTTGAAGTAAAATATTAAGGATTTGTTCTGCATTGTGGGTGCGTTTAGAAACACAGAAACTCAGCCCAGGAAGTCGGAACAATTAACTAGTTTTAGGTCATACAACAGTTTTATTCCGTACGGGGACCGAATCCACGACACGCTCCGCCGCAGTGGATCGCTCAGCTACTGTGCATATCCTACCGTCTCTGGTTTTATTCAGTACCTAGTTATGTAGTTATAATATTTTAGACGCATAACGTGCCTTTTAGTATAAATAGTATATTTATTGCCACGATGTAAAACCATGCAGCGGTTATCGCTGACAGACTGCCATTTTGACTGGCATTAACCCAGGCTTTCATCCATTCATAGAAATACAATGGTGTTTCTAAAATCCTCACTTATAGGACAAGACAAGATAAAACACCTCAATAAATCAAACTAAAACCGAAAACCGATAAAAACACCAATTCCAAGATTCTTACCCTTCCTTACAAAACATTTGACGGTTTTTAAAGACGACTCCTTAAGGCCACGTGATCGGAATGAGGGGTGGCCTGTCAACCAGCTTTGATGTAGGTAAATTGTGTTCGTATCGGCTCCGTATCGGAGCCGCGAACGTGAGACGGATCCGATACGCCGCCGCCGCCCGGACCGGTTACACAAATTATTGGAAGATGAATTTTAGTTTCTGTAGGATAAAGTTAGGATAAGTTGCGTTTATCTTGTTAGTTTTGGTTACAGATTTTGAACTGTTGTTTTTGTAACGGCTTTCGACTTGGTAATTGGTATTGTACTAATCTTCATAACTCACTTATATTTATTGTAATCTAATAACACCTACGCTATTGAAACCATATACAGTGGGATCCGTTTGTAATGACACGGCTTATAATGAACAACCGCTTATTATGCAGTTGCTTTTTTTTGGACGTTGCCCCACGCCAGGAATTTCTTCCTGTATTGTGGGTGCGTACACAAACATAGAAACTCGCTTATACAAAGACCCAGAATATCTACTTGCAGATCATATAAATATTTTGATCGTGCGGGGATTGAACCAGCGAAATGCTACGCAGCAGTCGATCGCTTAGCCAACTGCGCTGCTGCGTCAACTGTATCGTCAAAAGAACACAGCGAGGTTTAGTTTTCAAAATAGGAAGTTCTTTTTGATTTGTGAACAAAATATTGTACAAAACGCATTGAATTTTACGTCTGCTTAGTATGACGTGTTTGTTATTTCCATTCGATGTCATTATAAATCGTTCACACAGTATAAGCAAAAAGAAATAAGTACAGGAAAGGGAATAATTTCATAATTATTAATAACATCATCCGGACTTGAGCCCCAACAGGAATTGAAAACTACACTTACTCTTACTAATAACGTAGGTATTGAGTCTAAAATCGATTATTTATTAAAATACCTTTTGCCAACTAGGTTGGGACTAGCGGGAAGTCTATAAAGTACATTTCATAACACTTCTAAAATCCTCAATAATATTTATAACATGTTAAGACAGGTAGTGGCGTATAACCCGCTGGGGACTCCGGGAGAATCCGCCTGTATGTGCCCCGATAGTGGGGTCTGGGAGACCCCGGAGACGGCGCGTGCTTGTCAACTGCGAGGTTGGGATAATCAGGTTAAGGTGGAATGAGGATTATGACATCTTCATAAGTGAGCGTTTTTTTTCTATAGGTAAAAATTATAGGGTGTCAATAAACTCGTGCGTATCGCTGTCAACGGGAAATTTGCCCTGGCAGCAACGTCACTGTGGGTGGCAATAGTAATTCTTTTCTTCATACGTGTGTTTTAGTTTTTATTCTATAGGGGATAAAATGATAGGGTGTCAACTCGTCAGCATCGCTGACAACGGGAAAACTCGTAAGTAATGTCAATTTGTGTAGCAATACTACATCTTTGGCCAAATAACGACAGTCCATTTGGTCACGTAAAACGCCGAACCCTTAGTGATATTTTGGCATTTATTATGCAAATAATGAGTCAGGGAAAAAAAGAAATTAGGGAAAAAGAAGAACGCATAGGTTACGGGGTGCTAGTGAGAAATATTTAAGCACTAAATGATTGCATCCTTTTATGTGTATCCTTGAGAATTGTATACATAGAGTTATAATATATCCAAAAATGTAAGATTGTTGTTAATCACAAACAATAAGGCTTAAGTTTATCTTTTAATATTACAAGCCAATCTCTACCTGGAAAATATCCCAATTTTTTCCACATTTTCCCTGTATTCTATATTTTTTCAAAGCATTCCCTTTTGCCTAAAACATATTAATGGACCAATCAAGAGGTCACAGGGTCGCTTGTGACGTCAGCAGTCCGGTAATTATGTGTAATGAGGCTATCTGGTACATTCACCCGGGTAATACGGCATTCCGGGCAAATCACCCGGTTTTATTGGGCACATCCTGAAGCGAGATGGTTTTAAGTGCTTTTTTCTCTTACATTATGTGAATATGCTGTTATAAAATAAAATGAAATTAGATACATGGATTATACAATAACAAGCTAGGTAGTAATGTTTACTGTCACAAAAGATCATCAGCTACGAAAAGTAAATATTTCTCGTAGCTTTGCTACGGCGTAGCGGCCTACGCAAGGTTTAGTGCTACGATTACTAACGTAGCAATTGCGTAGCGCTTACCGTTGCATGACGATTTCTGTAAAAAAAAAAATGTTTAATGACTCTTCCAACTAGTCAAAAAGTTTGTTGATGTACTTAGTATATCTTGTAACTGTTCATAAATGAGCTTAGGTTGGACTTAGTTGGTGATTAGAATTACTACATAAAACAAACTTCTACACTGTAAAAGATATTACATCACCAATACTCCAACAACAAAACTCATAAACTTCCGGTATACAATGAAACCCGAATACGAAATAAACAAAAAATATTTATTTACAGAATCGATCCTAATATAACACACGCATACGTTTCGGGAAATGTATCTTTTAAAACTGTGTACCATTGTACTCTCACCTTTATAGAACTTTTGACACAATCGATAGATGCTCATCCATTGCGTGTGGAGTACCTCTCTTTAAAAGAGTTCACAAAACAAAGAGAGCAATGTATATCAAACGAAGAGATATATTTGTAATATTATGATAAACATTCTGCGAATGTACTCACCGTGATTTTTATCACTGAATTTATTTACGTGGGTAACTAAATTACCCCTATAAGGGTAAAGAGAGCCGGCTGGATTGTACCTCGTATAATATGCAAGTATCTCGGATAGACGCCCATATATATTTATTGTATGTCTTACTGTACATTGTGGGTTTTATAGATATGTCGGAATGGCAGTCACGAGTGGTTTATCAACATGTGTCGAGTTGCTGTTTCTTTATGAGAAGAGGTAAAATTAACAATAGATTGCGTTGCATATATTTTAGTAGTTGCGTAAGGAATTTGTCTTCTTAGTATATAATCGTTTTGATATGTACTACTTTACTTGTTGTGAACGAAATGCTTACGCAAAACGTACAATATTATTTCAAATAGAACTAGTTACGGTAAAATTGTAATATTTAAAAAGTGAATTAAGATTAGCGAGTCACCTAATTTTTGAAAGTATTTTCTTAAAAAAAAACCCAATCATCGTTCTACCTTTGCATAACAACTTTTCTTCCTCTCTCCTCTGTAAATTATCATATTTTTCAAGTCCTCCTTTAGGTCAAATAAGAATAATTCTTGAAAATACTGACGATACTTAGGTAAATCTCCAAGCTTACGGTTGACGTAACGTTATAATAATTCTCGAAAATATTTTCTACTAGCTATCGTCAACGGTTTCAAGCGTTTAACTCTAAAAACCATCCCACGTGAAAAACTACAGATATAAACATAAACAGTGTCCTATTTATTACTCGAGATCGTACCCTGTCTCTGAGCCAAATTTCATCAAGATCTGTTAAGCCATTCTGTCGTGATTTAGTTAGAAACATCCAAACATGCATTGCCTGGTAAAAACAAAACATAAAAGCGCCCTCTAACACCACAATAATGAACCGAAAAGGCAATAATAATTCAAAAGCGTCTAAAATATAAATATAGAAAGCGTTTGAAATGGAAGTGGGCGCGAACACAAAATTATTTATGATTATTTACCCGATACTCGAAGTAAACACGAGTGTTATCGTTCGTTAGTCTTACATTATCGAGACGCGGACTGTAATTGGTGGGCTGGTACACCCCCGCGGGGCTTACACCACACGATATTGTACAGGGTGAAAGTTAGTTTAATATATTAGTTCACGATTTCTGCTTTCCAAATCACACAGACGTAAATTTTTAAATGGCAATATTTGGTCATATTTCCCTTTCAATCTTTCTCATCTGTATTTTGTAGCAACTTGTAAGCACTAGATTTTTTTTTTTGTATTTTGTTTTAACTGTTGCGACTGGCGTGCAAGATTTTACGCATGAGAGAAAAAGTAACATTTTATACAAAAGAAGGTACCTAAGCTAATTCAATATGAAAATTGTTAAATGAAAGTTGGCAGCCAGGAGTGCTTTTTTTTTTTTTTTTTTAGCGTGGTAAAATCATCAAATGAGTCCTCCAACCCCGGGCAGGGCGGGAGGGACTGTCAGACTTCTACTGACTAAAATCCACGGTGTCCTTCATAGCCTGTTACGTTGGGGTTACGGTTAGGGAATAATCCCGCGACCCCGGCAGGCTTTGGCCCTCTGAGAGGGGGGCCCCGTCATTATGCTGACGCTCTTTGAGGCGCGCGTGGGACACAACGCGCCGTCGACCCGGGCATGGTCCTTGGTCGGGCAGCGAGTTGCCCTTTACTCGCTGCCCGCATGAACCCGCGCCTACGGTGGCCGGAGATCATCTTGCGACGTCCGTCGCCGTGGGCGCCTACCACTGCGGCTGGGGCGGAGGGAGGACGTTGTCCTCTCTCGCTCGCGGCCTGCCTCCTCCTTGACGAGCATTACTGCCTCGCAGAAGGAGCTGACCGCTTCCCACTCCGTAGCCAGGAGTGCTAGTATGAATCTAATATCTTTAAACGAGCAATTCTTGTATATTTAAATATAATCAGGATCTCGGAAACGGCTCCAAGGATTTTCATGACAGTTACAGATTAGGGGTTTTTCGGCTCAAGGAATCCATTTATCAAGGTCCCAGGTTCGAGAAAAGCTCGGTTCCCAAGATATAGACATTTTAAAAACCGAGCGAAGCTCGGTCAACCAGATATTGAATTATAAAACGAGATGTAGGTAAGTACTAGCAATCTTGCTGATACATATTCATCATCATCATCTTCCTGCCGTCTTCATCATCTGCATCTTCATCCCATTCTACGGTGCTTGGGTTTGAGGCAACAAGTTTTCTTCTCAATAAGAAAAAATAATAATTGAAAATAAAAAACAGTTGGCTAAATGAGATTTGTACTATGGCGTAGGTATAAGAATCGTATCGAAATCGAATCGTCAGCTCTAAGCGACCCTTTCCACACGGCTCCCTCTTTTACAGAAGCTCGTTAAGACACATTCATGTTTGCCATCGTAACGGATATTTCAGCCACCATCCACATCCACCATGAACCATCTACCGCGAGTGTGTTGTCACTCGGCAATCGTTTCGTCTATTTATAATAACTTTGTTTGTCGATTACTCGCATGTTGAAATTGCCCCTAATTTTGGCGGATTGTTTAGGCTTGTCACACATGAAGACACTGCTTTCTCATATTTACATAAGAGTAGATTACGTTTTCCTGAATAATTGAATATCTTAGCCTCTCTATAATTATGTAGACAATTGATACTTAAACTTTCACACGACTGAAGCGCCACGGAAAAATTCTAGTTTATAAAATAGGAGTAGCCCTTTGCCCAAGGGTGTCGTGATAAGTGAATAAGGATGAACATTAGGTAGTGGTCAGGAAATATTAATAACTTCACGTTCTTTGAAATTCAGCAGTACCCTTAGCACGAATTTTCACTCTTTTACTTTACAGTATTTACAGCGTTTCTTGTATGAAAAATGGAACAGCGCCTTTGGTGTGCGAAGACAGAACTAATTTTTTCCTTGAAAATTCTCAGTTTGAAATTGTCAAAGTTCCAGTTTACGTCTCAAATACTGAAAATTCGTGCTAAGGGTACAGTTCACATCATGTTTACGTGCTGAAACTCTACTGTATTTTAATAGACAGATATTTCACAAATTACCAGAATTTATGTTATTTCAATATTTTAATACGCACCAACGTTTTCGTTGCGGATCGTAAATCTTTTTTATGCGAAAAAAACAATCGATAAAATCACAGGTTCAAATCCTGTCTCCGTTGGAGTAAACTTCCATTATAACCGGATGAAGCTAAATATCAGTCTTTTACATGGAACGATCTGACCTTATAGAGTAGTATTGAGTAAAATTATACCCCTTGGACTGGTTGACACACTTTCAGACACAGATTACCTGTAACGACAAAATGACAGTCTTGTTCAACGATTCAAAGTACTTTCAGAGAAACGGATGAATCTTGGTACGTAATGGATGTTCAACCATCAACGCTCCGGTCTAAAAATGCGCGACTTACCCTTGAAAATCGACCTATATGCCTGTTATTATTTATGTGGCCTCCGCACTAGAGTTTTTACTCGAGAATAATAAAAAAAATGATCGAGAATTTTGTAGTAATAAAAGTCAAGAAACCAGAAACTGTACTCCGCACGCGCTTTTCATATTCATATACCTACACCTCGTAATGTTTGTGTGCAAAACCCCTTATTATAATCGCTTGGATAAATTACAAATAATGTGCGGCTCTACGTTATTTTAGTATCAGTTTTATTGATAGCACGACTATATTTATGTTTATCGCGTCTACGACTGGGTACCTATAGTTTCTGGTTGAGAAGTGGGGACCAGGGTGATTGTCGGGGGCATTGGAACTCCACTGAAGTTGATTTAGGGACGAGAGTGGGACAGGGTTGAACCCTGAAGAGTGTAAGCTGCTGTGTGTAAACAAACATCGTTTATTTCTTCGCCCTAGTTAACTATATTGATTATGTTTAATTCTTCGTTCGGTATTAGTATTAAGCCATTGATAAAAAAAAAGGTTGCACTCCAGGAGTGCCGGTAGAAGTGAAAACTTTTTTGTTACTATGTTTTATTTTTAATTTGAATGACGTCTTACTCATTTTCGATCAGGGTCACGTGACCCTGACGCGAGTTTTGGTCACGTGACCCTGACGCGAGTTTTAAATTTTTTACCCATTACAGAAAAAGTGTACAACGCCGCTAAAGAAGTTTTCACTTCAAAAAATGGGATGCATAGTATTTCTTCTCACCGTAGCAAACACGACCACAAAATTGATTTTAATAAAAAAAACAATTTACACTTATTTTTTTCAAGCCACCCGAAATGTTATACCTTTATGTTTTCTACAGCATGTCCCTTTACACATTTATTACCAAGTTTTTCAATCACACACTTAAAACGATTGACGCACTTAAAAAACAATAGCATTACTAATCTAAAGCGACACAGTTTCCGCTCAATTTGACCGCTTACCCGACACCAACCTAGGTGGGTTTAAAACTCATTTCTTTACCACAACCCAGAATTTATTGACCCCTAGAACTTTACCTTTCCTTCTTAGGCTTTACATATTGGACAGCTCTAGTTATACTGGTTCGTTGCATTAGGAAAGCGCCTCACGTACGGGTATTCCGCTCTGATCTCACGTGCTTTCGAAATTGGCGAGTCGAACGGAAATGTTCGCGTAAGTCTACCGTGTGTACGCTGCCTAAAATTTTTATACAAATTCTAAGAAGAAAGGTATTTTTGGGGAATGTTTCGAAACATAAAGTTGTTATTATTGTGTTCATTTGAACGTGTTTTTTAGCTCATTTAATTGAGCAAGGATTTTTTAGTGTTGTACCGACGATACGAAAAATCTCTCACTGATAATATTATTAAAACATGTTGTGCATAATATGGAATTGGTGCAATCGTTTTAGTATTATAAAAAACATATTTCTGGTCCTATTTATGAAAATACTTTTAAGTCTTTGTGAAAGAAAAGTAACAATTTATAAAATGAATATGATGTGGATTTTAGTCAGTACAAGTCTTCCCTCCCGCCCTTACCTGGGTGGGAGGAATCTTTTGATTTCACCACAATAAAAAAATAAACTTTCTTCTGTCTTATTAAATACTCCGTTAATCTGACATCAATGCAGCCTGTTCATTTGCCAGCACTCTCCAGCACAAGCCAGTGAAAAGTAAGCCTCTTTTTAAATCACGAGTAAGCCCACCGCGCTTCACAACCGCTTTACAGATTTTTCTGCGGCTCAGGGTTTGCTAGATGGCGAAACAGACAAAAAATAAACAAAACGTGACGTACATACATATATATCTTTTTTTGAGTTTGTAATAAGGTTTTGAAATAATTACCATGTTTACAATTGAGAGGTTTCGAAATAACGTTATTTTTAATAAAGTTTGTGTTTTTGTTTCAGAATATCTACGAAAATTTATAAAAACTGAGGAAATGAATGGAACGTACTGAATAAATAAATGTCGTACCTAAAACTTATCGAAAATCCGAGTGAGTTTTAACGCAATTTTTTTATAGACCTTTAAATAATTGAATAAACGTGGCGGTACCTTTTGTATATATTTGTAAAAGAATTTCACATTAAAATTTTAACCAAATTAATATGATTATTATATGATGTAGATAGGTGCACCACGGCGTATCTTTTGTTCTGTGCGCTTTCCCGGCCGGCCACAGCCAAGCATACAAATTATTTCCCATTCACGTACTTAGCTTAGTATTTTAAATGCATTAATTATTTATTTCCGTACGGAACCCGGAATTCAACTGCGGAAGTCACCTACATAAGTAAACTTGTGAAAATGTATTGTGGCTGGAGTTATTATGTTACTATTATTTTAAAGCTTTCGAGCGTAAAGAATGTACTTACTGATCTGCATGATTAAGCTATTTTAAAGGATCTTTGTACGATATTTGAACTGAGGATTTTAATACAATCTAAAATCATAAAATGAACCATCCTGAAGAAAAAATAAAGATAAAATTAGTATTCGGCTGCAGATCTACAAATGGGGCTTTTGCAATGGATCATTTAAAAAATAATACCAAAATGTAGACTTAAGAATTGTATTTATTAAAAGATGCTTTACATAAAAAAAAAAAACATCCAAGTTATTTTATATTCAAAGTACGTTTTGAGCTAAAACTACTCTATCCTTACTCGATGAATTTCAAACTCCATATAAACACTGGATTTATTGGCCTCTCGCACATCTCAATCAACAAGCAAGCTGAACGTTCCTGAAAACCCCTGAAAAATGGTGAAACGCATATTTTTTCTAAAAACTCCCAACTAAACTAGACAGAGTGGGTGTGCTTTATGAAATATCGCAGTTTTCAGCTTATACAGTCGTTCGATATTTTCAGCGGCTAGTTTCAGCCGGGCATTTATCTACGAGTATAGATAGGCATTTTTATATCCCTCGTGAGTTATGATCATCCGGGGTGGAGAGATAGTTATAATGAATTTTGTGGGGATATAGTCGAGTGGATTTTTGTTGGCGTTGATTTAGATCTTTAAACAATGGCCGGGGATTGAATGTGGCTGTGGCGATTTTAATGTGAAGAGAGGTTCAACAAACTGTTGCTTAAACAGGTTGCTTTGATTATTGCTGCCCATACATATTTGCATAATCAATAGACATAGCCATGCGTCGAAATTGTGCGCAACAAAATTTTACTTATAACTGAAATCGATGACACTTTGTTCTCACCAATAGCCACCTTTATGTACAGCTTTACAACAGACAGGTGTGAATAAGCGTAAAACAATTTTATCAATATACCAAAACAACCCTTCAACCAATGATGCCTCTGATGTGGTTAAAATTACATTTATGAAGCTCATACACCAACACGTTAACATCAAATAAACACAAAACGACGCAATCACAGCGAACAAAACGAAAATTAATACAAAATCAAAATCAATACGACTATTAACCCAAAATTAAAACCATATCCACGTTTAATTAATTCATTTAAAAGGCAAACAGGACAAAAAATAATTTTACACTATATTACTTCCAATATCTGGTGTACAATCAAACCAATAATTTCTCTTTGGGACAAAACAAAACGTTGTATTTAACGGCTGCCACTGTGTGGAGGGTTGTACGCGCGTAATTAAATTTGAAAATCATCGGAAACGTATTAATTGTTAAGCTGGGGCCAGGAAAGCAGCGGGGTGGGTACGTGAGGCGCGTCAACAATAGCGAAATATAAAGGCGAACCTATATCAAATGTTAAACTATAGCATTAAGTATTTGATTGGATATATAGTTCACATAATTGTTTTTCCTAAAGTCCGCGCTACGAATATAGTCCTGCGAAAAATTCTTGGTACTACATTTTTAATGCAATTTGATATAGGTAATAGCATATAGACTAGAGCCGCGGCGCCGCGCCGCGTCAAAAGGACTTCAGTCCTTGCGCGGACTCTATTCACCTAACTTGTATTTCTTCTTGCTTGATTCCCTCAATCCTACTACTATTCACACATCTTATCTCAGTGCGAAGGCGTACCAAACTTTGTAAGTATGGATCGTATGTGATGATATTGTTACTCTTTCACGCAAAAACCACTGTAAATATAATTTGGCTAACATTTGGTACACAGATAGTTTTATAATATGGCGTCTGGATTAACACATAGGATAGCTGACGTTTGATCCCGATTTTATGTTCCCGTGGGATAATCCTTTTTCGAGTTGTAGTGTGGTGTGAAGCCGCTGGCGGCACAGCTAGTACTACAATAAGTTAGTAGCTTGAATAGTAAATAAATATGAGTCGAAAATGCGTCTGGTTTATGTATGACACAGTGGCAGTGAGTTTGATATTATGTTAAAAAACCAAAGAGAAATCATCATCATTCACACAAACTCATAAAGAAAAATCACATTACTCATAAAAAAAATATGTATGTCAAACATTTCTCGCTATCTCCCGCTACATTCATGGCCCGCAGTATTCCCGATGTTGCTCATTAAGTCAATGAGCTACTTGATGTGAACGAGTGAATTCTTAACTACTGGACTTGGCTTTCTTAGTTTTTTTTCCCGGGTCGTGTCACGGGTATACGATGCAAAATGTTTGGATCTTTCTCGAAGGACTACAGAGCACGATGTAAAGGGAACCTAAAGATGATTTGAAAACCTATTTCCGATACCCCACAATAGTTCAGTCGACATTTTTTTTTTCATTTTGACAGGTATGGCGTCATGGTTGTCGCTGTTGATTTTGATTACTGTCATGTCTTTAGTGACACTCGCAAGATTAAGACGAATCGATTGACGTAACAGTTTCAAAATCGGCCCACGCAATTGTCATCTAGAACGCCACATAGAAAAGACATACATACATACATACTTACATACATACATACATACATACATCAGACATAAAACATTACCCTCCTTACGCAGTCGGGTAAAAAAGGAGTTCTCAAAATTTCTCGCTATCTCCCGAATTCTAGTATTCCCGATGTTGCTCATTAAGTCAATGAGCTACTTTGATGTGACGCACAGATAAATTGGCTCTTAGTTCTTTTTTCCCGGGTCGTGTCACGGGTATACGATGCAAAATGTTTGGATCTTTCTCGAGAGACTACAGAACACGATGTAAAAACTTTTGATAATATTTCCATAACACAATTTTAAGTGCTTTTTTATCTTTTCAGGTAAGCAACATGGTGGTCGATGTTGACAAATTTCTACTTAGAAAGGTAGGCCTGTAACAGTTTATGAAAGTTGTCATCTGTAGAAAGAGATAGTTCTATTTATGTCAGACAAACTCCTTACGCAGTAACTTCTAAAATTGAGACGATCTATATGGGGGTAGCAAACTGCGGTCTTATTTCATATATAAATCTAAGTTTCTTTGTTTTCTAACAGTTTAATGCATATATTATTATTTAAGTTTTTTATAATTATTTTAGTATCTGCTCTTCAAAGTACATAGGCATTGAAAGAGACACATTAGTATTCGCCCAGGTTTACATTCGTGCACGAAAAGCGAGGGATTGTACAAATAAAATAGACGCACGCACAACGCGCATATGGCGTGGAATTGCGGATACCAGCCTGCTGTACAATACAATGTTATCTGACAGACTAAAAACTATACAAACTCACAAAGTTTAATTGAAATCGTTAGTTTCGAAGGTAAACGTGTACAAACATAGTGACATGTGTTTTATATTATTATGTATTACGATAAGCTCCCGCCGCTCTCACGGCCCGCCAGTCTCGCGGCGACGACGGCGACGTAGTCCCGATGACGCTCATTAAGGCAATGAGTTCAGTGTGATGTGACGACCAGATAAATTGGCACTTACTTCACTTTCTCCTGCTTATGGCTTTCAATGTAATGAGTTACAATGTAAGTAATGACTAAGTTTGTTTAGGAGGATTTAATTTGAATTGCTGGTGGTTCCATTGTAAATACAATAGTGGTTTCCAAACAAACAAACTTACTTACACTAAAAGTTTTTACGCCGAATGACATTTAAAAATAACGTTGAAAGAATTTATTTTTCAGTTGACTGAACCGATTTGATGAAATTATTTACCTGTATAATAATGTCTAACAACTTATCAAGGAAAATTTAATAAATGGTCTTATTTCCAAAAAGATAATACTGCGAATTATTTCTGTTTCAAATTTAAAATCGATATAATTCAGCTATCAAACCATTTTTTAAAAGTTCTTTGATATTTGTAGACCTATGTATTTTACTTAAGTTTGCGAACTTTCTTACAGTTTATTCATTTCAAAAATAGGGCATAATTGGTATGAAATGCAGATCTACGTAAACGCACAAACACTACGACGTGAAACGCTTTTAGTTTTCAGAAAATACAGAAGGCAGTTTACTACGATATACGAGAGATATGTTATTAGAAAAAACATTCTTTGGAACCCATTCCACTCTTATATTGTACGGCCTTTATCAATAAAAAGACTGATACAAAGATATCATGCAGACCAGGGGCTTATCACAGGATTTCTGTATTTTACTCACAGCGCGGGTACTTGAAGTATTTAGAAAGGAAAATTTAAAAGGCGCATGTAGTTTACGAACGAAGAACTAATCTCTTTACATATAAAATTTCCGTATCACAATGTAAGTTACCGTACTCCTCCGAAACGCTCTACCGATTTTTACCAAATTTTATATGCGTATTCAGTAGGTCTGAGAATCGGCTACTATCTGTTTTTTTTTTAATTTATATGGCAAAACAACGTTTGCGGGGTCAGCTAGTTTTTTTTCTATAAATTAATGTCAAAGTTCCAATTTGATATCACAAAAACTGGAAAAATCATGGCCAGAACTCGACTCACCTGTCCATAGGCGTGTAAACACGGTTACACGTGAAAAATATTCGTGTTTTTCATTTTCTCGCAAACAGTAACCGAACGAACGACGACGTACCACGCCGTACGTACGTGTAACGCACGTATATCAATTTCAGGAACTCTTCAAAAAATATTGCGCTGCATCCGAAAATATGCTTTTATTACATCACCTTTGCTGGTTACGCAGAGCGTTCGTGTATTATATAACATGTCGCTTGTAATCCCTGAAGGGGTATGCAGAGGTTTTTGGATTCCTCTGTGTATCCGAACTTAGGTTTGCAGTTACTATGTTGTTTCTCATATTTCATCAATAACGTATTATTATTACGAAAAAAGGGAATTCCGTTTATTTGGCACAGTTCCATGTCACAATTATCGTCTTTATAAATGGCTTTTTCTATTGCTATCTGGGTTCTTTTCTGTATTGTTCTTTAATCGTTATGTTAGACTAACAGTTGCAAGCACTAGTTCTTAGCTGGACTCTCAGGTTTGTGCAAAGAATTTATGGATTTTCATTGAGAATTTATTTTGGATTTACTTAGCTGATTGCCCATATTATTATATGTGAATTTTAGTTAAATCTATATCAAACAAGTCGGTTCTAAAGAAATGTAATTATTTTATCTTGAAGTTTATAGTCTATCAAGGGTCTCTTATGCCTAATGTTTTTATCTTTACAGTCATGATGAAGAAAGTTGTATAAATCCAACTTTTAAAATGTAGGCCCATATCCATCTTACGTATGAATGGTAAATGTTATAAAGATAGATGTTTATTACATCCATAAAATAATATAGTTTTGTAGCTGACCCGTAAACTTCATACCGCCTCAAAATCACCTTTTAAATCTTCCATGGACTTCCAAAAATAATTCAAAGAAACAATTTGCCAAATCAGTCCAGTACATTGATTTTATTAATTTTTATACTTTAGGGTGCTTGTACACGGCGCATGTAATCCGCGCAAGTGTCTCAACATGCTAAAGCTACATGCGCCGTGTACAAGCACCCCGCGGGTAGCTTGATCAAGTAGCTTGCGCATGTTACTCGCGCGGGTAACCCGCACGTTTACTTGCGCGGGTTACTTGCGCCGTAAACAAGCACCGTTATACCCCAGTATGACGATACCGTGGGATATTTTTTAACCGCAGGCAACAGATTATGCTTCTTAAACAAACATCACATTACAAGTAGGTACCTACCTATCTACTCAATACTCTATGGTATAGAGTCATTATCAAATATCACCCATCAGTTCCGCCAGCCATGGCCGTTGATCTACAAAATGATCGCGCGCTGACATTTCAATAGGCCCCTTCACATCGAGCCGGGAATCGAATTTGTGACCTAATGGAGCATTAATATTGTATTAATGGAATTAACTATATTTTATAGCGTGGTTTAGAAGTCAACTGTGAATGCGTAGCTAAGTTTCATTAGGGCTTAAATAATTTACTGCTTTATATATTTATTTATTAAATGTATTGAATTTTATTCGCAGATTGCGCTTAGTTTTTAATGTATATAAATAAAATAAAAAAATAATAATGTGAATATAATATAATAATGTAATATGGAACGATGTTCAGGCGTACGTAGGTAACAGAGGGTTGAATTCAGTATTTATCAAAAAAGAAAAAAAGATCCAAAAGTCGTCGGTTACCTCGTCATAGCTCAAAATTATAGTATTTGTTTCAATTAGGCCAATAGGCACATAATTATGAATAAAATTATTAAAAAGATGAAAATACCCCAGAAATGACAGTCTCAAGACATAATAGCTGTAAAAGTACTGTACACTGTACTTCTCACCATTCCAACTGGTGAGAAGAGCTGGATAAAACTGACTAGTTCTTTCATATTAGCCTTACATCGAAAAAAAAAATTAAAGAAAGTCCTTTCAATCACCGGGCAGTGTGACGCCCATAAACATTAAATAAAATATGAAGTTAATTCTCAGGTTTGTAAACAAATCACAATGAACACACAAACACACCAAACCCACAAAATCACACTGTTTTAATAACAAACCAGTTTCAACATTAACATTAACCAAATTAGCTACAACGTAAGGCATAGCACACACTGTTAGCCTCTCCCGATGGATAAATTGAATTACATAAGACCCGGTTTAACCCGATTAAAATCTGCAAGCGCGCGCGGATTGGATTGTGAGCGAACGTTACGTGTTGCCGCTCAACTATTTTTACAACTAACGTAAATTGGTTTGTTGTAATGAATTGTCCGTTCGTGTGTGCACGGCTTTACGTGTAGGTTTTCACTTTGGACTGAGGGTGTTAGAAAGATTGCTGAGAGCTGGTGGTTAGAGTTAAATATTTGTGCTCAAGTTCTACATTGTTTGATTCTATTAAGTCTTATTAAGGTTTGTTTCTGTTTGTGTTGTGTAGAAAGGTTTTGGTCGGTTTCAGCGTATTGCTAATAATGTTTGGAGGTGTTGAAGACTTGATTCGGTTATCTCAATGGTGATTTATTGACCGCTGCATTGCGTGTCGCGAGTTCGTTTTCCGCAAATATATTTTCTATGATGAAATAAATCTTTTGGTGGTACGATTATAAACTTTGATCTTAGTCTTATAGCAATTTGCTGTAGTACTATATCTATCTGGTTACAGGCTAGATAGGGAAGGCATTTAAAAAGCCATCAAGATAACCATAGATGTCTAAGAAATTCTAACTTATTAAAAATCAATCTGATCAAATTTAATGGAATACAAGTATTTATAGGTGTGACATAGAATAAAAAGTAGTCTTGAACTGTGTTACGGTCAGCTCAGACCGAGACGTGACGCTGCGCGCACTTTTCAATAGAGTTATTCAAAATGTATCTCTATTTTAAAAAACAAAAAATGATAATTAAAACTGACTATCATAACACATTTTTCGAGCATTTTGCAACGCGCTTGTATCTCAAGTGCCTGTTAATAAAATACACAACCTTCCCAAAAATATAATTTGAGTTTCTTGAACGCGGCGCGAGCGTAATGGTAATTGTGAGGGTGTGGCCAGGAAAACACAGTTTATGTACATATACACAGTACACACCACAAGACTACAGAGTAGGGAGACACAGAGCACCCGGGGTCAATAGATTGGGTCGATGGAGAACTTTTGATCGCACTAGGGGAACAAAATAATGAAAAAAAGGTTGAGTTTTTGCACACCAAAATAGTTTCGTGTATTTATATCGCCTCTAGCTGTCACCCATATAACCGTATAAAACCGTCTCTCCTATTTTTCTTTCAATAATTCATCGTAATTGGTCCAGCAGATTAGGTGCAAAAGTAAATGCACAAATTGACTTTGGATCCTGAACTTTTTCCTTGTAATCGTGCTTTAATTTACCTACACATTCTTTTATAAATATAAATCTGTCCACCCCCTTTTTGTGAGTAGGAAATCATCAAAATATGATTTTCCTTTTCTTATCTCTCCATCCCCTCGAGGTATAAAAACGCGAAGTTGTGCTATTAGGTACTCGTGTATAAACAAAAAACAAAGAATAATTTGGTTCACGTGGAGATATATTTAGAAAAAAAAAACATATTGTCAGGATTTATGTATCCATGACAACAGAGGTTTAAGGAAATCATTAAAATTATTTGGGTTACTCTTTTTTTGCGAATATTTTCCGTGTCAGCAAGATTCAGTTTCCTCGAAGAAAATACAAAATACTTTATAAAAGAACCCATTCCTTTCTTTTTCCCATTTGTTTTTGAAGATTCTTTACATCAGAATTATATTTTTAATTCCCAGAGGTGATGCATCGAGTGTAGTTGTTCCGTTTAGTAAAAAAATACTGCTGTTTATAAGAGAATGAACAACCAAATCTTATAAACATAACATCTCTTCGCTCCACGCAATTGGTCAAACTCTCTGTCTCGACACTGCTCTGTGCAATATTTCACGCACCAATAAGACATAGTGTACAATTATCACTAATTCGGTAATGGGATGTCGGTCAATCTGTGTGTCAATGTCTCTATGCTGTGGTTAGGCTGTAACGTTACATGACATGGGCGGAGCTTAATCATAATGTTTTCCTCAAAAAATGTTTGAATTGTGTTAGTTAAATTGCTGTTACGACAAGTTAATGAGTTCGAAAGCCGGTCTGGCGGTTCTAGAAAATAACTTTATGTAATCTTTAACTGAACTGTTATTTGCTATATTATTATATTCTGGTCTAGTTTGTTTATCAATGGAAGATTATAAGAAAATTTTAGGCAATATTTAGAAGATGGTCGCAATTACTAGAATTTTTTGACTTACTTTAAAACGATTTAAAGAAATGAATGAATCATGGGATGTAGTCTAAGGAAGTAACAGTTACATCAATTTACAACTTCTACAAAAAATAAAAAAAAGAATAAAAACTCATTAACATCAATTAAAATTAAAACCAGTAATTGTTAGTAAGCGACTGATCTAACAATTACTTAGCCATTTTTTTCAACTTAGGCGTCGAACACATTACAAAACGAAAAAAAAAACTGATCTACAAAAATTAACACATACGAGCTCTTATAATTAACTAATTCTTATTAAGGTGCTGAAGCATCCGTTTATTAAAAACGTATTAGTAATAAAATATGTTTTTCGGTTTGTTGAGCGGTGTAATTAAGGCCTTATTATATGAGTACATGTTTGCTTGGAGGGGGAACTCGAGTGAGTAATTATAAAGTAGATGGTGGATGTAATTGGTGGGTAGGCAGAGTTTCAAGTGTGATGAATTTCAGGGCTGGAATTAGATTATTTACGCACGAGTAAGGAATGATAAATAATTTAGGATGATGTTATTGCCTTTCTATCGTGGCAGATAAATATTAGTAAGTATATTTTGCCAAAATAAGGTTGTTTTCCGATACTGAAACACATTTTTAAGGTGTGTTCACAAAAATGTTCTCACACATCTATAAAACACAGTATTGGATTGGATCCCATCCATCCATTTTATTAAGAATGGACTCAAAGTTTTTGTCACATAATTACAAATTTTAAAGACCAAATTGCTGTGGAGAAGATGGATATAGAAACATCAAGGATAAAGCTCTATAATAAACAACAGTGCGATGATATCTTGTTGACTTATCCATCATCAATAGAAAAGTCAATAGGTTTTCGGTTCTCTGTTTTTATTTTCCATGTTTATCGCGAATAAATTACTTACTTCGACTTTTGGCTTATTTTGCCCGGAAACGGAACAGAACGCACATGAAGGAGTGGTCTTAAGAATCTGTGTAAGCGCACACATCCTTCTCATTAGCCGCCTCTCATTAACCTACACTATCAATATAACGACGCGCCGTAAATCACTCGACACCACACTATAGATTGATTTACTATCCACTGCCGGTCGTCCATCAATCGCTCCCTCTAATTATTGAAGGAAATACGCATTGTAGCCAAAATGTCACTAATTGATTTGGATGCCTAGCGAAAATATGAAATACCGTAAAGCACATCGACCGTGTTACAGGATTTTCAACTTTCTTCATTCACTTTTACGTTGCAAATGCAGTGAAGCGCTAAACGTTCGTTAAGGAATTCCAAATTTTCGTTGTAGATGTGTGAACTCAGATTACTTTTGTTTTGATTTTGACTTGTATGCCACCTGAGGATGTTTACAGGATCCTGAATTACTTGAAAACTGATTAGAAATGTGTGTGATTGAGTTTCAAATGTAAATAAGTGTTTCCTTATGTAAAACGTAAAGTTTAACAACAAAGTTAATGTGAGATGTGCTTCTCATTGTGAAACATCGATTTTCGCACGTCTTAGTGGCATGGCCAAAATTACAATTTATATTAATAAAAACCCAGAGTATTAGGAAAACTAGTTGTTAGTAGGTAGGTAAATAACTCCACATAGGGCTATACAGTATTGGTATAAACTGAAATAGGTATTTACTCTCAAATACTACTTCGTTATAATATTTTACAAAGAAAAAAGAATAAGAATTTATTTATATTTATTCAGTGATGCAGTTTATCAGTATCAGATATCTGTAGCCTTAGCACGAGTTTTCAAAATTTGAGATGTAAAGTAAACTGGCACTTGGACAATTTCAAATTGACAATTTTCGATGAAAAAATTATTTCCTTCTTCGTACACCAGGGGCGCTGCTCCATTTTTTCATACAAGAAACGCTGTAAATACTGTAAAGTAAAAGAGTGAAAATACGTGCTAAGGGTACTGGGTGAAGTACTAGAAGCAGTACATAAATCTGCATGACTTTAAATGTTGATTCTATTCATCGGACTATCAAAACTATTTCAAAAGATACAAAAGATTGAACTATTGATCCTTATTTTATTTTACAGCATGCTATTCTACTCAAATTTTACGAAGCACTAAAATTACTCAATCGAGTTTAACGATGGCCATAGACAAACATTGGCTGTACACAGCTACACAGAGGCTATAAATTATTTTAGCGTCCATAGAGCATAGAGTATAGACATGTAGATTTCCTTAATCGCCGTCATGGCTAGCGGCTATCGGACGCTTGTTTGGGAGACGTTGGCTTAGGGAGGATGAGATGGATATTTTGTTTTAAACATTGCTTCAGACTAGAAATTTCTCCGGTATGGTTGCGTTTACAAACATGGAAACTCACATACATAAACACCTAGACCCGGAACTAAAACCTGTAGGTCATATAATTTGTTCGTGAGGAAATTGAACTCACTACTCACGTCAGCCGTGCCGTCGAATAGTTTAGTCACTTTTATTCTAAAAGTAACTTGGAAATTCATTGATACGATACACGAAACTATTGATGTGGACTACGTCTTTGTGAAAGAGCGGGGGGGTGATGATTATAAGTAATAGATAAATTAAGACTTTTGATCATTTCTTAGTCCTTTCAAGTCTAACGAACTACTGTGACTCCGGAACAAAGGGTTAATAAAGTGTAATGAAGGAAAGATTAGATGTGCAAGTCTCAGGCGCGGTCCGAAGGGGGGGGGGGGTGGTCACAGGGGACATGACCCCCCCAAAATCTGTCTGATAGTCTTTTCTGCCCTGCCCCGGGTGGGAGTCATTCCATTCATTCAATCACTTGATGATTTTACAGAGTTAAAAAAAAAACTATCTAACACCTTTAATCATGGGTTTCTATTTTGATTGAGGTTGTACGGTGTTGCCTGTCTGTATCAGTCAGGTTAAAACTTAAAATGCTTGCTTGAAATGTTAAAGTCACATCCACACTATCCGTAAACGCGACGTGCCGGGGCGTACGCGCGGCGTCTAAAGGCGGTGTATTTGCGCGTCGCACGCAGCGTGACCCAATTATACGGCGAGCACATCTGCGTGTCGTATCCACGTTGTTATGAATACTGCCGACAGATATATGAACGCTGCGATTCGTACACGCCGTGTGTTTCAGCCTTAAATTGGAATGGGAAGAGTTTTATCGTGGGACACATACTAACTAGGTTAGATGACGAATTATAAAACATGCTGGTGAAAGAATCACGAAATAATATAAACAAAATCATACCACACTTGTAATCCACAAAGGATCAGGTAGGGATCATGCCATAGGTAACTTTGTTAAAAAAATATAAGCCTTAAATGATTTGATTAACGATGTTAATGACTTTATAATGCAATGTGGACGATTGATGAAGACCACAGATTTGCTGTGTATGCTTATTAGAAATCTAAGCCCTATGTTCAGTTCAGTGAATGTCCTACTGCTGATATGACGATTATATCTTTATACGAGTAATAATAGTCATCGAAGGATTCTACAATACGTTATTTCGAGAGAATATTCGAATATTTTATTTTTAACATCTGCTGCAGTTTTACACATTGTAAATTGTTTACTGCGTACTACTTTGTGGCTCCTTGATGTATCAATCATTAAAAGGAAAATAACACAATATTTTACTGCTTGGTTTAGGAAGGCCTTGGCCTTAGTTTTACTGCTTGGATTCCAGGGCCCTGGAAAACAAGCAATAAAAAGAAATCCTATCAGTTGCCCTTTTCATTCCAGGGCCGTGGAAACACCTCTCAAGACTTTCTCATAACCAACTGTTACGGCTTTATTTTTCTATAATAGCAATAAAATAGAAAACCTTACCAACATATAAAACTCACCAGAGAAAAAATAAAAACACGCACAAAAATTTAATACGTTCAAATAATCAGCAGAATTAACCACAGAATTGAGTTGGCAAACATTAAATTAATCTATATCGGTCGATCAGTTCCCGAGGTTGGCTCACACGTACGCACATTTAGATCAGCTGCGAGATATCTGGATATGCGTAGGGAGGGGCAGAAGGTTCAATCCATAACCCTTTTATTTTTTAATGTTGCTTTCAGCCTACCATGAACTCTTAACGCGATCCAGTCTAGGCTGTGGGAAAGAGATGGCGCTAGACGACTTGTATAGCTCGGTCTCGATCGCGAGAGCTCGTGTTTAGGCTGCAGGAGTAATTCTTTAAATAGAACGTAAATAGACTAAGACAACCTATTAACACTATTTTTTTACAAACCTTATCCTATACCAAGAAGTTCTCTTGAATCTAGGTTGTATTGTACAAACCTAGACATTCTTATACACAAACAACCATACATGAAAAAATACTTGCAGATCATCTTAATGTTTGTTCCGTGCAAGAATCGAACCTGCGACACGCTGTGCAGCAGTTGATAGCTCAGCCACGGTGCCAAATAGAAAAGGTGATGATTTGTGCATCAGAATTGACATTGTGCTAATGGTACATTCTGCCGTAATGGAAATTGTGGCGTAATTCGTGCAAGTAACAGTGCAACTGATGTGCGAATGGAACGCATCCGCATTTGACACAATAGTTGTGTACATTTTTTTTTGGTAATCAAGAAAAATAGATTTTATTGCACGTGATAATTATAATAAAACATATGAACAGAAGAGCAGTGGTGGGCGAGTGGTATCGGCCCCGACTTACGAGTTGTAGCAGCATGGGTTCGAACCCTGCCAGGCGCATTACTATGTGTAATTAATTTCATCACCACTGCTCTCAAAACGATTAAGGAAAACATCGTGAGGAAACCGGCATGTCCTAGAACCAAAAATTCGAAGACATGTGACATCCACCAACCCGCACTGGGCCCGCGTGGTGGATTATGGCCCACTCCCTCTCACAGAGAGAACTAGAGAAGGACTGTGTCCCAGCAGTGGGAACATTAATAGGCTGATGATGATGACATTAACAGGAATGAACCTTTTGGACATTTACGTTCGTAGTGCCGCAAGCGATTAGCAGCGTGCTCGACCTCGTTAGATGAAAGAAGCTATTCATTGGGACACATTAAAATTACGATTTATAGACGAGTGTGTTTACTATGCAAGCACTGATCGCACGCTGATTGTACATGTTTTGGTGGCCATTATGAAATATTACCGAAGGGTCTATGTGACGCGCGGGCATGCGGGCGGTGAGTAAAGGGCAACTCGCTGCCTGACCATGGACCATGACCGCGTCGATGGCGCGTTGTGTTCCACGCGCGCCTCAAGGAGCGTCAGCATAATGTCGGGGCCCCCATTATAGAGGGCCACAGTCCTGCCGGGGTTGCGGGACATACGCATACCGCGACTCCGGTACACAAAGGGCTACCGAAGGACACTTGGACTTTAGTCAGTACAAGTCTGACAGTCCCTCCCGCCCTTCCCGGGGTGGGAGGACTCATTTGATGATTTTACCACGTTAACAGAAAGGGTCTGTGTGACATTCGTTTTTACCACGTTTGACATAAATCTGCTTTTCCAGCAGGTGATGACCAATTTTTGACGGCCCCGTTGGCGAAGTGGCTGAGCGATCAACTGTTGCGCAGCGTGTCGCGGTTTCGATTCCCACGAAACAAATATTTGTATGTTCTGCAAGTAGTTGTTCTGAGTATGAATGTTTGTATGTGTGAGTTTCTATGTTTGTAAACTAATCCACGGTACATGACAAATTCCTAGTATATCCGTATAGCAACATTACTAAACGTTTTGCTTAATTTTTTCAGCACTGTCATCGCTGATAGAATTTCGATTTTAATCGGTTTTTGTTTTTTATTAGACATGCGAGGCTTATCGGTTGATCCAGGTAGTAACCGATACTTTATAGTGATAGCTGTAAGAGAATTAAATAAATAAATTCAGTGTTTTCATCAACCTCAGTAGCAATCCAGATTTGGATCTATATCTGATTATGTCTGCAAAATACACTGGGCATTTTTTTATCTTGGTTAAATCATCAAATGAGGACATCAATGGAGGACTCCCTCAGAGGACAGGACGGGAGGGACTGTCAAACTCGTACTGACTAAAACCCACGGTGTCCTTCAATAGCCTTTTACATTCCAGGGTACGGCAGGCTTTGGCCTTCTAGCTTGTTACAGCAACCTACATAGTAGGCCGTTTACCTAGTAGATAGTGTACCTATTATTGTTAGATCCTTTCAAAATAGAGGTATCTAACCTTTTGAGAAATGAAAAAAACAGGCGAAAAATTTTTTGAAGTCTAAAAGCCTAAGAATTACATTGACAAGACTTCATTACAGTCGCAACAATTCAAAGATATTATGGTAATAGTTGCAGCAGTCCCAAACCAAGTTCAAGCGCTACAGCAACAGTTACCAGCAACAGTAATAGCGCTTACAATTGCGTACAATAGTTACCGGATCGGTTCGTACGAGCGCCGATGTTCGCCGGAATACTTTCAACTTCGCTACGCCTGCGTTAATGTGTTTAATCTGTAAAAGCACTGCCGGTACGTACGGTAAATTGCCCTCTGGACAGCAACCTATATGTTAGTAGATAGTGTACTATTTATTTTAGATCCTTTCCAAAATAGAGGTTCCTAACCTTTTGAGAAATACAAAACAGGCGAAAAAAAATTCAAGTCTAAAAGCCTAAGAATTGCATTGGCAAGACTTCATTACAGTCGCAACAGTTCAAAGATATTATGATAATAGTTGCAGCAGTCCCAAACCAAGTTCAAGCGCTACAGCAACAGTAACCAGCAACAGTAATAGCGCTTACAATTGCGTACAATACTTACCAGTAGTAATCCAGATGTTCGCCGGATTTATATCTAATTGTCTGCGGACGGGAAATGGAACACTAGGCATTACTTACTATTTGTATTTTTGATCCTTTCCAATAATGGTCTATCTAGGTGCAGTCTTTTTTGTTTTGCGTCCTCCCACCTCAGGCAGGGCGGGAGCGACTGTCAAACTTATACTAACTAAAATCCACGGTGTCCTTCAATAGCCCTTTATGTTCCGGGATCTGAAATATCCAACGGTAATGAAATAAGTCCCGCGACCCCGGCAGGCTTTGGCCCTCTATGAGGAGGCCCCGTCATTATGCTGACGCTCTTTGAGGTGCGCGTGGAATACGACGCGCCGTCGACCCAGGCATGGGCCATGGTCGGACAGCGAGTTGCCCTTTACTCGCTGTCCGCATTCCCCTCTAGGTACAGCTGGCTAAAGATTGAAGACTTGGGGGCATATGAGAGACAGATCACCTGTCGCAACCTTTCTAAGCCTGAACGTTAATATTTGTGTTCCAGTTTAATTTAGATTTTTCGGATCTGCGAGCTTAATATTGACTTTTTCCAATGGCATATAGATACTATTTTTGTATATGGTGCCCTATCTACGAGTATACAAGGTGGATAAAAGCGTAATGTGAAAACAAAATTTAGAAGCCTTTTTTTATTGTGGTAAAATCATCGATTGAGTCCCAGCAGGGCCGGAGGGACTGTCAGACTAGTATTGACTAAAATCCATAGTATCATTCAATATCCCTATACGTTTCGGGTTCACGGTAATGAGATAAGTCCCTCGACCACATAATTTATAAGCCTACATCTCGTTTCAACACTTTCCCGGTTCGATACTATAAAAAGGACTACAAATGTGGGATTCAAAAGTGGGATAAAGCCGGAATAATTCCTGTTTCCTCACTATTTTAATTTTCTTTTTTTTTCGTCTAACGATATGCTGATGCATGCAGCTGATGGAAAACAATGATGTAGAAAAATAAGCAAGAAACTATAATCATTTCATGCTCTATAATGAGACATCTTAAGAAGTATGAACAAAATAACTCCACAAACCACATGCTCGTTACTTTTCAATGTCACACTTAAAACTTTAAACATAAAAACATGTCCCATAAAAGTGGGTCATTTTATTTGTCCCCAACTATACGCGAGTACAATAAGTGGCGAGTGTCGGTACAGAGTACTGCAATAGAGTTCCTTAACTATTCCCCATTCGGACGGCTGCACACTTTACACTTTATTGTGCCTGCCCCGGAGATCTCAATGAGATGATTTCTCGAGGGAAGGACTTGAGGCTTTGAAGGTTTAACTGGTTTAATTGAAGAATATAGAAGTTTTGCCATAATAGTAGTTGTAGGCATAATATCTTGAGCTCTCTAAGTAGCCTTGTGTTCCACGTGTAAAAAAGTAGGTCACCTCTTTGCTAGTCATGGTATCAAAGCCTACATCTTACACGTGTACCAACCTACACAAGTACGAGTACTAACTCATTGTTAGGTTGTTTATAATTAGTAATAACCAGGTAAACGATAGACCGTTGCCAAATTTTACAGTCTTAGAACAAATAGAAACATTTACAGCAGATTTTGATCAAAATCTAAGTCATTAGTTAAACATCGAACGTTAATAAACAAAATCCCGTTAACAGTAGCCAATTAGATGCCCTAGTTCACCAATGAAATGAGCACGATAACTGCGCTAAAAGAGCTCAACTAACGAAAGCAATTCAGCATCCAAGATCCAATAACTTACATCAGAATACAACAATGAAGTTCGTCCATAAATCGTGGCTTCCATTTGGGCACAATGTCGCAGGTAAATGAGTATTTTCGTCGACTGGGCTGGGCAAACAATAATGGGCAATTCCGAGTAATGACCGCGGTATGAACGGTACACCCGCAGGCGAATATGGCGAGAGATAAAAGTAAAGTAAAAACTATTCTTATTTCTTTAGTGCTGAGTCTTCAAACGATAAAGTATTATTTAAAACCGTTATTATCAGTGATCATAACTTGCTATTCGCCATGGAAATAAGTTATGAATAACAAAATTCTTTAGTTTCGCTTTATGTTCTAGCTTTTATATCATACACAAAAGAGCATCACTTGTTGATAATCTTCGTCTGCTTATTATCAGGGTTTGATAATTTTTTATGATTATGTAAGTACCTATTTATATTTTTAGAAAATGATTCAAACTGATTCATATTTTGGTCTGTTTATTTGGTTGCTGAAACAACTTTTATGGCGTAATGGTGATCCTTGGACCATGTACTATGACCACTGATGGTCTCTGGTAAGTGCGCCACTGGATGTCATGATGTAGTCGGACCACTTTTGGTCCCTGAAACGATGCAAAGGGCAACTGGTGGTCCTTGGAATTTGCTCACGGTCACAGGTGGTCCCCTGAAGTTTGCTCGCGGGCCACTGTTGGTCCCCCTGGTGATTCTTGGAATGTTGTCCAATGACCACTGGTGGTCCATGGAAAGTTGATTGGAAAAGGAAAGTTGACTGACTCGAAAGACATACTCGGATCACGAGGGGTCCATGGCATGCGTCCATACTCACAGATTGTCCCTGGAAGTTGGTTCGCGGGTCACTATTGTTCTTTGGAAGAAAATCTTCGGTACACTGGTGGTCCCTCGATGGTGATCCTTGAATATTAAAAAAAATAGTCCATAATTGTGAAAAACTACTTCATCCATTTTGCCTTTGACGTATACTCTTGACTAGTATCCCTGCCGAGCCCTTTAAATCACATAATCACGGCGTGTCGCAACGGCTCAGCGGTTAATAGAGCATGCTGCCTAACGCGAGGTACGTGACTCATTGATTACACTTCAATGTTACGCGTCGGGCCGTGTATGACATACTGATAAATTAATGTTATGGTAGGAAATGGTCACTGTTATGTTCAAAACTTCAACATGTTTTTTTTTTCTCAAATATTTTTCTGAAATAACTAGCGAGAGAAATTGTAAAAAACATGCAACAACGATAAAATATTGAATGTAAAATAAGACTGTTAATTTTCAAATTTATTTTTCAGCCCCTATGTCATCTTTAGATAGATGATCTAGCTTACTTCTAGGCAAGCTTGCTTCACCGTCAACCACATCATTTTGTGGGGCGAGATAGTGGTCAAACGCGAGCCTGATACTGCCAACTTGCGTCATCCCACTGCTGGGCATAGGCCTGTTTCCATGAATTTCAGTATCCAGGGCCAAAGTGGGCTATTGGTCGTTGGTTTTGTTCACATGGTCCTATCTTTTATGAGGTCTGCCTGTGTAAAGGTCTGCAGCGAGCCTAAAGGGCTTCACACACAGCAGCTATAATGTAAAGATGTACATTATAGGACGATACATCTCATTACATCTTTCCATAGAAATCGTCAGGAGACCACAGAGACAGCTATAATGGATATTTTTACCTTTCGAATCTCTATGGAAAGAGATGCTATAATGTACATCTTTATATTACAGCTGCTGTGTGTGAAGCCTTGAACGATAAATAAAATAAATCAAGTTCAACACCAAACACCACCAAAACTAAACCTTAATCAGCAAACAAGACGCACTAACTCAAGACTAACCCAAAATTGCGATCCAAACTAGCAACAAAGGTACTTACTCCCATGCTTTATGGGGACATTTTCTTAGCTCTAACCATCCCTGTTGACTTTTAAAGCAGGCCATAAACTAGTCCATAAGATAATTTAAAACACCCGGGCGGGCGATGCCGCGGGATAAAGCTAGCGGCGATATATCACCGGTCGGAACGCCTTTACAATGCACTCAGACGTACGTATAATTTTATATATATCCCCCAATGAAAATTCGGATTATTACGGAAGGGAACTGTGTTTGTTTTAACATAAGTGAAAAACCAATGAATAATATGAGTACATTTATTTTGTATACATTTCAGCTATATTTCAAAACCTGGCCCTCAGTTATCATGTCTTGTAACTGGGACTGTAGCGTAGATCAATTTATTTTTGATCGTTTTGTCTTTGAGTGCTTGTCACAGGACTGCTTGAAATAAAAAATGCTTTCATTTCCCCACCAGCATTAGTTTACATAGATTTTAAATACGCTCAAATACTTTTTTTTTACGTGGTAAAATCATCAAATGAGTCCTCCTACACGGGCAGGGCGGGAGGGACTGTCAGACTTGTACTGACTAAAATCCACGGTATACTCCGGGGTCACGGTAATGAGATAAGTCCCGACACCAGTATACTTAATGCTTGGGAAAGTGTTAAGATTTTTGGGCCTTATGTCCAGTAGAATAAATACCAGTGAATAAATACCAGTGGAATAAATGATAGTTAATAGATAGATAATCTATTGGAACAGTGGAGTAGAGTATTCTATTTTATAAGTTTACATTTCACAAGTGCTAAACTGGCGTTTTTAGAATGCCAATTTCGAGTACTAATATCATACTTTATATAAACTAAAAAAGCTTATGTAATACCACAACATTTAGCTTAATTCCTTCATAATCATTTAAATGATAAGTTGAAAAGTTAATTAAACCTAGTATCAGTTATTAGCGATGTTAATTTCCTCCCTGGCGTGCTATTACACAACTAATATCGCTGTGAAAAAGCGAGCAATTTTCCGAAAGCGACACGTAAAACTTTTGCTCGTATACTGAGTACGAACAAAATGTTAGTTCACGCACTGGGTGGTTTCAATGTAGCGGATTTTTTTTGATTAGGTGATAGTTTGTTGTTATTGACTGTGTTTAACGTTGTGTATTATGAGAAGTAATAACACTGACATCTGTGTGGTTTGTAATTTGTTACAATTTTTTTTCTTTTACATAAATCATTTTTATACATAGTGTCAGTAGGTTCAATAAAATTAAGAAACAAGGTAATTAATAAATAAGGCTAAGAAAAAAATTACAGGCCCTGCAGTCTCGACATTAAACAGCGACAAAAATCGGTCGCTAAGGCTAAGCTAAGTATCGTTCTCAAATTCGTTTTATAGACTTTCAACTTTATTTCGAAAGGATAAGGTTGAAAATCTATTTAAGAAATTTGACATCGATTAGACTTAACGAGCGATTTTTGTCGTTATATTTGTCGAGACTGCAGGGCCAGGTCGCCATTTAATTAATTTTTTAGATCATTGTTATGCCAAGCCTTTTTGTAACTGATAAGGTCTGCCGCATACTGTCTTACCGTTTACAACTTATTTTAGCAATAAAAAATGAGTCCTTTTCCCCTAAGCGGAGTGCAAGGAACTGCCAGACTCTTACTGACTATTTTACCGTAGTAAAAAATATAAATCCTTTGCTCCGTCACTTTTGTAGTAATCACTTCTTTTACCCGCGGCGTTTTCCTCACCTAGTGCGTGCCACCATCGCGTATTCTATGATAACCTGTCGGGATCGCATACTTACTCATCAGTCACCCGTCGCCATCGCGTGCCGGTAAACGTCACCCATGTTCGGGATTCACAATATTCACTAATTAAAAATGGTAGTTTTAAAGTTCGCGTGACGGCGCGTGTACTACGACTGTTGCTATATTATTACGTTAATAGAATGTTTTAGTAGTCATTATGTAGGTGGGAATTAGTTTGGGTAAAGTTATTTCCTTGTTCGAAAACAAGCAAGCTTTGTTTGGGAATTGGTTGGACTTTCTAAGGACTATGGAAATTGTAAAAACTAAATGATAACTACTAACAATAAATTGAACCTATTGAATTATCATTTATATTTGGTCGATGCAGTTTTTCTGCTCTTTCCATATCTTCGTTATGTTGGTACCTCCGTAATAAGTATCTATTCTAGTATTATACTTATTTTTTAGTAAATTATTTTTCACATATTTTTTTTTCTATATAATTATATGTCTATTATCACACTAACATTTCAAACAAGAATCATGGTAGGGAAAGCTGCAGAGAAAAAGAATCCTTTTTGGTAGTGATGTCACTACTAAAGAAGATTGCAGCTGACTGTACCATAACTCTGAATCACGGGCAAATTCCTGAATCTTATATCACGTTCAGAAATTAACTTTACAAGGTTAACAAAAATCAATTTCAATCAAGAAGGGTGTCGCCACATCTCCATGTTTGCTAACCCACGCCATTAAAAGTACGCATGTATCACAGTTTGAAATCCAATATCAGATTATATAAACGGGCTGACATGATTCAATTGGGGAATCAGGTCAGTGGTGACCAGGCAATGGGCTGGCCTTCCACTACTTGCGACCAATTGCGACTA
The DNA here is from genome assembly GCA_036375495.1 of Agrotis segetum. Lineage (NCBI taxonomy): Eukaryota > Metazoa > Arthropoda > Insecta > Lepidoptera > Noctuidae > Agrotis > Agrotis segetum. Next base: position 165,602 of record JAQSVV010000169.1, read on the forward strand.
ATCTAATTTGTTATTGCGCACTTAATTATGTAGGGCCGAATATTAATCTCTATCTATTTAGCTCTCTGTCTATTTATAGAGCAAGTTTGGATTTTTTCTCAACTATGTTTAGAGTTCCAGTTTAAAAAATATGACTTGTCCTCAATCCTAAGCTTACTTCGAAATGTTTATTTTTGTGTCTTTTGAGGTTAGGTATTCCGTGCTGCTTGAGTGTAGGTGCAAGTATGGCTCTAGGAGTTTTCCTCAAAATTTCCATTCACTGTAGTCGATTCGAGGTATCAAAAGTTCCGACATGCACTTGAAAGAACAAAAATAGATATTCTAATATTTTTGTTAATCTTTCTGATGCACTCCATTAAACATTGCCAGAGACTTAATCCCAATCGAACGGCTTAAATAACAAATGCCTCCATTTTAATATAAAAAATGTACAGAAACATCGACTTTCAATTTCCCCTCCTACCGTTGCCAAACTTGCGAAATCCTTAAAAAAATACTCCCGCATTCCTTCCATTACGATTCATTCATTATAAAGAGACGTCAATTTCCGGTCGCCATGTTGGATCGGTGCCCGTTCGCAATCTCCAGCGGATATGACGTTTTGATCATTTAAAAACACCTCCCAAGTACACGTTACTGCCAAGTTTAGGTAACAGCCTGTTTGGACAGTTTATTATGTCATAAGTATACACTTCTATTAAGGACCTAGATCTAGGTACAATCGACAAACTTGAATCATGACCCACCATAAGCTTATTTTCCTACAGACATTCAAATACAATTAGGTCCACATTCGCGTAAACATACTTAAACATGGTAACGACTTTGATCTTTGTCAATTTGACGAATTCAAACGATTTATTGTCAAAATGGGTCATGATTCAACTTTGTCGATTGTACATTTATATAGGTCATTATAATGAGACTCCTTATATTCTTGGAGTATACATTTTCAGTTCTTTTAACGATGTTTTTTCTAAACCAAACTAGAATAGATATTCAGAATGTGGGTGTTCTTACACGTGTTTTGCAATACCCATTTGGAATAAGTTCTTGATGCTTAAATCTGGCGTTTACGTAGGCGCTAGAGAAGTAGTACCGTCCTTTGAAATATAACATATTATTTTAGGACTTCTTGTATGTATTTAACTTTATACAGTGTTATTCAGAGATCCAGACGCGTAACATTCTCGAATCTTTAATTATTATCAAGCCATGGGCAACAAAATGTTGCTCTCTTCAATCGACCCCTAAAAATTGTTTGCTCAAAGTTTAAAATTAAATTACAACAGAAGTTGTTAACAAGAAATGAAACAATTGGACCGTCAAGTCCACTGCGAGCCTGTAGCGGTTGAGAGCGCCGCGCCGCCATTATAATAATATAAGCCTTAGGCCCCGTAGTGAGCGGAAACGCTGCTAATTAGCGACGGATCGGGGATGTGTAGGAGATAGGGGGGAGAAGTTGGAACGGACACTTCAGGGAGAAAGGCGACGGGAGAGGACTTGATGATAACTGCAAAGCCAATGCCTGTGAATAAAAGGCCATTTTGTCAGAAACATATGAATGCGATAAAATTATTCCGCTAAAAGTGGTCTTTTCAGACGGCTTCATTAAGGGGTTAGATAATTAGTGGTTAGTGACCCTGACTGCTATGCCGGAGGTCGTGGGTTCGATTCCCACCCAGGACAAATGTTTGTGTGATGAGCACGATTATTTGTTCTGTGTCTGGGTGTAATTTATCTATAATATGTATGTATTTAGAAATATATAAGTATGTGTATTAGTTGTCTAGTACCCATAACACAAGCTCTGCTTAGCTTGGGACTATATGGCGTTGTGTGATAGTTGTGGAATATTATTATTATTATTATTAATTGCTTGTAATATTTTGCTTAGACACATAATACTCGTACCTATCCTGACCGTCTGACCGTGGTCATCATCGCCATAAGTCTATCGTCGAAGGTGTCTTGGACTTTACTCTGAATTCAGTGGGTTTTAGGTACACTTAAGGCTACAAACTTTGCAAAGCTTACCCGCGTAAAGATTAGTCAAAAAGCATGAAAACAAAAAAGAATTCTTGAAAAATGCCTTCCAGAAAATGTATTGCACATACCCATGGTAAGTTTTTCCGAAAGAAGTTTTATTTCTTCCTAAAAACGACCTTCGTAGTCTCACTTTGGGCCAGTTTTTTGATCAGTAGTAATTTTTTTTTTTTTGAATCCATTTAATATTTTCCTGCACCGCCGCCGTGTCCGCCCACAAACCTCTCCTGTATGTTTCCCCCCGTTGCGGGCCTGTAGCAAGTGTACAGAGTTTTCATAATGGTGGATTGTTTTCGTCTGTATCGAGTGCACATTTTGTGGCTATTCACTCGGATCACGAAGTTGCTCAAACACTGAACCTAGCTACTCTGTTGTACAGCTTATTTTCATGGTTAGCGTATTTCGGTCGAGTTAGCCTGTTGTTCTTGAGTTAAGGGTTGGTAGCGTTGAGTATGTTGTTTTTAGGTATTTAAACTGAAAACATTTGCATGTTTGAGCGTCCTAGTCTGGAGTTTGGTGTAATCCTGATTAATCTTTATGTTTTAGGATAGGATTTTAGTAGGAATAGACAGTGAATGTGTGTCTTTAGGACTAATAACTTCAGAAACTGATGTAATAAACTAACACCAAAAAATAACAATGAATCACTCAAACAATATGACAAAGGAACAAAAAGAATTAGTAACTAATTATGTTCGCTGTGCAAATTGAAACAGTGTGATCTGAAGCGCGCCCAATCATTGCTCTGATATCGATACTAGTTTATTTATACCACTTTCCGTGTCCATGTGGATTCTGTGGTAAAGCTATCTCAAGGGGATGTACTAATTAAGTAGCATTTTAACTCAGGTCATAGTTTATCATATGCGGCAAATATCACACAAATATGGCAACATTAAAAGCAAGATAATTCTTTACTCCAAATAACATTTCTGCAGTATTACGTGGAACTATGATTTATTTAACATTTTCTTTATTGTAATGCTTAGTGTTTTTATTTTCAAGAGCTTCATCAGTATTCGAAGGATTAAATTCATTTTACTATATTTCGCAGAACTGTTGAGCTTTTCATTGATAAAGCTCACAAGTCGCTTCTCAGAATATTCGTTTAATACCAACTACGCGGGTTCTCCTTCCTGGAATATGAAAATACCCTCCATTTCCATATTCCGTAATAGGAAACATATTATTTCCAGATGAATAGAAAGCTTGGAATCTTTTCAAGGATATTTAATAAATATTTGCATTCTGCATTAGCTTTTTATTATGTCAATAATATGACAGAGCTGCCCGTGTTTATTAATGACTGACTAAACTGGTTGAGTTAAGTCCGTGTATGTTGGTTACTGGCTCTGGGTAGCCAGTTTTTATAAAAAAGAAAATCTAATCAGTGATCAGTCCTTATTTCCATCAAATGTCTTCATAGCTTCTTCAATTCATAATTCAATTACCTCAATTCACATTTATGAAATCGCCAGTCAATTTAGATTGCTCAAAGCTCCCATTTCGATTAAGATTAAGTACGAACCAATTCAGAAGCAAACACGACAACAAATACTAAACCATATTTTATTCACCGACCCAAAATGGACCATCTTAAGTAGCTTAAAGAAATAGCTCCAACGGTTCCCATTACAGAGGCTGAATGAGGAAATTTGTATAGAAATTATTCATAAAGCGACTTACAGATGGACTTCAAATAATAGATTCCCTTTGGAGTCTACGGTTGCCAGTGACAGCTGATTATATGTAAATTATGCCAATTCGTGCCAATTGGCGGGGCCAGGAAAATGGCGGGCTGGTAATTTGCTGAAGCCTCCGACCAACGTCTTCGGATTTTTAATGAGAACATTCTTTGATTTGTTTTCAGTTAGAATAAAGGAATTTTTGGCCGATTTGGTGGTTTGGATTAGAATCGTGGTAAAAAAAAAAATAGATTAAAAAAAGATAAACGATTAGTCTCACGACATACACAATTTGAAGGTTTTCAATGCAAGCATGTTAAGAAGCAATAGATAAACATGCCACTCTGACCCCCAATGACTTGGGATTAGGGCAAGATAATGACGATGAAGAGGAATCAATACAGTGAAAGTTTCAATTTAGATGTTAATTCTGAAACAACTTAATTTTTTCCGTGTTAAAGTTTAGTGCTATATGGAATAAAAAGAAATTTTCATTTCATTTCATTTATTACGACCTCAAAGAATACATGCCTCCTTTCTGCAACACGATGGGTTGTTGATCTGTCATATTTTTAAACATTTGATTTTGTTACACATTATGCGTGCTCACGATGTTTAGACAAGTGGCAATTGAAAAAATACAAAACAACACACACAAAGAGATAGTCGAAACATTACCTAAATTTACGGATATCGTGTAAGTACTAGTTTTTTCCCACCATCAATTTAACAAACACTACTTAATTTAGACATGACACACGTTTCATAAAGCTATATCGATCACAAAGGAAAAGCAACTATTTCTACATCCAAGGATTATGTCCAGTGACATCATCGGATTCTTTTGGGAGTTGAGTGAGGGGATCTATTTTCTATAGACTATAGAAGAATGGGGTCATGTGAGTCATTTACCTTTATGGTGTGGTTCTACACCATTGGTGGGGGATAATGGTGTAAGGATGAAAGCATAACATGACCTATATGGCGCCGCGGACTCGCTCGCATCTCGAGCTTTGTTTGGATTGTAATAAGAATTGAGATTAATCACTACCAAAGACTTTGTGTTGATCTAAATTCAAAATTTTTGTTTTGTAGTTTTTTGTTCTTATGAGTATTTTAACAAGGTGATTGAATTATCAATTGACATATTTTTTATGATTTCTTAAAAAGAAATTTTCCCATAAACTTTGTATGGCAAAATCAAACTATTACGTCACCAATTAGGTACCTCAATGATTTTCCAACTTAATAATTTTAAAGCTACGATAAAAATGTCGGGTTTTCGGGCTTAAAATAAAACGTATTTTAAAGGAATTATTGGTCAAATAGTGTCAAGTACCCAATTGCATTAACCATGCTCTATGACTTGTCATAGTTGGCTGCGGGACCGTCTTATGAGGTAATCGAGGCCCCGGAACGTAAAGGACTATTGAAGGAAACCGTGGATTTTAGTCAGTACAAGTCTTACAATAACTCTATTAGATCACGTAATAAAAAAAGGTTGCACTCCAGGAGTGCCGGTAGAAGTGAAAACTTTTTTGTTACTATGTTTTATTTTTAATTTGAATGACGTCTTACTCATTTTCGATCAGGGTCACGTGACCCTGACGCGAGTTTTGGTCACGTGACCCTGACGCGAGTTTTAAATTTTTTACCCATTACAGAAAAAGTGTACAACGCCGCTAAAGAAGTTTTCACTTCAAAAATGACTTGTCACCGTTACACTGATAGATTCTTGATACCTACACAAAGGAAACCATTGTTGGTGAACTTACAGTTTGCTGATAGATGTTGTGTTTTGGTTAAGATGTGCTGCGGAGTTTGGAAGGGTCAGAGCCCATTCGTACTCTAAGATGAGCTTTTGAACTATGGCTAAAGGTTCGATTTCTATTTGCAGCGCGTGTGTGTTGAAATACACAAGCTAACTGGGTAATTGGTTTTTCTTCTGCGTATTTTACGTGTCTAAAAGTCTGTTGTTTACATAAAGTTGAACACGGAACCCACCTGACATCACAAATATAAACAAAAAACAAACCTTAACATTTTACAATGATTTATTTATTGTTCTCACTTTATTTCACCCACTGAGCAGTTAGCATATTTTGCCTCCATTTTAATTCTGTTGCCCCCAGACTTGATTTCAACTGTATATTTATCTGTCTAAGGTTGAGATTTGTTTGTTTTTGTCACTAGGACAATTTCTTTTGATCAGCCAATAAATTCAGGCGATTTCAGCCAGAAGTTTGCTCGTTAACGAGTGGGCTTTTGTTAGAATGATTTGTTTAAACAACAATCGAGTGATACGCTTGTATAGGAGTGTTTGTCAATATGTCATGTTCCAAGTTCGGAAGCTGCCGCTCCTTACAGTTTGCTGATAGATGTTGTTGTTTTGGTTAAGATGTGCTGCGGAGTTTGGAACTTGAGTCGAGTTTTGGCTTTGTTTTTATTAGCGTTTGTTAGCCTTTGGCCTGAATCTATAAAGTGGAATTGCCGCCTGGCCACCGTACAATGCGGGAACGGTGAATCATCTTGTGATTTAAACAAATATGTAGAAAAGTTCTACATAAACATATTTTATGGCATTGACACTTCTAAGATTTGTGTTTTTGTTTAGTATGATAACCTTAGAAACAGTTGTCTGTAGGACTAGGAACATGCAACTCAACTTATACTGATAAAACTTGATTTCGGATGAAGTGTAACAAAGGCTAAGTTTGAGTTAAGACTTAGTCCGTTCTATAGATTTGGGTCTATGGATTTAGGTATAAGCAATACAGATTTATAAATGCCAAAGCAACACTGTCTGCTTGTAGTGGCTTGCAGTTAAAATGTGTTTTCTACCTTTTCATAATTATACTCATGCAGATTATGATATTGTTTAGGCACAGAACAGGTGTAATTTTTTTTTAATCCTAGTAATGCTGTGGACTAAAGATACCAGTAAAAAAAAAAGAAACTGCCACAAATCTACATAAAGAATGATAGAAAACAGGTTAGTCCCATTTTTTAAAATAAAAGAGTATTTATTACATTCCCAAATCTTTGTTCTTTCAAAATAAAACTCTTCATCACCTCTTTTTTCTTCAAAGGAACACAATAGTTAAAATACCATTCAGGACCACTAAAACACAGTCAATGATGTGTTAGTTTCCGCACTAATTCACCTCCAGTCTGACGCCATCTTTCACCTCCAACATAATCAAGTACTTTCTAAACTGCAGTTACCTATAAATACATTTATTTCCCTACAAATGACACGAGACCGTGACTCAGGTCAGGACAATATGTTACGTCACGACTGCTCCTAATTCCTATTTGAAGTTTAACATTTGGGGATCAGACAACCAACTTAAACATTCATTTGCACATACTCTATGTTCTTAGCACAAGGTTCGTTTTTCAGTGTTTTTCAGCTAGGGAACTTGGTCATTTTGATGTATGAGTGTGACAAAGCAACAGTTTTAAGATTTGAGACAAGTATTAAGCGCAGTTGTTACACAGTCATTTATTAATCGTGTGGAATGACATAATGAGGTGTGCTGGATTTTTGTTTTTAATTGGACACTTAGAAAAATGATGGACGAATGGATATAACCTATTAAGAGGTGTCAATAATGTGGCAGTGTGAAATATTTCGTGTGCCAATAGAAGGCAAATTGGCAGTTGTGTGGAAATATCGCTTGTCATTTATTTATAGTTAAGTAGGGTGCAGCGTGCAATAATAGTGCTCAAGTCGTACTCGAGTACTTGATATTGTCAATTAGGTCTTTTATTAATAGTAGTACTTATAGCGAGAACTACTTAATATGAATTTATTTTACAATCAACAACGTTTTACTGCTGCCATTGTTTTTTTTGAATAAGAACTCATTAAAAGTTTTTAATTTTGTTCTCTTTATTTATTTTTTTACTTTTTTAATCGACACGTGTATGTCAGTTTTATTTTTGCCATGAAACTGAACAAAGTCTTGGTTTCACTGAATCATTTAAGTATTTAATATCTGGTTGACCGAGCTACGAGCTACGCTCGGTTTTTAAAATGTCTACATCTTGGGAACCGAGCTTTTCTCGAACCTGGGACCTTGATTAATCGATTCCTTGAGCCGAAAAACCTCTAATCTGTAACTTTCATAAAAATCCTTGGAGTTGTTTCCGATATCCTGATTATATCTAAATAAATATACAAGAATTGCTCGTTTAAATGTATTAGATTAGATTTAAACAAGAAATACAATATTATGTTTCCGTCCTAAATAAAACAACTCATTTTAAATAGTTTCATTTAAGTATGAAGATTTTTAAAGTAAAGTCATTTCGTCATGGGTGGACACAGTACAATGTCTATTAGAGTTCACCCAAGTCAACAAATTATGGGTTTAAACCTTGAGTGAGATTTAACTCTAATTTGGAACTACTCTTAACTACCGGTAACTCATAATTACCGTCCGTACAATACTTGCACTACATCAATTACGCATCCAATTTTAAGTATTACACCATTAGCGCACTAATGAATAGTGTGCAAACTGTAACCTCTTGTCTGAACTAAACCCTGGCAACATTAGTTATTATGATTGATAGCGACGCGTAGGGTTGCCAGCGTTGTCAGTGCTCGGTGTTGCCACGCTTCGGGTGCACTATTGACATGAGAGCCCGTAATTAGATATTGGCACGCTATTGTTTTTAAAATGAAAGCTGTGTTTGAATAGGACGCTGTTTTGTAAAATGAGTTATTGTTTTAATGTTTGATACAGAATGTTTTATTGCAGTATTTAAAAAAAGTTAGAAAGGTTGAAGAAAATCGTAAGAAATTCTGCATTGACTTAATTCTTATTTTTTGGTGATTATGGTTATGATTAAAGAACTATGATCAGCTGCATGGACAACTACGAGTATTAACCCGAGTTTATCATCGTCAGTAAGTAAGTACTTTATTTTTGTGTAGTATTAAAACAGATTGATTCTTTTAAAATAATACCTCATAATAAAGTATTTTTCTTAACTAAAACGTATAATTTATAGAAAAATAAACTCAATTTAGAGTGATGTACATTTAAGTAGTAACAAACTGCGCCGAAGCACATGGAACCACATCTTGCATTTAACATTTTTATTGCCAATTTCATTGCCCATCAAAACTCTTCGCTGCACTATTTCATTATAGGGTTATCAATTAGCATGTTTTAACATTTATATCAATTAATTCTTATCTTGGCTGAAATAATGCGTCTTTCGAATCTCTAGCAAATGGCATCGAAATGTCAAATACGCCAGAAAATTGTTTACGCGGTGTTAGAACTAATGCGACGATACCCTTCTTCATAAGGAAGTGAATGACTAGCAATCAGAAACAACAGCTTGCATTTATGTTGCTTCAAACTATATGCTGTCTATAGTCCAACAACGGAGACTGTGGTCCTCATACAAACCAACTTCTATCCTCAATCAAGGCCAGAGTACAAAGTAATCATTAGTTTAGATACCACTTACATTTTACAAGGGTCTTAGTACAAACTAGCGTTTGCCCTCAACTTCCCGGTCAGAGGTCAGAAATTATCCCACGGGATTGAACTAGGTGCATGGAAGATATTATGCTTCCTATTTCTAACCCACTTTATATTATTCAATGTCTGATGTTTTTGACGGAATTCGTCGAATTAAAGCCTCGTTTAGGCAATGGAAGAAATTCTATGCGAGTTGCATGCAAGTTTTTATTATAATTTATTTTGTAAGTTGGTTCTAAAAAGACACTTTTACACGGCACAACCAATATTTTTAAAGCTAGTTGAGGCCGGTGTTTCGTACCTGACTACTCTGATGAGAAGTAACAGCCGAAACAAACTCAGAGGTCACAGTCTCTTTTGAAGTTCAGACATTGTTTTGCTCAGGTCATACGAGGACCAAGTGTCTGAGATGGTCTTTTGACGAACCACACATATTTGGAGTGGATCTGTCCAGTCACTTTTTTTCATTTATTTTAATCAATGATAGTTTGACTACATTGCGGTATTTATTTGTTAATCTAGATTTATTGTACAATTCACAATGTAGTAAAACATGCCATTTCTTACAGCGCGTGTAAATGGGATGCAAGTGGCGAATTGTCGTTCGTCGTGGATGGCGGTCTAAGAGGGAGGCCTATGTTCAGCAGAGGACGTCTTCCGGCTGATGATGTTATTGGGTAAATGGGACTTAACAGACACCATGACTTTATTCCTTTTTACGTTGATATACTCGTATATCTAGTTCTAATATTATTATTGTAACTTTTGTAATTCTGCGTACAAAACCGCAAGCCACATGGGCTTTAATACAAATCAGTTAGATTGCTTTTAGAGTAGCTACAGATTTTGTAATGGAACAGGTATTATCTCGTCGGACTGTCAAAGTTCTGTCTCTAGGGGGTTAAGTTCAGACTGCTAATACTAGGCCAGGCGACGTTACTAGAATCTGTCTCGAGTACACGGTAGGGTTAACTAAGCGTTACTGAAGGGACTGGCTGAAGTTTATTATTGATTTCAGGTTTTTTTTTCACTTTGTCAATTTCAACCTTTGACGTATCTAAAGCCGAGTATGTCTCTTACAAATCTTTTAACTTTACGCGTAGGTATATATTGTATTTCATAGGAGTAGATGTGGTAATTATACTGCTATAATTGATATTTTCAGTCGGCGTATCGTGCATTGCTCACATACACAAACACCGAGACCAGCATCTATCAAATCATACAAATATTTGTATGATTTGATAGATGCTGGTCTCGGTCTCTGTTGAAAGAATAGAACCCGCGCCAAGCAGATCAGCAGTTGATCATTCGACCACTTGTTCTGCTCTAACCATGTATTTCATAGTAACCTCATAAACGGGTAGCTACGAACAATTTAAAAGTGATTTATCTAATTGTACTGAAAACGTTTACGTTTCCACAATCGAATCGAATATTTCGTCGTAAACTACAAATCGAGTATTTACGAGAAAAACTGCATTATTTTGTATTTTGCTAAGCATACATTCATTGGTCGCGGGATTATTTCCTTACTGTGACCCCGGAACATAAAGGGCTAATAAAGGACACCGTGGATTTTGGTCAGTAGAAGTCTGACAGTCCCTCCTGCCCTGCCCGGGGTGGGAGGACTCGTTTGATGATTTTACCACGATACAAAATAAAGTAAAAAAAGCAGACATTCATTACTCGGTACTGACAAGGTTTATTTATTAAACTATTTATGTACACATAGGCATACAAGACTTAGATAATATACTAGAGTACAAAGGTACTGTTTATTTCTCAAAGTTTACCATGGTGTATTTCAAACTTAAAAAAAAACTTTACATCAAACTGAGAGTGACAACCCTGTAGGTAACAGAGGTTAGTACGTAGCTAGCTATTAAAGTTTTAGTTGAGACACTCGTTGTGTTAAATGTCACGCTTTGGGCCGCGCGGGGCCGCGGGGCGGGGCCAGTGTGCGCTAGAGATGATAATACCACGCTGTATTAGGACACCTTTGTACCTATTGTAGATAAGACTTTAGTGTGACACTGTACTTAACTGTAACTGAGGTGAATACATCATTTTATTTATGATTTGTGCACAAATTAATGTGTCATCACATTACAGGCGTGATTTTTAATTCACCAAATCAATGTAGTCAATCTTTTTTAATGACCCTGTAATAAGTGGCAGGTATTTATGAATTATTTTTGTATCAAATACTTAATCATTTGTAATATTTGTTTGAACTGGTTACCATAATGAGCGACTGGTCGTATTTTACGTTTTATAATTAATTAATTATTGGACATTTTTTTGTTTTTCTGTACACTTTAATCACTTAAATATACGTTTTTAATTTTATAAATGGCTAGATATTTTCAAATTTAGCTCACTGTATAATCTAGATGCTAGGACTTTCTGGAAGAAATGCTAATCACAGTGAAGTAGAGACACAGTACCATTCACTTTTAAAATCATTCTCAAACCTTTTTATACTCCCAACAAAAGCTCAAACAACTCTATAAAATATCCTTACAAATTACAGTTGCGCAAACGCAGCTTCAGTGGCACATCGACGGTCGATTGGCCGCCATCTGGCGCCGTAATAGATCCTCAACCGCCATGCTATCACGCTACCATAACCGCGATGGCATCAACCATTACCTCCCTATAACTATGAGCAATCTACTGAACAACTTAAAACCAGTAATGGATAACAATGTAGTTGACTCGCTCGTATAATTTGCTGGTTTTAAAGTGGGATGGCCTTCCATTATCTCAATGACACAACTTTAAATCATGTTTCCATTTCGTGTAAGTAGTGTATTAGTATCTGAAGTAATTGCTGTTTTGTTTACTACCGTTATGGAGTTTGGTTTATGTTTTGGAATAACAAAAGCGAAAGGTCACTCACTCACCACGATATCTCAAAAACTTCTAGTGCTAGGAGTTTAAAATTTTGCTTTGAGGGTTCTTTTAGGACGTAGATGTTCACTAAAATGGGATTTTGCAAATTTTGATACCTAAGGGGTTTTTTTTGTGTTTGATTTTTTATGAAAAACTGGTGGTTGGATGCGACACGGCGGCGGCGGATCGAGTACCAGAATTTCACGCGAACGAATTCGCGGGCAGAAGCTAGTAAAATTATAATGGTTGTGATACCTACTATTCTAAAACAAATTGATTATTTATCTATCTTTATCTAAAGAAATAGTGTAATGAATCCTTTAACTAACCATTCTCCAATCGCTATGCATCTGCCTGTCATAATCATGATGTATTCCTTCATTGAAACCAGTATAATATCCCTTTAAATCAACACATAACATGTGTTGGTAATTGCTTACCACGGGGTTGCAAGCACATCATAAAAAATAATAGCTAGAGTCAATCTAGATTTCAATCAAACGTTAACAATCAAATTATTTTACTTCAGCGTTTATTACAGCAAGGTGCACTATTTCATGTCTTTTCAAAACGATGTCTATACGAGTACATAATTAAAATAATTTATCAAGGACAGAGGCGTTACCACGAACTCTTAACACGATCCTGTTTAGGCTGTGGGAAAGAGACCGAGCTATACAAGTCGTCTAGCGCCATCTCTTTCCCACAGACTAAACGATCGCGTTAAGAGCTCGTGGTCAGGCCTCAGTTATCACCAAGTATTGATAGAGGCCATGCTGCGAGGCGAGCAGGAATGGGTCAGTCAGTCCCCTCCTGTTGAGACAGTAATGCTAGTGAAGAAGAAGACGGGATGTTTCAGTTAGAGCACATCTTCCATCTCACGACCCAGTAGCTGTAGGAGACTCCCAGGGCGCTGGGTGGCGAGTAATGGGTTGCTCGCCGTCCGATCAGGTGGCCTACCATGACGTGTTAAAGCGAGAGTCATTCCACTGTAGGAAAGCGACAGAGTTATACAAATTGTCTAGCACCGTATCGTTCGCACACTGGATGTTCTCTCGCAAGACGTCATGGTAGAGATCATACCCTGGTGGAAGGCGCGTCATTTTCTACGTTCACCTCATAGAGTTGTCATTATTCTCAGCCCAACCGCCTCTCCGGGTATGGGGACTGACTAAACAGGCTACCGTATACCGTTATTACCCCAATTTAAGGGGCAATTGAAGGAACACGGTGGATTTTCCTTCCGCTCCAGCCAGGGCGGGAGCACACACACAAGTGTGTGCTGGTAAGTCTGTGGTGTACATAGGTATTGTTACCCTGTGCGGTATGATCACAATACGCCCTTTGAATCGTAGTGTTATATTGCTTGAGTTGACGTTTGGTACTGTGGTCGCAGGCTGGTTGCAAGAGGAGCGATTGGTTGGTTCTAGATTGATTAAAGGTGCCTTGGTGGTCAAAAGCGCTATTCTTGAGATGTTGGGTTTGATTCCCAGATCGTGAAGTTTTATTCGTTTTTTCAACGATGAATTTCTGTGCATAAGCGTGGAGTTTAGATTTGTGCCTGGTAATGGAACTTAAACTCGACCTGCATGTGTTTACCACTGTTTTATTGTGGAATTGTAGGCGCCATGACGTGGTAGAATCATCAAAAGAGTCCTCCCACCCTGGGCAGGGCGGGAGGGACTGTCAGACTTCTACTGACTAAAATCCACGATGTCCTTCAATAGCCTGTTATGTTCCGGAGTCACGATAAGGGAATAATCCCGCGAGGCGCCATGACATGGTAAAAACAAGATACCGTGTCAACAGTTCAAAGCACATATTAATCTGATACTTACCTGTAATTCATTAAAACCTTTAATCTTCCTATCAATGGATCATAAGATTACTCAGAAAATTAATCTTATACATATTTATAAACAATATCCCTCATGGGATTAGCATAAAGACCCGGACAGATGGCGCCACCATCGGTCGACCCCAGCTGATGATAAATAAATTAATAGAAATCTGAGATTAATGCAGCGACCTGTCGATTTCTTATGTTAATGATGTTATAACTTGTCCAAGGGATCACTTCTTAGTACAATAAAATGGTAATGTTGAAGGAGGAAAATAAATAGTGAGCAGGTTTGCATTACTACTTTGATGAAGTTAGTACGTGCACACATCAAAAAAGTTTGCGATCACTTCGAAAAATCGTTTTTTCTCAATAATTTTAGATTCTTAATTAAAAAAAATAGATCTATAAAATAAATTAAAATAACCAGTTCACTTGTTTTTTTCCGATAAAAAAACAGCTAATGCTAGTGCAAATTCAGATTTTCAGTCATTTGTGTGTCGCCACATAACGTTTGAACCGTAAATGGTTCATTCTCAGTAGATCCATTGCCCAGATCCATGATGGATCTAATGAGAATTGTTTTCTCACTGGATCTTGATTTCGTGATGTGGATCTACTTACTGAGATTTTTTTTTTACGTTTAATCTTAGAAGCTCCATTGGCTAGATCCATGATGGATAGCATCGACGTCAGGAGTAAAAGTTTGGAAATGACCTTGTCGTTTTGATGCATATACTCTATAAATTAATCATTGAAAATCGAGTTTTATTTCTGTTAGCGCAATACTGGACTTTGCTTTGTAACGCTCGTGTAACTTACGGTGAAAAAAAAAAAACCTTAGCCTGCCCATAATTATAGACTGCTGATTCCAAGAAAAGTTATTTTTTTTACAGTATATCATCAGATGTCATGGCAGCTGGTCTACAAACAACCTTAGTGCATTCCTCCAACAGTTTATAATCAACACATGATAAATTTAATGACAGCAGTTAGGACAGAACAGAGATTACTAGTTTTATTATTTAGTTTATTATCTACTCTAATGGGTACACTTTATGGCCATATGTTTTAAATTGCCCTGCACTACTGAGGACAAAAAAAAATGTAATATAAAATATGACACCCTGATACGGACATGTGTTACGTTGGCAGGAGATTATAAAAAGCTTCTGGTTTTCATCGTTACGTAAGTATGTTTTGTTTATGATTTTGTTAGGGTGATTCATATTATGATGATAATTATTATTGGATTAGGACACACTAAAAATGACACCACGGCGACAAAAGTGACCAAAAGTGTCGTTTCTTCGTCAATGTTGCTTTACGTAACAAAAAGAGGGGTCAAAGATTTTGAAATAGTCCAAGTTTACGTAGTTAGAGTTAGACAAGGCTGCAGAAGTTTTCTTAAGAAATAAATCAGCAAAAATTTACCTTATCAGTGAAGTTATATGATCAAAACAACGTTAGTGTTTCATGAACACACCTAAACCTATTTCTAGCACACTAATCCGAGCCAAGAATCTCCTAACAACATAAACTCCTAACTACCAAGAAATCGCAGCTACAGCCTTCAGAACAATCAGTCGCACATTACTACGTGTGTTCATCAAAACTCCTGGTCCTGACAGCCCCCCCCCCAGCCTGCCGACCAGATAATAGCTTTTCCCTGTAACAGTGCCGTATCAGAAATCTTTATTAGGTAATTATTTCTGGGCCGCCCCCCGTCGCTTACTATGACAAACATATTTGTGTTTTGTTCGTTCAAGTGCGGAAATACTGGCGATCATTTAGGCTGGCATTTTTGCTCGGTAGGTAAGGTTTCGCCTGGTTGCTACGGACTTTTAGGCTTATTATGTTGTTTAACTTAGTAATTCTTTACCTGAATAAAGTGGCTTCTTCCATTAAGTATATATTGTGTAGCTTCGGCTAATGTACATGGCTGACCAGACACATGTGGATTTCAAGCCATGTGATTGGTGAATCGCGGCACAGCTCTGCTCCACTCTGCCTCAGTGAAACCGCAGCGGAATCATCGTCAAGTTCGGTCCATGTGATAATCGTGACTCGCACTTTTTAGGGATGACCAATAAAGGTTTCAAACAAAACACCAGATCAACTCAAAATCATCTGCACTAAACTATACATCAGTGGTGTTACTTACTAGGTAGATAAGCCACTGAAACCTTGACCACTTCCACATATGATACAGGGTTGTCCTCAAATCATAACAATCAATAATGTAACATAACTGCAGGCATGACAAATGACCAGGGGGATGAGGCCGGTCCGGGGCGGCGCGGGGAGGGGTGTCGAAGGTAAGACGACGATAACTCAGGCCAACGGCCGAGTTTGTGCGAAAAACAAAGAAAGGTGCCACGATATATTTGTTACTTATACGTAGGGTGACTGTGTTTGCCTATTGGATTTGTGGACAGTCTTGATCTATCAGTTTTCTATTAGTAAGTGGCTATAAAGGCTGAGCTTCAATCAATGCGTCATTCTCTCCATTCAGAGCGTCTCTCAGCCATGGATGATACTGTTGTCATATTAAGATATAAGATTTTTTGTGTGTTAACTTCATTAGCCCTGTAGGTTTGAGGCTCACGGTTACCTGTTTAGCCCAGTGAACCAGGCAGGAGTGTGGCATTCTATGGGGCTCCTGACAGATTAAGATGTCACATGATTTTGTCTTCGTTGTGGCAGCATGTTTGTCGTCATAGGTACAATGGTACATGATTGACTTAAAAATCACTGGCAAAATCATACATTCTTGTTGCCATTACCATGCCTCAGCCAGCATATGAAATAAGCGCACAAAAATAATAAGACTTTCTTTCCCAAAAAATGTATCATGGTGTCCCCACTTATAGACAACTAGATTTTCCCCGAAGATTTTCCCTTTAGGGGTTGTGTTTCTGAAAATATCCCGGTGGGTGCCAACGCCCAGGGGTAGAAACATCCCTTTTATTGAGTTCGCCCCGTTTTTACAACTTTTATTACTAATTTTTTTTTACAAAACTTGTTATGGCTGCCTTTGTACTAATTTGGGGATGAACAAAATAAGTCACTTAATCATTTTATTTTTATTTAAGACTGAGGACATTTTATTCTGTCAGGGGAGGAGATTTGTTAAGCGATAGCTTTGTGGCTATTTTTGAGGAAGTTAATAGTCTTAATAAACTTGAGACTATTGTTTTATTATTGCTTGTAATTCCCTTCACCTTTGTAAATCGTACGTAATCGACCTATTCAGTTCTAAGGTCATTCGATTTTCATTATTTCATAGTATAATTATTTCATAAGAGAATAATAAACAATAATAGGAGCTGCC
Organism: Agrotis segetum; assembly: GCA_036375495.1. Lineage (NCBI taxonomy): Eukaryota > Metazoa > Arthropoda > Insecta > Lepidoptera > Noctuidae > Agrotis > Agrotis segetum. The sequence goes on from JAQSVV010000169.1 coordinate 182,909, forward strand.
CGTTGTTCCTATATTAAAGTAATATAAAATCTCGTTTATAATGCATCTTTTCTTTTCTTTGAGATTATACTTTCATCAAACGCTATCAATTGTAACCTCTCATTCGCCACATTAGTTTGTCAACCGCCTTTCAAATAATAATCGTTAGAAACGATTAATTGAAGGTCGATTGACGTCAAGGAAATTGTCCGTAACATTTAATGACACAGAACACCGATAGACACATAAGTTTGTAGATAACAATACAATTATTTCTCAGGAATTAAAAGGCAAAACACTGGTTTAAAAAATTACATAATTTTAATTTACAAAATCTACAATGATGCGACAATCATCAAAACTTGCTATCACTACATAAAAGTTACTAATAGTTGAATGAAAAACAACGAAATTATGTTTCACATATTGTAAAATATATTTATGAAAATGTCAATGTGTGTTAACTCTTCTCGTTTGGTTGAAACTTACTAAATGTTTTGAAATTTTGAATAAACCGTTTTAGTCCTGGCACATTCCCTGTTTTGTAGAAATCTTCCTCCTTTAATAAATTCCACCAAGCATGCACTTTGGGATACTTCTTTTCATCCAGAGGGAACAACACATTTGAAGAACAGATGCTAGCAACTATGGACACGTCAGCTATCGTCATATGGTCGGCTGCCACAAACTTTGTCTTCTCCAAATATTTCTCCAAAACGTCATAACCTTCAGTCAGTTGCACAATTTTTTCTGGAGTAGGCTCCGTTAGTCCAGAATGAAAGATCCCCATCACAGTATCATAGAGTGGAGGAAAGAGAATCGTTGAGTCGAAATACAGCCTTGAATCTATTGTCGCTCTTACACTTAGTTCATTAGGGTACAATTTCGCTCGTTTTTCAGCACCATATTTGGATACCAGGTAGGTTATGATTGCGTGACTGTCTGCGAGGGCAAACTCACCATCTTCTAACAAAGGCACTTTGTGTTGAGGATTCTTCTCCAAATATTCTGGAGTGAAGTGTTCCTTTGTTGCAAAATCGACGTCCACTGCTTCATAGTTCAACTTTAGAAGTTCTGCTGTCATCAGAACTGCTCTGGCCGGCGGACTGGTATCGATTTTGTAGATTTTGATCGCCATGTTCACTGTCAACTTAATTTAGACTGTATTGAGGGTTCGATATCAAGTCCACGGCTTATATTAGACAATACCAAGTTATCACGATGACTTTATTATCACTGATCCAAAGATAAAAGCTAGACATGAAAATACCAAAAGCATCATGACTTGAATGTGTTTATTCAACGTGTGTTACGTTGTAAAATTTGTCACATGATTATACTTACAACTTAACACGTAATACAAAATTCACGCGCGCCGAATATTTGCGTGACTTTTTTGTGATTTTTGAAACAAAATAGTGCAATAGCTTGAAATATTATTGTTGCACATAAATAACCATAATATAAGTAACAGCTAGTTATTTTTTAAAGTTGATTTAAGTAGATTATATTAGGTAAATCAAGCGTTCAAAAAGCTCTTTCCTGCCCAACGTCATTTCGAGTTACGTTGGAGCACTCAATCTGAGACAATGAAGAATTTATTTAAAAATCTGTTCAGCGCATAATGACCGCAATATCTCGTCTTACGTAACTACGCTGATTAGTTTTTTATATTTATCTTTCATTTTCTAAATTAAGATTGGCAGAACATCATCAAAATTCTCGGATTTCATCTCTTAATAAATGGTTTTTTTTCATAGGAACTATGCATCGTAGGTTGTAATATTACATTATCTTGATTCAACAGATCAACAGGAAGCGAGAAATTCAAAAAAAAATTGTACCTAAAGCGCTTTTTTTCAACAAAAAAAATATCTCAAATAACCTCTCAAAAAGTGTTTATAAACGAGAATTGCAAGAGAAATTCCTTAGTGCCGGTGGACGGCCGGAGCGATCGGACGTGAGGTCCACGACGAATTTTTGTTGGTCCCTCTGCTCGCACCTTCTCTCGCTCTAACGGTGATGACCGCAGTTACGCATCTCAGGTTGCTCTACTTTATTATACTAGGAGGAGGTTCTCAATTCGACATGTATATATTTTTTTATTTTATTTTATTTATGACCATTCCTTTCTCTAAGGTGGTCCAATATCAAAAAATCTTTTTTTGTTGGACGATTTTATCTGAAAGTTGGTCCAATTTAAATATCAAAATTAAACTCGGACTATAGGGGTAGAAAAAGAGGAATTAATTGTCAAATTTTCTACAGAATTTTCAGAGAAGTAACTATACGTAAGTTGAAGCGAATTCCGACCTTATTGACATTTAAAATTTAGTTTGTTTTTTTCTCACTTTCACGATTGCTAACATTGCTCCTTCATTAAAATCCGGATTGTTTGCATAAATGTCAGTAAGGTTGAAAATAGCTTGAACATGTTTTTTAAATTGCTTAACGATACAAGTTCAAAAAAAACAGCTTCAAGCGATTTTCGCCCTTATTGACATTTAAAATTTAGTATAGTTTTTTCTCACTTTCCGGTTCGCTAACATTGCTCCTTCATTAAAATCTGGTTTTTGCACTAAATGTCAATAAGGTCAAAATCGCTTGAAGCTGTTTTTTTAACTAGCTATCGTTATCAATTTAAAAACATGTTCAAACTATTTTCGACCTTATTGACATTTAAAATTTAGTTTGTTTTTTCTCACTTTCACGTTCTCTAACATTGCTCCTTCATTAAAATCCGGTTTTTGCATAAATGTCAATAAGGTCGAAAATCGCTTGAAGCTGTTTTTTTAACTTGCTATCGTAAGGAAATTTAAAAAACATGTTCAAACTATTTTCGACCTTATTGACATTTAAAATTTAGTTTGTTTTTTCTCACTTTCGCGTTCTCTAACATTGCTCCTTCATGAATTAATCCGGTTTTTGCATAAATGTCAATAAGGTCGAAAATCGCTTGAAGCTATTTTTTAACTTGCTATCGTAAGGCAATTTAAAAAACATGTTCAAACTATTTTCGACCTTATTGACATTTAAAATTTAGTTTGTTTTTTCTCACTTTCGCGTTCTCTAACATTGCTCCTTCATGAAAATCCGGTTTTTGCATAAATGTCAATAAGGTCGAAAATCGCTTGAAGCTGTTTGAGGAAAATTGCTATCGTAAGGCAATTTAAAAAACATGTTCAAACTATTTTCGACCTTATTGACATTTAAAATTTACTTTGTTTTTTCTCACATTCACGTTCGCTAACATTCCTCCTAGCATTAAAATCCAGCAAGTAACAAAACCGTTGGTTTCTCTGTCTCCCGGTGGTAATGGACTGTGCCTATGACAAGAGTGCAGTCCTTGGATGGGACTGTCAGATTTGTACTGACTAAAATCCACGGTGTCCTACAAATAGCCCTTATGTTCCGGGGTCACGGTAATGAGTACCGCGACGCCAGCAGGCTTTAGCCCTCTAGAAACCCCGTAATCATGCTGACGCTATTTGAGGCGCTCGTAGAACACAACGCGCTGTCGATCCGGGCATGGCCCATGACTTTTTTTTCATGATAAAATCATCAACTGTCACACTTGTACTGACTTAAATTCACCGCGTTCTTTAATAGCCTTTTACGTTCTGGGTTTACCACTGCGGCTGGGATGTAAGGTTTACGCTGTCCTCTCTCTCACGCGTCCCGCATCTTCCTTTGCCAACATGACTGCTGCACTGACCTTTTTTTAGGTTTAATTAGTTAAACACGATTGTGTTTAACAAATTGATACCTAACAGAAATATGAGAGTATTTAAATCCGTATTAAAACACTTGTGTGATACTCGTATTATTACAAACCAAGCAGGGTGGCATGATTAAAACAAGTTGTTTTGAAACAAGTTTAAAACAGTTTGAAATTAAAAGTGTTTTTTATTACCCGAAACTACTATTTATGGCAGATGAATGCATATTAAAATGAAAATAAACTAATATTCAGGAGTCTAAATAGTTTGACATAAAACCTTTCGAGTTTAATGCCATTGTTATGTCATATTTTTAACTTTTATTGACACTATAATAAATGAAATAATGCTTAAAATTTTTAGATCACATGTTATTCTATTGATCTTTTTTCGTAAAAAATCATCAAAGGGTAAATTTGAAAAGATATAGTAGAAATGAAACATAATTGATTTATACGTTTAGACATCAACAAACAGGTGGAATTTATTTTAATAAATAACCAAACTAAATAAAACACTTATTTAAAACATTTTGAAAGTTTGTATTTATAAATTTGAAAAAACTGTTTTTATTTCCAACCCTGAAACCACGTCATATTAAAACTCCTTATTAAGCAAAAATTTACTATAACTCCTTTTAAATAATCCTTAGTAGAGCAATGTTCTTACCGTATCAAAATTGTTTTATAATAATTCAGTGGCAGGATGTATGCGGGGGATTGCGGGAAGGGAGCCCGAAATTTGACGTACGATCGACTGGCCGAACGCGATTCAATTTTGTGCAAAAGAAGACGGTCCTTGCTTGATACTGATTAGTTACAATGATAATGTGTGACTTTCACGCGATGAATATGCAAATATACATCAGTTTTGGAGTCATCTTCTTCTTCTCTATAAAAAAAATAACAATTGCTGTTCGTATGTCTCGCTAAAACTCGAGAACGGCTGGACCGATTTGGCTAATTTTGGTTTTGAATTATTCTCGTAATTCCAGGGAAGGTTTAAAAGGAGAGCAAAAATTGATTTTGAGGCGGTACGAAGTTTGCCGAGTCAGCTAGTATTCTTATAATTATTTGACAATAGTTAATAGTAATACTTAACTAATCTATACGAAACTACAAAAGATATCCTTTTATTCGAAGAATTAAGCAGAGGTTTACCTATGCTATATTCAAATTGTCCAGTTAGCTATTTCCAGCGGTATTGCCCCTGAATATTTTGAAAATTGTAACAAATATACATCTGTAGGTGGATGGATAAAAGTGAAAGTTGGTACGTTAAGATGGATAGGTTCATCCTAAAATCTTTATCTAAATTTCCGCTTTTCTCAGGATGCGAGAAAGTACCACTAAACGAACACAATGATAGACCATTCTGCTACAGACAAAATTCTTGATTGATAAAACAAATACCACTTTGGTCGACCGGGAAATCAAACCCAGGGCCACACACCAAGCAAGCGCATGCGGCTACTCAACTCACCGATATCGTACCAATTATATTAGAATAATCAAATTATCAATATGCACGTCTTGTTATCGGCTAAACGCATTATGGCCTACAATGGCCCATCTTCCGCACATTTCCTCTGCGTTTGGTCACAATAGAAGTTAATTGAGGAAAATAGTGACAATGGTGGTCCTAAGACACACGTTGACAAAAACTATGGTAGCACGTGGGGAGAAGATGGCCTTATTAGGAATGAAAGAACTTTGGCTAGTGCACGATAATGAGTGACGGATTGGGGAGAGGAAACTGAATTTACTAAAGTAATGTTGTTTTGGGAATTGAATGAAGAAGTTCGATTTGTTTTATATTGGATAACAACACACGTAAGATTATATATGATTATGTAGCTGTTGTCTGTGACTCAGTGTTAATTTGTGTGGAATTTGTATCTAAAGAAACTTCTGGATTAAGAATTTGACACGTTTTTGTCCGGACCGCCTTTAAACATTCAGTATAATTGGTTTTTTGATATTAATACTTATTTGTACGTTGTATCCAGGTGACTATCGCAATACAAATCCATACATGTTCGTACACATGGATTCGTCAATGGATACCAAAGTTGTAAGGCATCGGAGACTTACGTCATCTAGTAGACACAGGGGCGTAATATCTATAAGGTATTTGTTATAATTGAGTATTTCAACAATGGACACCCTTTGAACATTGCATAATCACGAGTACCTTACGAGAGTGTTACAACCCTTATAAGCAAATTGGACCAAATGATTAAAAACAGCAAAGAGAAAGAGTCTAATAAAATGGCTTAAGCAATAACTTTATTTAATTAATCTCGTGCTCACCCGCTAATAAGCGTAAACAACAGAGCACCCCAAGTGTAGGCACTACCCTATATAACGCGTATTTATAAAAGGAAAAGGGCCCAAATCGTAATGATATACGTAGTAGATTTATCCCGGCCGGTCCGTTTGTCAATGTTCACGGCGAAATTAATTACGGATCGGTCATGGGTTCGAATCCCGTGCCACGTATTTGAATGGTCATTTGGGATGGAAGTAATTAAGATAAAATATTGTTTTATTTGTCGAATTTGTATTGGAGAACGGTTACCATTTTGCGGGTAAACGGGCTTCTGAGCCTTTTTTTTGGCCAATATTGTTGATTTAATTTATGAGTTGTCGGATGGGATTTGTCAAATTAATGGGGATTGAGAGATTAGTGTGCGATTGATTGCGCTTGATGAAAATTTGTCGCGTCAAGACACACACAGTACCATCTAAATTCAATTCTGTGTATATTTACGACGTAACGTCACTATCGACGCAACTCATGACGTTATTAATATTTTTGAAACTAGCGGTAACTTAGGATCAGTGATAACAACGTCATCGTGACACCATTATACCGTCCAATAATAAAAACCAGTTTTTCAAAAGTACCGTTATATTCAGTCCAAATTGAGTGACGATCATGTCGATTAAAACCTTCAAAATCGATTTGCTGGCCGCCGCGGCCAGAGCCTACCTACTGATGACAGCAGAACTTCTGAAGCTGAACTATGAAGCAGTGGACGTCGATTTTGGTGCCAGGAAAGCAAGCAAAAAGCAGAATTGAGTATACGAGAGATATAATATGAGATTTAAGGTTAAATTTCGATCTTCTTTTCTCCACTCTAAAATCAAAAATCAAAGCAAAATCAAATCGTTTATTTCATGTAGGCCAGTTACAAGCACTTTTAAATTGTCAAGAGACAAAACGAAAGTCTGACTGTGATGGTAATGGCAATTCTGCCAATTCTGGACAAACGGACTAACTAAACTTCCGGTGTAACTAAATACTACTCCATCGCATAGAAAAATGTTGCATTTAGTAAGCAATAGAAGTGTGTGATTAATTAATTCAAATAAAGATGAGACGACTCCACGCACTTCGACTTTTCCGAAAACACTTTTCAGAATACCAGTAATGGAATGAAAATCAAACGATAATAATGCCATCAAGATATTTTTTGATAATGCTTAGTAATAACGAAAATAAATAATGTTTATTGACGATTGGCCTTTATCTTCATGTGTGTTTGTATGAATTACTTTATCAAAATGATAGCAGGTGCGTTAATAAAGATTTTCGAAAGATTAATACTATTTATACAAGACTTAAGATAGTGATATACATGAACAATTTCAGCAATTGTTGCCCACGAAGACCTTGTCTTCGTGGGCAACAATTGCTGAAATTGTTGTAGGATAAAAATAGAAATGACTCCATTATCATTACGTAACGCTTGTTTTTCCTAAAGTTTTGGACGATTGATTACTATCAGCCGAACAAAATTCCATATTCTTTACCATTCTGAATAAAAAGGACACAGTACTGTGTACAATATAATTTGAGGAGCTCGTATCTAAATAATTACAGCCGCACAGGCCGATCCTCCGGGTTAAGCCGCGCTTGCCGAGGTTGGTCTGTGGATAGGTGACCATCTGTCGTAGCGAGTTTCCTCCGTGACTCGGAAAGCACGTAAAGCCGTTGGTTTCGACTGTCATTTGTAGATTTTTAACAGTCGTTACTGTTAGTCAGAAGCTCATAAGTCTGACACCCAGTTTTACCATGGGGTAAGTATAGTTTTCTAGTTACTGGGTTGCGGAGGTCCGATAGGCAGTCAGGCATGTAAGATACGGATATTCAGCTGAATCTGGTTGGACTGGAAGCAGACCCCAATATAGTTGGGAAAAGGCTAGGCAGGTACTGTGTACAATATTAGGCTATGTAAATTATATGAGTTTATTTCTATTGTCCTTACTGAAAACCGATGTTAACAAAAGTTGAAAATATAAATTAGCAGTCTGTAAAATGTACAAAATATTATGAGCATGTATAAATTAGGACCAATAACTAAAATATTCATAAAAAAATAGTGGAGCAGTGGTAGCCCAGTGGTATCGGTCCCGACTCCCGACTTACGAATTGTAGGTCGTGGGTTGGAACCTCGCCAGGCACATTTCTTTGCTTACTTTATTTCATCAGCACTGCTCTCAAAACGGTGAAGGAAAACATCGTGAGCAAACCGGCATGTCCTAGAACCAAAAATTCGAAGCCATGTGACATCCACCAATCTGCCCTGGGCCCGCGTGGTGGATTATGGTCCACTCCCTCTCACAGAGAGGAGGCCTGTGTCCCAGCAGTGGGAACATTTATAGGATGGTGTTTGGCCTCTTTAAGAAAGGAATTTTCAAATACCCACGAAACAAGTTTTTTTTTGGATTTTCTCCTGTGTCGTGGGTGCGTTTACAAACATATTTGAACTTACTTGTACAAACGCCTATACCCGAAACAAATACTTGTAGATCATACAAATATTTCCTCCGTGTTGGAATCGAACCCACGACACGTAGCGCAGCAATCCTATCGCTCAGCCACTGCGCTAACCGTGACGTCAAGAGTCAACAATTGAGATGAGAATGATAATGGAGTGCATTACGGGTCATTGGAGCAGTGGTTGCCCAGTGGTATCGGCCCCGACTTACGAGTTGTAGGTCGTGGGTTCGAATCCCGGCAGGCGCATTACTTTGTGTAATTTATTTCATCACCACTGTTCTCAAAACGGTGAAGGAAAACATCGTGAGGAAACCGGCATGTCCTAGAACCAAAAATTCGAAGACATGTGACATCCACCAATCCGCACTGGGCCCGCGTGGTGGATTCTGGCCCACTCCCTCTCGCAGAGAGGAGGCCTGTGTTCCATACCAGTTGCCTCACACAAGGATTTTTTCCTGTGTCGTGGGTGCCTTTACAAACATATTTATAAACTTACATACACAAACGCCTATACCCGAAACAAATACTTATAAATCATATAAATATTTACTCTGTGCGGGAATCGAACCCACGACACGTAGGGCAGCAGTCCAATCGCTTAGTCAAGAGTCAACAATTGGTAGGCAAATGATAATGGAGTGCATTTCGGGTCATTGTAATTTGTAACCTATGCAAGGCAATACGTAAAGATTCATTAGTATTTCTCTCGCTGGTAATTGTCAGAATCTATATATTATATATAAAAGAACAGGGGTTTTTCTTTTGACTCGACTACAGCCGAAACCGCTAAACGCAGAAACTTGAATTTTGGACAGCATTTGCAGTCTACTATGTAGATTGGCAATAAGACGGGATTTTGCGAAAATCCTCCTCTAAGGGGGTGAAAAGGGGTGAAAACGTTTATATGAAAAATCTTATTCCTTGGGTTTATAAACTTGAAACTTACCACGAATGAGAACACAAGTAAATAAATAAGATTAGCGCCATTATTTTTTTAAAACTACCCTCCATTGGTAATCTCCCATAGATTAAAGTTTGTATGGAAAAATCATAACGCGTGAGCTGATGAATTTGAAAATCAGTATTTATATACTAGATAAGAATTAATCAAACACGTGTTTTCGGATTTTTCTAAAATCACCCCCCAAGTTGGTGAAAAGGGGTATTTAAGTTTTAAGGGGAGGATATTAAACCACTAAACGTAGAAACCTGAATTTTGGATGATACTTGCAGTTTATAATGTAAGTAAGCATTAAGAAAGGATTTTGCGAAAATCTATCTCTAAGGGGGTGAAAAGGGGTGAAAACCTTTGTATGCAAAGTCTTATTCCTTGGGTTTATAAACTTGAAACTTGGTACGAATATGAGTATAAGTAAATAAAAAAGATGGACATTATTCTTTTTTCAAAACAACCCTCAATTTTTGGGTTTTTCTAAAATCACCCCCTAAATTTTGAAAAGGGTTGATTAAGTTTTAAAAAGGGAAGGATTTTACAGCTTGCTTCGATGAACTCAAAACTGAGCATAAAGTATCTCTCAATCGAATAAAAGATGCGTAATAACCCCTAGCGGGGTGAAAATCGGAAATTCAGTTGTCTTCTACGATTGATCGTTTGTATTGTATTGAATAGGCTCCAAAACTACTAGAGCATTTTTAGATTTTCCAAAAGTAGCCTATAAGTAGGGTGAGCGGGAATTAAATTCACTGAGTTCGAAGTTAAAAACTCGCGCAGACGAAGTATATAATAAATAAATAAAAAAACAATAATTATGTAATACAATCAAATATTCGGGTAGGGTTCGAACCCTACTCGCAGCTGAATTTTTCGAAAATATCTTTGAGATGACGCTACGCAGGCGATACTCGTATTGTTTATAAAAATATAACTTTATGTTATGCAATGTCTGATGATGTAATGATTTGCGAGTGCGCAGTCCTCGCGGACCAGATAAGTATAAAACAAAATTCATTTCCGTTATTAAATATAAAAATTGTGGCCTGCCGTTACCTGATTTATCTACATTGTGGTTGCTTAACAAAAAGTTTGTTGCCGACCGCTGATCTAGATTATTAATAAATACGAGGTCAAATATTTACTTCAAATAATCACAAACGTACATTTCGTGTTTAAATCGTCGTCGCTATCCGAATACGAAATGTTGATAATATACAATGTGATAAACATTAAATTTACAATAACTATCATTCGAGTTTTATAATACGTTATTTTTACGAATCGTTGAGGACCTCAGCCCTACAGTTTCCTATAACATTATGTGTAGCCCATAGATTCAGACAGATTCAGAAATAAAACAGTTGTTCTTTCATTTTCAATAATATATAATTTTAATTTTAACTGAATTCACGTTAACTTACTATTAGTATACCCCATTGGAGAAAAGTGATAGTTTGTGCAATTATATTTCAAATACAAAAACAATTTAAAAAACTTAGTACAAAGTACAATTTATGTTAATTTAAAGTTACCACTTGCACTCATTACATTAAATACAATAATGTTAACATGATTGTGTTTAAAATTCAGCGCTATCACTAACTAAGCACTCAGATCTATTTCAGCACCGATTTAATGAACCCTTCAAATTGAGTTAGTCCAGGCACATTTCCCTTCTTGTACCAATCTTCTTCCTTTAATAAATTCCACCAGGCATTTACTTTGGCATATTTTTGATCTACTGGCACTATAGCAGCCAAAGTAGAGATGCTAGCAACTATTGACACGTCAGCTACCGTCAAATGGTCGGCTGCCACGTACTTGGTCTTCTGTAAGTATCTTTCCAAAATGTCATAACTGTCATTCACGTCTTTGATCTGCTGCTCCGTCGGTGACTTTTGTTGTCCACTAGATACTGCCCTCACAATCGTTCTTATTGATGGGAACAGGAGCGAAGTGTCGAAATACAGCCTCTGATCGATTGTCGCTCTTGCTTGCAAGTCTTCAGGGTACAATTTTGCTTGTTTATCACCACCGTATTTGGAAACTAGGTACGTGATGATTGCGTGGCTGTCAGCGAGCAGGAAATCGCCATCTTCTAGGTAAGGCACGGAGTGTTGAGGGTTCTTCTCTCTGTATTCTGGCGTCAGATGTTCTCCACCCATGAAATCGACCTGCACTGGTTCGTAGTTCAGATTGATTAGTTCAGCCGTCATGAGCACGCCCCGCACCGGGGGACTGGCGTCAACTTTATGAATTTTGATCGTCATGTTGTCTGTTATGATGCTAGCGCGGTACTGAAGGCCGGTAATCACTTCAACTGCTTATATTTTGTTGTGATAAAATGACCGCCGAGCGAGCGAGATAAGTGGACGGGCTTATGTGATAAAAACGTTAGTCAACATGACTAGACAATTTATTGCATGATGTTTTTGTTAAATTCGAAGGCCAAGGCGTCAACTTTGTGCGATAGTGGGAGCCAAGTTAGAGCCAAAAATATGCACAATTGTCGTTTTCGCTGATAGAAATCTAATAAATGTATCTAAGAAAAAGTAAGGAAGTACCCATTACTTCCACATTTCATCAGTTATGATACTTATACGGGATGGATAGTTAAGGATACTTTTTTTTTAATTTATCAAATTTGTATGTAAATTCACATATTCAAAACTTAAAGGACCACACTCACTGTTAGGTTTTCATAGCTTGAAAATAATAGACGTGCCTCAGAATATTTTTCAGTCTAACGACAGTTACCCCCATTGACACATCGCATAGTTGCCATTCGACATTCCTATGTAAGGAAATAATACTATTATATGTAGGAGCGAACGAGTCCGAGCGGAGGTCATCATTTGAAGCCGGTTGGCTGCTTAAAAATAGAGTCAAGGTCAACATGACGTAAATTTTGGCGTTCAAGTGTAAGGCCGGGTCTATGTTACTAGAACAAACAAACGAAACGGTGTTCGCAAACATTTTTACATAAACAAACGTTTGTCAAAACGTCATCGAGACTTTATTTTTAATTTCATTATTTTATAACAATTACCTAAAATCACGGGTCCATTTACCTGTAGGAATAATGTGTTATGGGTTCACTCTTCTTCGCAATTTATAACTAAGTTTCACGATATAAAGGTGAGTCTGTATCCGCTGCCGTCTGTATTCAGAATGTAAATGAAAATCTTTACACAGGTGTCGACTAAAGATTTAAAAACCTGTTTCATAATCATCTGAGTGTATAAAAAACTGTCTTATGTTGATTTACTCAGATACTAAGTACTAAATACGTATTTATTTACCATGACATTCTAATTGCGGTTATCAAGAAACTGGTCAAAGGCGAGTCAACAGATAGAAAAAAAAAGGAACGAGCCACCATTATGGTGTCCAATCCCCCTAATCAATTTGACCTTCAGATCTGCTACTTGTGTAATATGTATCTATCAATTTGACATAGGCAAGCGTATCCTGTGGCCAGGGAGACTATGTGCACGATTCTGTCTCCATTACATTAGGTTCGAACCTATTCAGTTTGATTGCTTATGAATCATAAATGAGTGTAAAAAATAGCAGTATTTCGCGGACTGACATTACATACACAATTATTGTGTTGACTTTTTCAACGTTTTATTTTTGGCCACGAACTTTGTCTTCTCGAATCTTTGAAACCAGTTATGTGATAATAAGGAACTGTCAGCGAAAAGAAACACATTATCTTCTAATAAAGAGAGGTATGTAGAGGATTTTTCTCTTAGTATTCTGGCTGCTAGAGGGCCAAAGCCTGCCGGGGTCGCGGGACTTATCTCATTACCACACGGTAACATAAAGGGCTATTGAAGGACACCGTGGATTTAATCAGTACGAGTCTGACAGACCCTCCCGCCCTGCCCTGGGTGGGAGGAATCATTTGATGATTTTCGCACGTAAAAAAAAAAATTCTAGCTTTATGTGTTCCCCTGCTATACCTACAATGGTTCCGTGTCATGGGTTTCATATCAGTGTACTAATTTCGTGACGTCATCAGTACAGGGAAATCGCGGGGCGAAGGTCGTGTTTGATTTTGAAAGTCACGATGACTGTGACTGTGTAGTAGGTAAGCTCTGAGCTCACAATAACAGTACTGATAATAAATGGTATCTGTTACTATAACGGAGGAGCTCGGGGCTAAATAATTACAGCCGCACAGGCCGATCTCCCGGGTTAAGCCGCGCTTGCCGAGGTTGGTCTGCGGATGGGACTGTCATAGCGAGTTTCCTCCATGCCTCGAAAAGCACGTAAAGCCGTTGGTCCCGGCTGTCATTTGTAGAACTTTGACAGTCGTTACTATGAGTCAGCAGCTCTAAAGTCTGACAACCAGTCTTACCATGGAGTATCGTATTACCCGATTACTGGGTCGTGGAGGTCCGATAGGAGTCGATCCATGTAAAATACTGATAACCAGCTGCATCTGGTTCGACTGGAAGTTGACCCCAATATACCTAGTTGGGAAAAGGCTAGGCAGATGATGATGATGTTACTATAGCGGATTCAGCGACATAAGTTATCTGATTTATTTGATAAACACAATTAACTGAGTGTAAGTAAGTGGTAGCTGTGGTAGGTGTACCATTGTATAACCAGGGTTGTATCCTTTGGCAAAAATATTGTAAGAAGTTATGTTGTAAAAATCTTTTAATATCCAACAAGTTTTCATCATCATCCTAATTAGCTGAAAAACGTCCTCTGCTGAACACATATAATTATGTAGGCCTCTTAGACCGCCACGCCGAACGACCTACATCCATCCTGCTACCTGCGACTCTAACGATGTCGGTGAGAGGTCTGCCTACGCTGCGTCTTCCGGTCCATGATCACCACTCGAGAACTTTTCTTCCCCATCGGTTTCAGTTCTATGAGCGATGTGGCTCATGTGGCATACGTAGTTCACCTTTAGAGATTTCAGGGTCATTGTATCAATTTTTTTTTAGTTTGTTAATACGGCTGGTACAACACTGTGAATTGATACAGGTCAAGTTCATTATTCAATGCGTTTAAAACTGAAAACCTGTGCAAAATATTGTGCAAAGTATTATGGAGATGGTATGCGGAAGATTATACAAAGAACTTTCAATAATTAATCTATAGGTAGTATAAAATAAGTGAGTAGTACCACAGGTAAATTAAAATTTCCCGTTGTACTACTGGTAGTACTACGTAGGGCAATAAACGCTTTTTAGTGTATAATTGTACATGCTTGGCAACTCGATCAAACGTTTTGCGAAAATCAAAATGAAGGACGTCGATCTACCTACCAACGTGCAAGCTACAAGGTGGAAAAAGGAAAAACTAACAGCTACCATAATAAAATATAAAAGACTAAAATTCTCTGCTTTACAAATTAAAATTTGGATAACATAGTTTGAGCAGTGTTTGAACCACAGACAGTTTTAGATGCAATGAAGAATTGAGCTCTGTGCATGGATAAAATAAAATAACTATTTATAAATAATTTGAACTTTAATTTAAACTGAATTCAGACACAGTAGTACTATTCAGATAAATTATAAGTAAACAATAATTTAAATAATAGATCATTTCTATTAATCACTTTCACTCGTTACAATCACTTTATTAAACAACAAAAATGTAGAAAATATTTTTATAAATACAGCCGGCCTGTTTTTACTTCAGCATTGTTTTAACGGCCCCTTCAAGTTGAGTTAGTCCAGGCAGATTTCCCTTCTTGTAAAAATCTTCTTCCTTTAATAAATTCCACCAAGAATTTACCTTGACATATTTTTTGTCTATTGGCACCAACGCATTTAAAGAAGAGATAGTAGAAACTATAGACAAATCAGCTACCGTCAAGTGGTCGGCTGCTACGTACTTGGTCTTCTGCAAGTATTTCTCCAAAATGTCATAACTGTCATTCACATATTTAATCTGCTCCTCCGTTGGCGAAGTACGTCCTCCACTAGTCAGTGTCCTGAAAATATCTCTGAGGTATGGGAAGAGCAGCGAAGTGTCGAAATACAGCCTCTGATCGATTGTCGCTCTTGCTTGCAAGTCTTCAGGGTACAATTTTGCTTGTTTATCACCACCGTATTTGGAAACTAGGTACGTGATGATTGCGTGGCTGTCAGCGAGCAGGAAATCGCCATCTTCTAGGTAAGGCACGGAGTGTTGAGGGTTCTTCTCTCTGTATTCTGGCGTCAGATGTTCTCCACCCATGAAATCGACCTGCACTGGTTCGTAGTTCAGTTTGATTAGTTCAGCCGTCATGAGCACGCCCCGCACCGGGGGACTGGAGTCAACTTTGTATATTTTGATCGTCATGTTGTTGTTTGTTACAATGTTAACGCAAAACTGAAGGCTGGTAATCACTTCAACAGCTTATATTCACAGGTGATAAAATAATTCCTGACAGACGAGCAAGATAAGCGACGGGTTGAATTAATAACAAAAAGACATAGTCGACATGACGAGACAATTTTTTTGTGATGCAAGAATTTTTAATGATTGTGAAATATTGTGTTTTGTAAATAAAATATAGTATCATGAATTTTTGACATGCCCTTAATTCAGTTAATTCAAAAGTTTTAAAAACATCTGTTTCAGAACCGGTGTGTTGGATCCCTTCTCAAGCTAGGGACACGCTTACGGGAAATGTCGTTAATTATTACATTATGGTCTTCTTGAACTTAAACCCTGGGATTTTTTTTCCAGTCATCAAATATTGCAACGTAAAAATATAAATATCACGATGATGAACGTTTATACGAACAGTTAAAAACTATTATAGTGGAAATAAACTAGAGTAATTTTATAAACAAGTTTCAGAAATTAAGAATTTGTTCAAAATAGAGTAGTTCTTCTCTTATTTTTTAGTTGAAAACAAGACAAAATATATTGATAACAAAGAGATTTAAAAGAACCTATAGATCGGGCATTGGGAAAATTGTCATACAAAATTATTGACTGAGGGACTTTTTACCGATTGGTAAAAAATTTTGGACCACTTTCTTCGTGATGTCCCGTCTACTGCTCGTATATAGTTTAATGTCTTTGATTGATAAGAAATCTACAGTCGCAAGGCATAGCAGTTGTCAAAGTTTTATAATTGCCCAATTCAAACCGTAAATATATCTCTTTATAATCTATAATAGGCATCGAAATAGGAGGAGCTCGTGGCTAATTAATTACAGCCGCACATGCCGATCTTTAGGGTTAAGCCGCGCTTTGCAGTTTCCTGTGTGCCTCGGAAAGTACGTAAAGCCGTTGGTACCGGCTGTCATTTGTAAATCTTTGACAGTATTTACTGTTAGTCAGAAGTTCATAAGTCTGACAACCAATCATACCATGGAGTATCGTATTGGCCAGTTACTGGGTTATGGAGGTCCGATAGGCAGTCGCTTCATGTAAAATATTGATATCCAGCTAAATCTGGTTCGACTGGAAGCCGACCCCAATTTAGTTGGGAAAAGGCAGGCAGATGATGATGATGATCAAGAATAGGCAACACCGCGATCCCCTCCGTGATTATTTTTAAACCATTCAGTTAAAAGAGCCAAGCTTTGTTGCGAAGGGCTCCGTGGACAAAGTCAGCGGACCGAGCCGCCGAGTCAGGGACAGAGGGGAGGATGGGACCAAGTCAAAATCCACTGCCATCCACCCCATCGATGTCGATGCTGAATCTAGCGGGCTCGATGATATTTTTCCCATTAAGCAAGCCCGTTGACAAGGCAGCGGCTGAGATATGACTAACCCAATTTTTTTAAATGAGTTATACTCGTATTATCATTACGAACTGATAAAAGATCCAGCTAGACATTACCTCCATGCACTTTACTCGTTTTAAAAGTCATCGTATCTGTCCGCTACCAGATATAAGCCCTCGCAGTGATCCCTGGCATCAGTACCACACAAAAAACGACACAGTCAACATGACGATCACGATTTATAAAAACGACTACAGTCCGCCGTCGCGCGCCGCTCTCATCACCGCTGAGCTGCTGAAAATTGACTACACGGCCGTAAACGTAGACTTTGCGGTCGGTGAACACTTTACACCACAATACTTGGAGAAGAATCCTATGCACACTGTTCCTGTTTTAGAAGACGGCGATTTTGTCCTCGCTGACAGTCATGCCATCATGCCGTATTTGATATCAAAATATGGCACCGCTGAGCAACGAGACAAATGGTACCCTAATGACTTGAAATTACGGGCAACAATCGATCAGAGATTGTTCTTCGAGTGCTCGATTCTCGCCGGAACCTCCAGGCTGATCGTGATGGACCTTCTAGCAGGGAAGAAAGCCCCCACTGAGCAGCAAATCGAATATGCGAACGACGCCTATGGAATTTTGGAGAAATACTTGCAGAAGACCAAGTACGTGGCAGCTGACCATTTCACCATAGCCGATGTTTCAATAGTATTGGGTATCTCTTCTTACAACTTGTTCGTGCCTGTAGATGCCAAGTATACCAGGATACACGAGTGGTGGAACTTGTTCAAGGAAGAAGATTGGTACAAAAATATCAATGTACCTGGACTGAAACAGTATGAAGTGTTTATAAAAATATTGAAGGAGAAAGCTAAATAGTGTCAGATTTCGTTTTAACGTGGCTTTATCAATTTTCATTGTTTAAGACGTGTTAAAATTGATGTGATTGTTTTACTGATCCCAAGAAGAATTTTATAGTGGCAGAAGTATGATGAATGTAATTTTTAAAAAATTTAAAATAAATAATTAATTAAGTCTATTTCGATTTTTATTGAATATCTATATTCAGTTTTTCCCAGTATTTTTCATAATTACGGATAAAAATGTGTACGTAAGGTAAGGATAAATGAGGCATACACTGACTGGTTTTGCATCTCAAGAGGTGTAAGACAGGGCTGTGCAGCGGGTCCTTGGTTGTTCAACCTATGAGCTTGCATCGTAATTATGCGGAAAATTTGCAAGACACGATGACTGCAATGCAAGGATTTGAAAAGACAGGGATAAATATAAATGTGAACAAGACGAAGATTACGGTTTCTGAAAGAGAGGAGCATAATATAACATAATGCGATGTGAAAATAAAAGATGTAAAGGAAAAATTTTTTTTTTTTAATAAATTGGCTATAGTAACATTGATACATTATCTGCACATATATTATTATTATTATAAATTCAAGTAACGTCCTGTTTCAAAATTATTATTGAGAGAATTCCATGATCTTAAAATCGAGATCAAGAAAAGTAAAAGATCGAGAGGATAGGGGAGGGGGTTCAAGAACTTAAAAAAATATATAAATTATAATAATAATTATCATGTGACAAATAAAATGGCAGAGGCAGGTTGCAACCCACTCAGGTTGTTGTAAATTTGCCACAAAATTAATTTCCCACGAAGTAAAGTATGTATAAATTAGTCAAAGGTTTTCTAATTTTTATTATTGTGAATTCGTCCCATTTTTTTTTCCGCACGGATAAGCACAACACTATTAATCAATAAAACCGGCACAAAACTAGGTACCGAAAACGAGGATACAATGTTGAATCTGAACAGCAAGTACTTGGAGAACAGGATCAATACTTTTATTGGTGGGGAATTAATAATGTGGCGAATTTACAACAACCCGTTGTTGTAAGGATTGTATAAACTTTTTGAAAGTAATTTGAAAATGATAAACTACTACTACTACTACTAGTAGTAAATAGAAAAAAAAAACACATTTCTCAGAAGTATAAAAAAAACCATCGTTTGACGTATTAAATGAAACGATAAGTTGTGAATTGTATACTAATGTAGATAAAATATTTATGTTTTTTAAATATTATTAAATAATATTTAAAAAACATAAATATTTTATTTTGTAGTGTTAGAGTTGATGTTAGTCAGTACGAGTCTGACAGTTCCTTAACATCATTACATCCCGATATGGGTAGGAGGAATCATTTGATGATTTACTTACAAAAAAAGGAGTTGACTACCAGTTTTACAATCTTTAATAACTGGGCGAATCTATTCATCACTATTTAATATTTTGACTGTATTCTTATCTTAATCTTGGCAAACAAACACATCAAATACAGAAAATGATGTCATAATCAATTGAAATATTAAGGTGGAAACACACTATTAAAACGTGACGCGTCGCAATTTCGACTCGACTCGACGACACGACATGGCATCCCATGTGTACCGTGCACATTGCCTACACGCGATGCCACGATGCGCTCGCAATTTCTAGTGGCGTCGGGTCTGGACTAGGAACACACTACACAATCATGTAGTGTGTCGATGCGTCGGATGGTGTTTTGACCCTCGGCTCGGCAACACACCGACCCGCCACGTCTGGTTGGATGGCGTATGCGCGCATGGCGTCGCGTCGGATATTCATAGTATGATTCCGGTCTATAGAAAACAATACATTTGATTCGACTTAACACGCATCGCGATTCATCGGGTCGCGTCGCGTTTTAATAATGTGTTTCCGCCTTTAATATTATGAACTGATAAGAGCGCCGGCTGGGCATTACCTCCATTTACACCACTGGTTTAAAAAGTGCTTAGTCATCGTATCTGTCCGCTACCAGATATAAGCCATGGCAGTGATCTCTGGCATCAGTACCACACAAACACCGACACAGTCAACATGACGATCAAAATATACAAACTCGACTCCAGCCCGACATCGCGCGCCGTTCTCATCACCGCTGAGCTACTGAAACTCGACTACAAGGCTGTAGATGTAAACCTTATGACCGGAGAACAATATACACCACAATACTTGGAGAAGAATCCTATGCACTCTGTTCCGGTATTAGAAGACGGAGATTTTATCCTCGCTGACAGTCATGCCATCATACCATATCTGGTATCTAAATATGGCACCGCTGAACAACGGGAGAAATGGTACTCTAGTGACTTGAAATTACGAGCGACAATCAATCAAAGGTTGTTTTTCGAGTGCTCCAACCTCGCCGGATCTGCCAGGCCTATAGTAATAGACCTCCTGGCAGGGAAGAAAGCCCCAACTAAGCAGCAGATCGAAAATGTGAACGATGCTTATGCAATTTTGGAGAAATACTTGCAGAAGACAAAGTATGTGGCAGCCGACCATTTCACGATAGCTGATCTGTCATTAGTAATGGGTGTCTCTTCTTTCAACGTGTACGTACCTGTGGATGCCAAGTATACTAGGATACACGAGTGGTGGAACTTGTTCAAGGAGGAAGATTGGTACAAAAAGATCAACTTACCCGGAGTGGCACAGTATGCAGAGTTCATTAATGCATTGAAGAAAAATGCAAAATAGTGTCAGATTTAGTTTTAATGTACGAGTATAACGTAGTTTCATAATTTTTCACGTTTTGAGAAAATTAATTTAAAAAGTGTTATAAATGGAAGTACAAGAAATGTGTTGCGCCAACCCCGTGTGAATGTGAATATACAAGCAGAATGATGATGAATGTAATTTTTCTTAATTTTAAATAAATACATTTAAAATGATTTAAACTCATAAATGGTTTAATTTTATTGAATATCGAGATTTATGTACTTATGGTACAAAATCTTGGTTCTTCTAACCGTACAGACAGATGTGTTGCTGGGGAGTTTGTTCCGTTACTTCTTCTTCCCAGCCTGCGCTTTTGGGGACTACCTTATGTAAAAAATGACCTTCAAAAAGTGCTGATAAATCAGCCTTATTTGAATAAATGACTTTTGGTTTTGATTTTTTTTGATTGTATGTTACAAACAAAACTTTTAAAACAGTTATATTATGGTGTAGTGACAGTAGTTCGGTTGTTAATCCAGTGGAGCAAATTAATGCATTTTTTGTGTACCCATCCAGTGGGGTGCGTCCTACTTGGAGAGCGAAGGATGTTCTGAGCAGCGGAGCAGTTTCTGATCCTTAATCTTATTTATTTATTGGTGTTCTTATTCGTGGTAAGTTTCAAGTTTATAAACCCAAGGAATAAGATTTTTCATACAAAAGTTTTCACCCCCTTAGAGGAGGATTTTCCTAAAATCCCGTCTTATTGCCACTCTACATGGTAGACTGCAAATGCTGTCCAAAATTCAAGTTTCCACGTTTAGAGGTTTCGGCTGTAGTCGAGTCAAAAGATATAATTATATAGATAAATATTTTTGATTTGTCTTTATTTTTAAAATTTTGTTATTTCGTCTACTTTAAAGAGCGGAAAAAGCAAGTTCACCAGTTTCATTAATTTATACTCTATCTCGCTTCCAATGAGATAGATTTTATTCTCACGCGCATACCTGTTGTTTAGAAAAAAATGATATTAGTTACCTCAATGTCATTTTCTCACGTTTTTATACTCACTTTTCCTGTTTGTCGTTCCGGTTGGATTTTTGCGACTATTTTGAGGCATTTCCCGATATGCTAGCAGGCTGAAATTTTGCACACGCGAGTGCTGATGACAATACATGATTAGCTAAGAAACGTTACAACAAATCCAATATGGCGGCCTCACCAAGATGGCGGACTGACTGCTTGAAATCCACCCCCATGATATGGGTATCAAATGAAAGGATTTCCTGTCAGAAATATGAAAAAAATAATAATCACGTGTCTTAAATCCAATATGTTAGTAGTCCAAGATGGCGGACAGGCTATTTGAAATGCTTCCCCATGATATGGGTATCAAATGAGTTTTGTTGTCAGGAAGGAGAGTGTTTGTTGTCAGGAATATGTAAAATTAAATAGTCACGTGTCTTAAATTCAACATGGCGGACATCCAAGATGGCGGATTGGCTATTTGAAATGCTCCCCCATTATATGGTTATTAAACGAAAGGGTTTGCTGAATGGGATAAAATAAAATAATTATTAGATTTAAAAAATCTAAATTTTAGATTTTATAAATATAATAATTATTTTAAACGTGGGTTTTTAGATTCTAAAAACCCACGTTTTCAAATATTCTAAAAATAAGAAAATAACCCTATGGGACTGAGAGAGGGGCCACTCAAAGCGTGGGGACGTATATTTGCAAGTTACACCCACGATCTATACACGTCATGTAAATATATCCCATATACAATATACGCCCCCACGTTTTGAGTGGCTCCCTCTCTCAGCCCCGTAGGGTTATTTTCTTATTTTTTGGATATTTTTTTAGGATATCTTAGAACGTGGGAGTTTAGATTTTTTAAACGTACTTATTTTTATTCCCGCATTTTTTTTTGGGCAGCTTTCATCGGCATGACTCTATATTGCATGCAGATAAATAATTGAAACTATTAAAATAGGTATGTACAGTTTTGTATGTTTATTATTTTTAAATTAAACTAATAATATATATTAAATAACGTTATCATAAAACTAAATTCTAACACTATTTTGCTTTTTCCTGCAATATTTTAATGAACTCTGCATACTGTGCCACTCCGGGTAAGTTGATCTTTTTGTACCAATCTTCTTCCTTGAACAAGTTCCACCACTCGTGTATCCTGGTATACTTGGCATCTACAGGTATGTACACGTTGTAAGATGAAACAGCCGCTAAAAGTGATACATCAGCTATGGTGAAATGGTCGGCTGCCACATACTTTGTCTTCTGCAAGTATTTCTCCAAAATTGCATAACCATCGTTAACATTTTCGATCTGCTTCTCAGTGGGGGCTTTCTTCCCGGCCAGGAGGTCCATCACTATCGGCCTGCAATATGCAACGATGTTCGAGCACTCGAAATACATTCTCTGATCGATTGTCGCACGTGTTTTCAAGTCTCTAGGGTACAATTTCTCTCGTTGTTCAGCGGTACCATATTTTGTTACCAGATATGGCATAATGGCATGACTGTCAGAGAGGACAAAATCTCCGTCTTCTAATACAGGAACAGTGTGCATAGGGTTTTTCTCCAAGTATTGTGGTGTTAACTGTGCACCAGCCATGAGGTTTACTTCTACGGGCGTGTAGTCGAGTTTGAGCAGCTCAGCGGTGATGCGTGTGGCGCGCGACGGTGCGCTGAGGCCAGTTTGATATATCTTGATCGTCATGTTGATTGTGTCGACTTTTGTGAGGTACTGACGCCAATGATCACTCCGACGGAGTATATGTAGTATAGCGCGGTTACGTTATCTGGGTAAAAAAAACGTGATGAAATATGGAGATAATTATTTGCTAGGGGCTTTTGTAGCGTTCCGTATACGGCAAACGTGGAACTATTGTTAGTTCTTACTGTTTTTGAAGACTATTTGCACCAATCTGTAGACCTCGCGGTTGGAATGCCGAATCATCATCTTGCGATTTTAAAAATATTTTCAACGAACTGTAAAACAAAAAAGCAATCTACCCATCAATTGTTTTTTTATTTTCATTTCTAACTTTCATACAGAAAAATATTGTTCTTATGTATTGACCATTGCGATCTCGATATTGATTTTGGTAATTACTTAAAATGACCAAACGAAAAAAAATATAAAAGAGCGAGAGAAGCGAGCTCGAGACTTTCTTCTTGTTTTTAACAAGGACAAAAAGATTCGGGATGCCCAAAGTCTCCCCAAAGCTCCTCCAAACCACCCGTTAATAGGAGTCCCGCTAAGCGGGACTCCATTAACTGAGTCACCGAGCTCCAGATCCTGTTATTGGTTTCTCGTTGGTAGATAATTTGGGTAAGTTGAGGTTTAGCCACAATTTAATGATGTTTCCTCGCATTTACATTCAAATCAGAATTTGGC
The DNA here is from genome assembly GCA_036375495.1 of Agrotis segetum. Lineage (NCBI taxonomy): Eukaryota > Metazoa > Arthropoda > Insecta > Lepidoptera > Noctuidae > Agrotis > Agrotis segetum. The sequence continues at coordinate 207,030 of JAQSVV010000169.1, forward strand.
TCAAAATTAGTCACTATAAAAGTTAGGTCATATTTTACGGGGTAATATTGGGTAAAATTACGTTATACAAAATTTTATTATTAAACTTATATGAAAAAAACAATATATCATATTTATATGAAATAAGGTCGTTCGTTGTTATTGTACGGGTTGTGTGACCACGATACAAGAGAATGTACGGGTTGTGTGACCACGATACAAACGAATGTCAATATTGAGATGAAATAGATGTCAGCTAGTTAGAGGTGGGTTTTGTCAAGAGAAACTAGGTACCTTCACTAGCGAGTGTCTTTAATTCACTGATCATACACAATTTACATGAAATGAGGAAATATTAAATGTAGGTCGCGCATGATCGATGCAATGCAATGTCATCAAAGATTAATTATGTATATAAAATAAATGTACGTTTGTCCGTATATACTCGCAACACGAAAGAGAAAAGAATTAATTTTGTACAATAATGTCTTAATGTAAACAAAGATATACGTACAATTGTATAAATGTAAATAAAGAATTAAGTATAAATGTATAAAATGTAAACAAGGGTTGTATAAATGTAAACGAAATTGAAGTATAAATGTATCTGGGTTAGTGAGGTGCAATGATTAATGTTAGTGCTCTTATCACTATTATTAGTTGTCATTAACCGCACTGAAGCTAACTATTCTGTTCATCATTGGCGATGTAGCCTTATTTTTTACACTTATCACACTGTTTGTGTTGCACATCATTGGTGAGAAGGCCTCACTATTGTTTGGGTTGTACTTTTGCACTGGAGGTGAGATCGGCTGATCTCTGGTCACACTGATATTCACATCACTCTCCTGTCTTGTCATCGATGCTGCTTCTCCGACCCCAGGCTCAGGAACTGATGTGGCATCGCCTGAAGGTTTTCGTGTCTGTTTCCTTATTCGCCATTGGTTCACTTTGTATCCCATGGCAATAAGAACGGTCAGGGATATGGTAAACAGTATGCTGTAAATTATATAATAATGCTGAGTATCATCTAGTGGGCTTTCTTCCAATTGTTGTTTCTTCAAATTGGAAATCTGCTGCTTGATCTCATGGAATTCTGCTGTATGGTTGGCAATCATAATGATGTCTTGTGTAGTTATAGATGTATTCAAGATGTTGTTTAATTGAGATATGTTCGGAAGTCTTTCCATAGTGGGTTGTATGAACATCTGATTCATGTACTTATGATGACTATGTATTGTAAACATATCGCCTTTCAAAACACAACCTTGACCTATAGTAATGACTCCACTACCAATTAATTGTTTCGTCGCTAGGCCGTCTGGGCATAAAATGCGGACTGAGCATTCCTCGCAACACGAGAATAGCCACGAGTCTTGAGTATGTAATTTGATCCAGTTGTTAGTGCATTCTTTAAATTCTGTGTTGCAGTAGTTATTGACACTATTTTGTGCATATTTAATTTTACAAATGGATTCACCCATTTTAACGTGTAAATGGGATGATTTAATGGGCAGATAAGTTCATTTTCAGCATGCATGACACACGATTGTACGTCTGGTTCTGTCATAGGTACAACTGTATCCTTGTTAACATTGACTGCGATGTACTTTGATTCGGTTTGAGTATACACAGTATTGGTTCCTTTTTGCAATGGAATAGTAATGATGCTGTCAAGTTCAAATTTGTCAGGGTTCAAGAGAGGAATCCTTATTTCCATTATCAACAGTTTGCTTGTCACCCTAGCTTTGATTTCCATTAGTCCATATAATTCTCTGACGTTATTTCCTGGTATTTTAAGTTCACCGTGTATTTGACTGGAAATTATGTTGAGTTGTTGTTGAATTTGATCCGGAGACAATAAATGTGAGTTTATTCTACCATGGTAGATGTCAGTTACGGTGTCAATTAAATCGTCCTGTAAGCGTTGTATGTGGGAGATTATAATATCAGCCGACATGAGTGCTGTCAATAGGTACATTTTTTGTAACGTGGTTTGAATCTCGTTTTGAAAACGGTTGATGTCAGATGTGATACGTTGCATGTGTTCATTGATAGCAATAAAGTTTTTATTCATTATAGCTTCATTTCTTTTTATGATGTTGTTTTCTGCTTCCATTATGGACGTTTGATTTTTGAATAACGAAAATAAGTGATCTTCTCTTATTTGTATGAGTTTGATGTCTTTTTCATACTTTTTGGCAAATCGTTCGTCCAGGACTCCAAATAAACTATTTGCAACGTATCCAATTCCGTTGATCAGGCCTCTTTTCTTTCTTGATGTTTGTATGTTGGTTAATAAATTGTTACGGTGTGTTATTTCTTCCAGCTGATGGTACAGTTGTGATGCAATAGATGTGAGCATAGGTTCATCTCTGCATGGTTTGCCTATTTTCTGAAGGAAATACTCTATATCAACAATGCTCTGCCAATAGGAGGTCATATTATAGAAAACCACCATTTTCCATTGGTCTTGCACAATACTTATGTCAGCGATTTTGTCAAAGTACAGGGAGTTCGAATTGTTAAATGAGGTTACATGTACAGTTTGTTGAAGAGAAGGAGTCACAAATGTCAACAGTAGTAGGAGTGTAGTCACGAGACAATTCCGCTTGACTTTTCTCGCAGCTCTAGGTTTCCTTTTGTCACATTCTTGAGTACCGTCGGATGTATCCGTCCGTATATTATCCGTCTCTTCTTCATGTACGGGAAGAGGACACACTTTGATAATTGGTCTTTTCATTGTGCCTGATTTTGTTTTAACAGTCACCACTCGCACAAACCCGTCTTTTCCAGCATGCAATTCTATCACTCGTCCGAGCACCCATTTCGAAGGTGGTGTATTGTCCTCTTTTATGAGCACTACGTCGTTGATGCAAGGGGACTTTTTAGGAATATTCCATTTGTGTCTTGACTGCAGTTGTTGTAAGTAATCTGAAGACCATTTTTTCCAGAATTGTTGATGCATATGTTCTGTCAATTGCCATCTTGTCTTTAAGCTGCATGCTGTGTCATAAACTGTCAGAGGTGAAGACAAAATGGGTCCACCAGTTAAAAAGTGTCCTGGTGTAAGATATTCATCTTCTGGATTTTCTGTAAGAGCGTAGAGAGGTCTAGAATTCAGACAAGCTTCTATCTGAGTCAAAAGTGTCGAAAATTCCTCATACGTCAATTTTTGTTCTCCTAGAATCCTTTTAAGGTGATACTTCATACTTTTTACAGCAGCTTCCCACAACCCACCTGCACTCGGCCACGCTGGTGAGTTGAAGTGCCAAGTTATGTTCATGTCAGCTATGTCATTTAGAAAGTCTGCATTGATCATTTGTAAGGCTTCTCGATATTCTTTCTTAATAACCCGGGCGGCTCCAATAAAGTTCGTCCCATTGTCGCTATAAACATGTTTGGGAACGCCTCTTCTAGAACACATCCTCTTAAAGGCGGCTAGGAATGTTGGAGTGCTCAGGTCAGATACGAGCTCCAAGTGTACGGCTTTGGTTGCAAAGCACACAAATACTGCAATGTATCCTTTTGTTATTTTTATGCCTCTGCCTTTATTAGCCTTCACGTCCACATGTCCAGTGAAGTCAACACCGGTGTGAGTAAACGGACGTGAAGGTGTCACTCGAGGTTCCGGTAGATTAGCCATCAGTTGATTTTGTTGTATGTTGCTAAATCGACAACACGTTATGCAACGACGAATATGTTTCTTGACTGTTACATATCCGCTTATAATCCAAAACTTCTGTCGTAAGTACATCAAAGTAAGTCTAGGGCCTCCATGAAGTGTTGATTTATGTGCCTGGTTAATAAGTAATTCTGTCAGTCTTGATGTTTTTGGAAGTATGATGGGATGTTTGGTATCGCTTGCCAAGTTCGAATATTCCAGCCTCCCACCAACTCTCAAAACTCCTTGTTTATCCAAGAACGGATTTAGCTTTAGCAGACCACTGCTGATCTTTACCGATCCTGTTCGTTGTATTTGTGCAATGTCATCATGGTATTCTTTAACTTGTGTCATTCGTATAAATATGTTGTATGCATTTTCTATTTCACACGATGTCAGGTAATTAGTATCGTTAATCGTTTGTGACTCACACTTCGTATTTTTATTCACACGGTATCGAGTGTTTGTTATGAAACGCGATACCCAAGACAAGACACGTGCCGCGTGAGTAATTGAGCTGTATTTCTCTAATATGTTTTCAATAAGTTGACAGTTTAATTGGACAGTCATTATTTTATGTTCTTTTCTTTTTTCAATTTCTGGGTCTGCAATGTTAAGATTATTTTCTTTTACGTCATCCTTTAGCCACGTAGGTCCCTTCCACCACAATGAGTGCTCCCTTAGCTGGGACGGGGTGAGGCCTCTGGTTGCGCAGTCTGCTGCATTGTCAGATGATTTTGTATGCCTCCACTGTACTGCAGGAATAACTTCTGTAATTTGTCGTGTACGATTTGCCACGAACACATTCCAACGTGAGGGATTCCCATGCAACCATCCAAGCACCACCATCGAATCCGTCCACGCATACACTTGTGCATGAATTTTATTTATCGCAAAAGTTTGTAAGACCTTTGCGACAAGTTTTGTCAATAATAGGGCTCCACAAAGCTCTAACCGTGGTAATGTCAGTTTTTTCTTGGCAGGCGCTAATTTTGTTTTAGCTGCTATAAGTTGTATGGAAGTCTGTTGAAACTCATTTTGGGTTTTGGCATAGATGACACATGCGTACGCCTTTTCTGAAGCATCACAAAAACCATGTATTTCGATGTCAGTTTCTGATGTACCAATCCATCTAGGTATCTCAAACCGGTTAATATTGTCCAAATCGTCCCTCAGTAATTTCCACTCTTCCTGGATTTCTTGAGGAACTGTGTCATTCCAGTTTATATTGATGGACCACACTCGTTGAAATATGAGCTTTGCTTTTAATGTTATAGGCGATAACCAACCAAGTGGGTCAAAAATCTTGGATATGTCAGACAACATAGTACGTTTTGTATATGTATCGATTGCAAGGTCAATTTTGTTTTGATATGTAAATGTGTCAGTAACCGGACTCCATCTAAGTCCCAGTGTTTTAGTGGAGTCAGTATTCCTGAAGTCTAATACCGATGGATTTAATTGGTTTTCTGTCAAATGCATTAAAAGCTCCGGTGTGTTACTCGACCATTTTCTTAAATTAAATCCTGCCCCATTCAACATGTCAATTACTTCTGCTTGTATTTTTTTTGCTTGCTCTACTGTATGAGCTCCGCTTAATAGGTCATCAACAAATAAATCATTTTCCAAAATTTTTGCTGCAAGTGGGTATCTCTGTGCGTCATCGCTTGCTAACTGTTTTATGGTCCTCATTGCTAAATATGGCGCTGCTTTTGTACCATACGTTACTGTACAGAGTTGATATTCTTCTAGCGGTTTCGTTGGTTGGTCCCGCCAGACTATTTTTTGCAGGTGTTGCTGATCCTCTTGAACCAACACCATACGGTACATCTTTTCGCAGTCTGCAGTGAATGCTACTTTGTATATCCGCCATCTCAGAAGAAGTGACAGAATATCTTGTTGGAGCTTCGGACCACATTCCATCAGATCATTCAGACTGTACCCTGATGTAGTTTTGCTTGAGCCATTAAATACAACTCTAAGTTTGGTTGTAATAGAGTCATTTTTAATTACTCCATGATGTGGGAGTACACAGCTTGATTTTGCCTTAGTAACGCACTTTTTCATGTGTCCCATATTAATGTACTCGTCAATAAACCTTTTATAATTGTCATATAGAGTGTCATCCTTTTGGAACCTCTTTTCCTGCTGTTTAAACTGAGCCACTGCTTGTGGTTTGCTATCTCCCAGCTTACATTCAAACCCTTCCTTCATTGGCAACCTAACTTCATATCTACCACTAGGTAAGCGTCGCGTTGTTGTCATAAATAAATTTTCGCAGAATTGATCTTGCAGTGTAAGGTTTTTCATTCCAGTGTCAGATGGAATGTCTTCTATCTCCCAATAACTGGCAATATCTTCTAGGTTATTAATGACGACATGACAATTAAATGATGGTGTAATGTTTCCCGACAGAATCCATCCCATTTTTGTCTGTTGTGCAATGGGTTCTTGTGGGGAACCCTTTACGAGTCCATTCATTATTATTTCTGAGTATATTTTTGCATCTAACAGAATGTCAATCGGCTTCGATATGTTAAATTCAGGATCTGCAAGTGGAAGGTTGTTGATATGCGTGTAGTGAGCATTATCAAAAGAATTGTTCGGCAGATGTTTGATCAATTTTGGCATAATCAAAACATCAGTATTAAAAGCATAATCGTCATGAATCGATTTGCACTGAAGATTCATTTTCCCTTTACATTTGTTTGATAACGTACCGACTCCAGAAATCGCACCGTCAAAATGCTGTCTGGGTAAACCTAGTCTCTGTGCCGCATTCTCTGTAATCAAGGATATTTGTGAACCCTGATCGAGAAGAGCTGTCAAATTGATATATTGTCCGTCTTTGCATATCACACGCATTTGAACCGTTGTGAGTAATATCTCGTTATTGATGTCCGCCAAGTGATTCACATTTTGCTGACGCGCCTGTTGCTGTCTTCTTGGTGTGGAAAGCTTTGTAGGATTTGAGGTCACATCGGGGCTGACGCACGCTTCGTGCAATAATGTATTGTGTGCTGCGTTGCATTCTTTACAACGTTTTGTGGAATTGCAGATATTTTTTTCATGTACAAATAGACAATTTTTGCACACATTATGTTTTGAAACTGTTTCCAATTTAACTTCTGGTGACATAGATTCAAATTTGCTACATTGGTATAACGCATGATTGGTATTGCACAATACACAATGAAACACATGGGATGTTCTAGTAAAAGCTGTTTTCTTCCCAGGCACATAAGATGATTTTTCCTTGTAAGCTGATGATTTAGAAAAACCTGGATTATTAGCTGTTGATGCATTCTTGTCATGTTTCTTTACAGGTTCCAAAGCTGTAAATTTAGCCTCTAAGAACGAAATAGCTTCCTCAAATACTGGTAATTTACGAGGTTCTTTCCTACTTTCCATGTAATCGCTGTAAGTGTGCGTGTCAAGTTTCTTTACCAGCAGATGAACCAGTATAGGGTCCCAAGTCGTAGTGTCAATTCCTAAATTATGGATGGCGTGAATGCATTCCATAGTAGTGTCATGTAGTCGCCTTAACTCGTAAGAATTTTGTTTCTGTACAATGGGTTGATTGAGAAATATTTCAATTTGTTTGGTGAATAAAACTTGTTGATTATTATATCTGTGGTTGAGGATTTCCCAAGCGGTGTCATAGTTTTCGGCTGATACATGCAGATGTTGCACTAATCGTTCAGCTTCTCCCTTTAGTTTGCCCTTAAGATGTTGCATCTTCTGAGCCTTTGTTAGTAACTTATTGTCATGTATACCACCTTTAAACAAGTCGAGGAAAGTAGGCCATTGGGTGTAATTTCCTGTGAAGACTGGTACCTCCAACTGTGGGGTAGAATGGTGTAGATGTATTGCAGACGACAGCTTGTTACTCAGTTCTCGTTTGCTATTTTTGAATTTCGTTTCGTAATCAGTATATTCTTTTTCATAGAACATATCTGACCCTTCCAATATGTTGTCAATTTTCCAATGCAGAGTGTCAATGTTATTCCATCTCATTTGCAGGTTACGTAATTCATCTTCTATTTCCCATTTGTTACTCATCTGCTCCATGTCAAGGTTTTGGATATATCGCTGGAACGCTCTAAAATTCGTTTTCTGCTCACTGATTAAAGCATTAAGCTTTTCATCTGGTTGCGTACCTTTGTTTTCCTGTCCGCGGTACGAACTCAACAATTGAAGTACTTCTTCATACGTGCGTTTGGTGTCATCGTAGATGTTCTTGACGAAATATTCACTCGTACTCTCATCATAGCCGACAAGCTTCTGATGATTCATTTCAAATTCACCCCAAAGATTATGTAGGGTATTAAGTCTCGACGTTATATATTCCGGAGTCTTCCTGCTCGCACTATCCTTTTTAAAGTTGATTTTTATAGTCTGGATTGTGGAAATAATATCCTTCTGACGAGTGTAAAGAGGTTGCGATTCCATCTCGAGTGTCAGGAAACCTTGTCAAATACCGGAATACAAAAATAAATGGAACGATCTTACTTGAGATTGTCCTGATGAGGTGAAGATACTTATGTTTGAGATGCTGTGGCTATCTTAACCAGCTGGAACCAGGCCTGAAGTTGCTGTCAGGAATCACTGATCACAGAATTGAGCTAATCAATAAGAGTCTGCTGTTGACTCAATATGAATGTCACGGCACTGCACTTTAATGTCACTTCACTAATCTATAATGTCACTTGCTAAAATCTATAATGTCAGTTACTAGAATCTATAATGTCACTTTAATAATCTAAAATGTCACTTGTCACTGTTTGTCAGAACCGGGATTCGCGAATCCTTCACTCCGTAGATCCGTTACCGTTTTCGAAGGACCAAAATGTACGGGTTGTGTGACCACGATACAAGAGAATGTACGGGTTGTGTGACCACGATACAAACGAATGTCAATATTGAGATGAAATAGATGTCAGCTAGTTAGAGGTGGGTTTTGTCAAGAGAAACTAGGTACCTTCACTAGCGAGTGTCTTTAATTCACTGATCATACACAATTTACATGAAATGAGGAAATATTAAATGTAGGTCGCGCATGATCGATGCAATGCAATGTCATCAAAGATTAATTATGTATATAAAATAAATGTACGTTTGTCCGTACAGTTATACCGTATGAAAATTATATCATGTAAAAGTTATTTTATGTGACATTACACTAACTGTTATTTTGCCAAAATATTTAAACACCCAGCAAAATGTGGGTGTACCATCAGGTACCTCTGACGTACCTACTTGCAGTCCAAGGAACCCCAATTCAATTATTTATCATCGTTCTCTATTCTTTATGGATTTGAAGGTCATTTCGATTTAACTTTGCGTACTTTGAACATTGCCTCTTGTATCTGATATTTATAGTGAATCATTTGGTTGTTATCGGCCTCTTGTGGCATAGTAACATACACAACGGTTTTTTACGGTATAAAGTACGAAGTTCGAAATGCGCTGTTGTTTTATTTTGGCACTTGAGCTATGTTTGATAAGAATTATAATCTATATCTAAGATTATGTAATAAAAACAAGGAAAGTGTTTAAGAGTGTATATTCCGAAAATTGGCAACGTCGCAAATGGTTGTCAAATATTAACAAGTTTTAATTAATTTAGCATTGTTACTGTATGAAAATAAGAAATATGGCTCTGTAGTGCACAAAAAAAAAATGATAAGGGAATGCAATAATTAATATTGTAACACCGAATATATAGTTTTAGATGTAAAAAAACATTTGGAACCTTTCCAAATGCCTTTTAAACACCTGAAACGGTTACAACATCAAATTCAGTGTTTTAATTGCATTCCTATATCATTTTTTTTGTGCACTACAGAGCGATATTTCTTGTTTTCATACAGAAAGTTTGCCAAATTGATTAAAATTTGTAAATATATGACAGCCTTTTGCGACGTTGTCAACTTTCAGTATATGCGGCCTTAAACAGGTAAAGAAAGAGAAGTGCTAGCAGTGCATAGGCATAAGCTGGAGTAAATAATATACAATAGAAGACATTTACTTATTATTTTATTATACTCGTACTTTTACAGATTATCATAAAAAAGAAAAAACTTATTGTAACTTAAAAATACGCACTAACACTGTTTCACTTCGAGATTGATTTTATAAATTGTTCATATTTAGCCACCCCGGATTCATTCACTTTCTTGTACCAATCTTCTTTCTTCAGCAGATTCCACCAGGCGTGTATCTTGGTAAATTTAGCATCTATAGGTACATAAACGTTGGTAGCAGATACAGAACCAACTAATATTACATCAGCTGTCGTGAAATTGTCACCTGCCACAAATTTTGTTTTCTCCAAGTATTTCTCTAAAATTGCGTAACCGTCTGTCATATTTTCAATTTGTTGTGCATTGGGAGCTTTTTTACCGGCCAGAAGATCAAGAACTATTGACCGCGCCACAGCAATGAGGTTTGAGCTGTCGAAAAACATCCGCTGATTGATTGTCGCACGTAATTTCAAGTCACTAGGGTACAATTTCTCACGTTGTTCAAGGGTGCCGTATTTGGATATCAGATACGTGTTAATGGCATGGCCATCAGCGAGTACAAAGTCACCATCTTCTAAGACAGGAACGGTGTGCATGGGATTCTTCTCTAAGTATTCTGGTGTCATGTGTTCTCCGGCCAAGAGATCTACATCTTGAGTCGTGTAGTCTAACTTGAGTAACTCTGCAGTGATGACGACGGGCGCGGGCCCCGGGACTGGGGTCGGTTTTGTATATCTTGATTGTCATGTTTACTGTGTCGCTGTTTGCGCGCTACTGAATGCCTGTGACCTTAGCAACGGCTTAAATAGTTTGAGTAGATTATATAATGTGAGATCGCTATTGAACGCGCAAGATACGTACTTTGTGATTATTGGTTGACAACAGGTTGTTTTACTTCTTTTTTTTTTCTCTTAATAGCAAATAGAGGATGTTAGTTCCACATGGACTAGAACATTAAGCAAAAATGGTCTGCTTCATTAAAAAAGTATCAAACTAGATTGTCAAGACACATAATATAGTATCTGGCATCAATGTTGGAAGGCACTAGAAGTGGTGTAAATAAAGCTGTGAGCGACGGGTGTAAATAAAGCTGTGCCCAATAGGAGTAAATAAAGCTATATGCAATGGGTGTAAATAAAACTGTGTGCAATGGGTGTAAATTAAGCTGTATGCATTGGGTGTAAATGAAACTGTGTGCAATGGGTGTAAATTAAGCTGTATGCATTGGGTGTAAATAAAACTGTGTGCAATGGGTGTAAATTAAGCTGTATGCATTGGGTGTAAATAAAACTGTGTGCAATGGGTGTAAATTAAGCTGTATGCATTGGGTGTAAATAAAACTGTGTGCAATGGGTGTAAATAAAGCTGTGTGCAAAGGGGTACACTTTGTTTACAAATAAAGCTGCAAGCAATAGGTATATATAAAGCTAAGTGAAATGGGTTTAATTAAAGCTGTGTGTAATAGGTGCAAATAAAGTTGTGTGCAATAAGAGTATTTCAAGCCGCGTCATTAAATATAAAAATAAAAGAAAAATCTTACAGATACTAATATACTTAGAACAACGACTGTTGCAGAATAGATATATTTCTTTACTGTAATGTACTGCATCTACATTTTAAACGACTTCAAAAAAGAAGGTTCTCATTGAACGACTTCAAAAAAAGGAGGTTCTCAGTTCGTCCCGTATGTTTGTTTGTTCACGTTTATCTCACGTTTGGCTGCACCGATTTTAATGCGGTTTTCATTAAAGTGTTTTCCTAAATGCTGGAAAAGGATTTGGTGTACAACAAAAATGGATATCGCGTGACATCTACGTCGACAATTTATTGAATATTTGACTACATTTCTTTAAACAAATCGACTTCAAAAACAAAAACAACATTAGAAGTCGGCTAAAAAAGTGTAAAATAATTTTTCTTTCAGAAGTCGTTTTTTTGTTGTTCTTTCGAAGTTTAAACTTTATTTGGAAAGTCGAAGTTTGTTGTGAGTAACAATTTTAACTTTTGTATGATATTTAGTAGAAACAGGCATATTTTCGAAAGAACGATCTGATTCAGGCGTGGTTGTCTTTCAACTATCACTTCAGCTACAACGTGTTGACTATTATCGATTTATCGATGTTTGCCAAGAACTACAAGATAAAATACCAAAACATACAATACAATCACAATGAAACGAGATAAGAAGAGATTAAAAGGTACATCTGAAATGGTTTTACTGTATTGTTGTGCTGGCTAATGGTTTAATAATGTTAAAATCTGGATTGCGTGCCTGTTGAGACGGTGGTGGTGACACTATGCGAATGTAGTATGCAAGTTATAATGTTTCCTTTGAAATTATTTCTTGAATAGGTTTCTACTAGCTAGTCTGTTAACGGCATTCTTCTTTTCTTATTTGAAACAAAAATATTTGGACACCGTTCATTAATGCAGTTCTACTAGTCCAGTCAACGAGGCTGTGTTCCGAAAAATTCCTCCGGCACTGTTTGGTATTATGTATGATGAAAGATGGTGATACAGATTACAGATGCACATTAACCCAACGTTTTTTTTCGCGATGATCAAAATATAAAAATTGCTTATAAACTCTCTGTGAAAAATTATTTTTATGAAAAATAAAAACTCTCTGTGAAAAATGAAAAAGTTTTGGATTACGTAACAAACCTATGTATTTAAGGATAAGGAATCACATCCGCAAACAAATAGGCAGAGCACTTTTTCACTGGAAGTTAGTGCGCGATATGTAAACAGTTAATTTGGAGTGACACTAAAATCGAAAATGTGTTGGATTTTCATACTTCCCTATTCTAATACATTTAAACAAAACAAAAAGAATTTGAGGCTGAGGAATTTTTCGCAGAGAGTTATAAGCAATTTTCATGTTTAGGTAAAAAAAAAAAACAGAACTTTCCGGCTAAAAAAGATTGTTGTGATTTACATTATTGTCAAATATAAGGAATGAAAAAAGAAATAAAAAAAGAAAACAACTAAAGAGTGGAATTCCTAAATTAATCTGTATTTCTAGCTAGATAGCTATACCTGTTACGTCTGTAACACAACTAAAGAGTGGAATCCCTAAATTAATCTGTATTTCTAGCTAGATAGCTATACCTGTTACGTCTGTAACACAACTAAAGAGTGGAATCCCTAAATTAATCTGTATTTCTAGCTAGATAGCTATACCTGTTACGTCTGTAAGTTAAGAGTGAATAGAAAAAGTAACTTCTATATTTTAGTTATTATGATCGCTGTAATAACTTAATCTTATAATAAATAAATAAAATAATAATTTAAAAAAAAACAGCTACATGGTGTATGCATCTTTCTTTTTACACGTGTAGTTATTACCTATCAAAAGATTGAAGTTATTTAAAGTACGAGTATCATTCTTGTAATCGAAAAAAAGTTGTATCTTTATGAAAAATGTATCACTCTTGTAAGAGTCTCGTCGTCGGAATTTCAAAAATTATATTAAATTCCAATAATATTGCTACCAGCAGAGCAAAATCAAAAGATATATTTTTAGATTAATTTAATATTAAAGTTATTATAATACATTAATTTACAATTGTACTGCCACTATTTCACTTCATCTTTGATTTCACGAACTTTTCATACTGCGCCAGTCCGGGTACGTTTATCTTTTTATACCAATCTTCTTTCTTCAGCACACTCCACCATGCGTGCACTCTGGTGAATTTATGGTTCAGAGGCACCAAAACATTGATCGACGAGATACCAGCAACCAGTGACACATCAGCTATAGTCAAATGGTCGGCTGCCACGTACTTTGTTTTCTGCAAGTATTTGTCTAAAATTCCATAAGTGTCGGTCACAAGTTCAATTTGTTTTGATGTTGGTGAACTTTGACCGGACATGAGTCCATTGAGCACCTCCCTGGCTGCACCAGCAACGTTCGATGTCTCGAAAAACAGTCTCTGATGGATTGTCGCTCGTAATTTTGCGCAATTAGGGTACAATTTTGATTGTTGCCCGCCACCGTATTTGGAGACCAGGTATAAAATGATTGCGTGACTGTCTGCGAGAAGAAAATCGCCGTCTTCTAGCAGAGGAACAGTGTGCATGGGATTTTTCACCAAGTACTCCGGTGACTTGTGTTCTCCAGCCATCAGGTCCACTTCCTGAGTCACATAGTTCAGCTTGAGTACCTCGGCCATCATCATGGCGGCGCGAGACGGTGGACTGAGGTCGATTTTATATATTTTGATCGGCGACGGCATGTTTACTGTTTCGATCTTCGGATAAAACTAGAGATAAGAGGTGAAAGTAATGGTTTATATTAACCATGGTGGTGATAAATGACTGAGCACTTAGTTCAGCAAGATAGTGAAGATAAAGCGGTCATGGTGCCTGATTCATCATTAGATACGAAGCTAAAGTGTATTTGCTGAAGGCCGTTTTTTATGTCTGGTAAACTTTTTATGATTATTCATAATGTGTTTTATAGATATTTTAGTTCAGATTAATAGACCACTGACCGCAGAGTTTTGATCGAGAGATCGTGCGTTCGCAGAAGATTACGGTTACGTGTTAGTTAAAGAATCCATCATGCAACTAGACCTGGGGGGGTATTACAACCTTTTTTAATTCCTTGCAGTTTTCGGGCATGTGAATTTACGGCCTTAAGCATGCTTGTTCTATTTCGTATTACGACGTACCTACGTAATTCTGCAAGGAATCATCCTGGATTACTTGTCTCTGGATGATTACGACGGGCTAGCGAATTCGTTCAAAAATCGAATCGACAATTTACCGATGATTACCGGTTTTATAGAATGAGTGTGAAAAAATCTTTTTCAATGTAAATTTAGGAGATATTTGAGTTAAACTGTATTTTAATAATAATTTAAATATTTATAATCAAATCGAGCAACATTTACTGTAATTTTATGCAAAAACTTAATATCAAATAAAACTCCCACAAAGGGGTTTTTTTCGAAACGATCGTATTGCGATACTTTTTTAGTCTGTAGCGGTTTTGTTTACCAAAACAAACAAGATTATCGTATTTTATTTATTTATAATGCCACTATGTAGTGCTTTTTACTGCATTAATAAAGAAGCACACCGTTTTCCTACCGCAGAGAAAGTAAGAAAACAAAATGGACTAAGTCATGAGCATGAGAATTTTGAAAAATGGAGCTGTTTCAACACAACAATGTTCTAATTTTTAAAGCAAGAGCTAGAAATGTTTCAACAAGTGAAGGAATGATAAAATCTAGGACGTTTATCAAACCGAAAGACAGTGTACCTAGTTCTCTCGAAATTGGCTGCGAAATTGTGGTACCAGAAGCAATCGAGGAAGTGAAATTAAAAATTTCTGCTGATACATTAAAGACTGCCCAATGTACCCAAATAAATATTGAACCCAAGTTTTGGCTCCATTGGACTGTACCATTTCTGGAATGATGGTGCGCGAGGCTATTAATTTTAAGTGTCTGAGTTGATCATACATTTTGTTTGGTTTATTCAACCCTACGTCCATTGCTACCAAAGATTTATATTATATTATTATAGATATTTCGTTACAATGTCTCAAGCTCTGTATTTTTTTTTCTTACACTGATGGAACTACGACAAATAAAACAATGTTTTCAGGAGTAACATGTTTTTTATTTAGAACAATATATTACTATATGAGTAAATGTTTACGTACCTATATGAATCTATTTATTGCTTAGCGTTCAGTAAATGAGTGTTTATGTGTCGTAAAAGGTAAAAACTTTGTCGTCTTTTTATGTAAAGCTCGTCAGCTGAGATTATATCGTGTATGCACTCTCCAGATATTCTGTAGTGCCTCCATTATTAATACCAAAGTTTAATTTAGTTAGTTTCAACTGTTTAAAGACAAATTAAAATAAATAAGTCAGTAAAAGTTACTAAAAAGTGGCGTAAACTGAATGATTTTGGAGATGCCAATTTTGACAGTTAATCCGGCCTTGAAATGTCATTATGTAGCTTGTAAGACGAAATTTCCAGGCACAAGCAAAGGCAGAAGTCGGTATGAGGTCACGTGACCGTTTTAATGGCCGTCATTGTGTGATCGTAATACGATTAAGCAAGGCCTTTCACTTTAAGGCGTAAACTGACAGGAATTAAGAGCTTGTAATACACCCCCTGTACCCTTAAGCACAACTTTTCAGTATTTGTGACGTAAACTGGAACTTTGACAATTTCAAATTGACAATTTTCAAGGAAAAAATTTGTTCCTTCTTCGCACACCAGAGGCGCTGTAAAGTAAAAGAGTGAAAACTCATGCTAAGGGTACTGATTGTAACTGTTAGTTAACTGATTGTAATTTCTCTTGACAGTTTCCTATTTTATTAAATTTTTCATGCTAAAAATCATCACATTAGCTTGATACTAGTATATGTGAACAGACTTCGTTTATCGTTTCATTGGTCTTTACTCGTTTTATAGCGTACACTAGTAACTTTCACATTATATGAACACTAGCTATTTCCCGCGGTTTCACCTCCGCCGGTACCTTTTATATAGCCCTCCTCAATAAATGGGCTATCCAACACAAACATAATTTTTCAATTCGAAACAGAAGTTCGTGAGATAAGCGCGTTCAACTATACAGACAAACTCTTCAGCTCTATAATATTAGTATAGATGCCAATACCATGTTTTGCTTTTATTATATTATCACAGATTTTCCGGAAGTTATAATGCATTCCATGTTAATATGATAAAATTAAAGTGGCATGAACAGATGATAATTACAGGTGGGTGTATGATGACCATGCGCATCTGAACGTCCTTCAAAGTTAGCGCACGGAGTGGGTGTTTGCTGTCATATTTTACCTATTAAGGTCAAACAAGTCAACATTTTTTCCATAGAAACTTCGTTGGGGTTTTACTCCAATTTTGTCTGTACGGAAGCAGAATTGTAAAATATGAAGCTATTAAAAAGTTACGAGCTTCTAAAGATTCGTTTTTTTGCTAATTTTAACACAACTTTAGGTGTAAATTAGAAGCTTAAGCAGCATCAAATTTCAAAAACGGAGTCCGTACCGACACAGAAAATTTATCGAAGAATTTAATAAATTTTATTTGAAATTAATTGGTGCCGTGGTTTTTTCATAAAACCCCAACAGCCAAAGGCTTTTTCGTATTTTTTTATGCGCGCCTTTTACTCTGAATGATCGTGCATCTCACTGAATAAGTTTTCCCCTGTTTTCTCCACGGCGGGATGACGTTCGCGCATACATGAACAATATGGTTCGATTTCTGGTGAAATATCATGGTTTTTGACCATGCCTGCCAGTGAGTTCGAACTCGCGACTAGCGCCGCCTTAAGACCAGAGGGCTGGCCTGTTTCTAGGCCAACGAATCAGCATTGCCATGCAACGTGGCAATGCTACCAGCCTTCGGCACGGTGTTTGATATTCTTGGCGTTTCACATGAATGACGTGGCTGACCAAAGCATAGCATAAAAAAAGAAAAAATGCAATAGCTTTACCGCGGCAGTAGTCGAGTGCCACATGTATTTTTTTTTGTGTGTGGCATCTCGCAGGTCAACATGGAGAGGTGATGAGCTGCTAAACCGGACTTTTCTGTGGATGCCTTAAGTTAATCTAAGACCTCCAGCCAGGAGCTTAGCAACTAAAATACTATAAACTAAGTGATCACACGCTAAGGGCACCCCCGGTGGGGTAAGAACCTCGGCTTAGGGTAGGACTGAGGGAGGACAGCAAGGGACAGGCTGGATCTGAATGATATCATTATTTACAGGCTAATCTAAAACTATAGCATGGCTCTTGAAGTGTGGGGGAGGGAGTTGATAGAAGAGAAGACGGGTTTCTTTATGTAACAACACTCTGACTAGCCTTTTCCCAACTATATTGGGGTCGGTTTCTCAGTATTTTACGTGGAGCGACTGCCTATCGAACCAGATCCATGGTAAGACTGGTTGTCAGACTTTAGAGCTTCTGACTAACAGTAACGACTGTCAAAAAAACAAATGACAGCCGGGACCAACGGCTTACGTGCTTTCCGAGGCACGGAGGAAACTCTCTATGACAGATGGTCACCCATCCACAAACCAACCTCGGCAAGTGTAGCTTAACCCGGAAGATCAGCCTGTGCGGCTGTAATTATTTAGCCACGAGCTCCTCTGACTCAGCACTCTGACTATGATAGAACATTAAAAAATAAAACCTATTTCTTTATGTTTTTTATTTTATTTTTTATGTTTTTTTTAATTTATTTTATACACTTTTGTTTTATTAAATACTCATTTAAAAATGTACAAAATAATATGTGAAAAAGTCGAAAAAGATTGCAATAAAAAGCTAATTTCAAATTCTAATAGTAATGATAACTGTGTAAAACTTAGGTACGTAAATAAGACGTGGCATGACGGAGACTAATTTCCTTATCTTGTTTGTTATTCAACTGATGTAAGAATTTTTTTTACATTTTCGCATAACAGGTTGGAACCTGCATTCAACTGTTATTTTTATACAAGTAATTTAAATAGGTATGTTAACGTTGGCCTTATTAATTATCTAAAGAAATATAATTTTCTTTTGAAGTATCATAGTCCACGTCGCGTCGGTTACTGTTCACAAAGTAAGCACACATATACAATATTGTTACTATATATTTAAAGGTATTACTATTAACTTAAGTTATGTAATGTCCGATATTCAGAATGTAACGTTTTTCGTGAAGCCACGTTTGTATCTAAGTAAATGTGTGAGTGAGCAGAACATTAAAATGTAATTACGTAATAAACAAGGGAACGAGAAATTCAGCGTTGTGAGTAGTGGTTGCGAGGGCCTAGTGGTTAAGTTCGCGTCTGGAGTACCTATCCAGAAGACGCAGGATCGAACCCTGCTCGCAACAGAATTTTTCGTTTCTTTAAAAATATCTTTAATTACGTAATATCTTTGCGTGTGACGTAGAAATCGAACGAAGGGGTAATTACCTGACTGCGCCAGAAAGAGGGTTATGTTTTTCGAGTGTATGTATGCATGTATGTGAGTATATTTCTTTGGCACGCTCTGCAGCCTAAACGGCTTGATGGATTTTAACTTGAGAGGTGTCGTTAGATTCGTCTTAAACGTGAGAGTGTCACTGGGTACATAAAACTGGCCAAGTGCGAGTCGAACTAGGAGGAAACTATATTTTCCATTGAATTCATGTCTCACACATCGGTAAGGCTGACAAGCAGTGCTATTCTCTACAAATACAGCCAAGGAAACTAAAATTTTGTATTCCTTAAGCAACTGACAGGGCTAATAGCGCTCACTGCTAAGACTTTTTGGGGTCGTGAAATATTTTTTCATACTAAAGGGATTTTTTTCATGAAAAAGGTTAAAAATTAATGCTTTAAGTTTAGATGATGGATTTAAAGTTTCATCATATTTAATATTGTGAAGAATAAGGTTCCTCTGAAATAATAACACAGGTCCTTGCGTAATCTCATCCAATTACGAGTAACATCCAAATGTCCAACCAATTAATTTAGTTCCATCGCTGGCGTTTGGTCGTGACGGTGAAAAAACAAAGCCAAAGGGAGGCTTGCACGTAATCTGAGCATGAAATATAGCAAGATAAAATCGCGGGTAGTTATCTGAATAAAGTCGTTCCCATTCAAATGTGCGCTGAAAACTGTGAGAGCCCATTTTGGCTGGACTTTTGCTGAGGTCACAAGTCATGAGCGGTAGCGGGCTTGAATGTATGGAGGGAAGAGTTGGTTTTAACCGGTTTGTAACTCTTATACAGGGTGCAATTGAAGGAGTGCTATGACAGGAAACCTCCACGTGCGCCCGTGGACTAGAGTTCCCTCTCGGATACGTCCGGGGGGAAAACCAGTTTTTCGGTGCACCGGCCCGAAAAACTGGTCTTCCCCCCCAGGGATGCGGGCAAAAACTCTTCCTTAGGCAATATGTGCCTAAGTGGTCTCTTTGCCCGTATGCGAATAGCCTGTCGTGTGGATGCTCCAACGCGTGTCCCTCTGATCAGCAGAGGGCACAGCGGCGGAGCGGGCTTGCGGACGGTGAGTAATGGGTAGCTCGCCGTCCGACCAAGGACCAAGCCCGGGTCGGTGGCGCGTCGTGTTTCGCGCCAAATGCCTGCTGGGGTCGCGGGTTTTTTCTTAACCCAGGTTACCGTGGCCCCGGAACGTAAAGGGCATAGGAAGGAACACGGGTGGATTTTAGTCAGTAAGAGTCTGACAGTCCCTTCCGCCCCACCCAGAGCGGGAGGACTCATTTGATGATTTTACCAACCAAAAAAATAGGCGCAAAGTAATAAGGAGATACACATTATAGTTCCAGAGTCACAATTAGGTATTTCAATTTAGTTTTTTTTTTCATTGTTAATAAATCCACCACAATCAAGAACATTTATGGAAGAGAAAAATTCTTGATTCTTTTTTAATAATTAATTATGACCAATTTAAAAGTGATAAAATCCGAACAAAATTGACGTGAACACAAACGCGCCCCACTTCCAAAAGTTCCCGCGACACTACTGGATCGCTTGGTATTACTATAGGTAATTATTAACCTGTTGTACTACTGGTAGTACCACGGATAATAAACTAAATGTTGCACCTACTCGGTGGAATTTCTGAAAATTTTTCTTGCATACGAACCTTATACTGACAATGAATCGTTCAGTTAAAGCAGCGTTTGGTGATAAAAAGTTGTTCCGAAATAAATGCCATTCAAACAATCGTTCATTCGTACTGTTCTCTCTTAACACAAAGTCACCAAGGAATATATTTTACATTATAATAATACTTAAAACTAACATCGCAAAAAATACTCTAGTAAGAAAAAAACACTCATGCGCACTTCGATCAAGGGTTTAATGAAAAATATATGACACATTTCGAATAAAATATCATGTCATGATTTGTAAGCTAATTGATTATGAATGGTTAGCATTTTTTAAGTCTCCATAATTATAATTCGTTTGATAACCCCACACAAATATAAACAGATGACATAATTATCAATTACGATAAAATCAAACAAAATGGCGAGTCACTGTGAATGTGTCGCATACAGCAGATATTTTGCCGCTAGCGATTCAAAACAAAGCTTTATTTTAATCGACTTTAGTTCTATAATAGCATTCATCAAAAACAAGTAATGTTGCATGACTTGCGAGAAACATGTCCGAACATGATCCCCTTTACCTATTGCACAATATTACTCAAAATATGAGAAGATCTCGGTCCTGTCATACGAGTACTATGACGTTCAAACGATCTATTTTTGACTGGAGGCGTTGCCATGGCAACTGATTTAAGAAAAGTTATATACAAAACGACTGCATTTACTGTTTCACAGATATCTATTTAAATAAATGTAATCTAGATGCTTATTGGTGTTACAATTGTTCCTGCTGAACCATTGTGAAATTCCTCTAGAGAAGTCAGGAAAGACTCTGCTTGACGAAAGTCTTGTCTTCTGTATAAACAGCGACTTTCGCAATCCAGCGCTGTGGACCCACCAATATGGCGATAATTATCTATTAAGAGTATAATTAATAATATCCATTAGTATTCTAACCTTCCTGGACGTGAGTCCTCACCAGACACAGTTGTTTCAGGAGGTTGCTGTTTCGAATGGGTGACTCACCGTCTGATAAGGACTAGGCCCATGTCGTCGGCATCATGGAGCTATCAGTATGAGTTAGGGAGTCGCATTAGACTTGAGGAATAACTGCAGGTCACTCTAAATTCTGATTGCCCTCTTTCCGAGTTTCCCCGGTTTGTCCTAGTTTAGAGGGCATCCGGGGAGCATCCGGGGGGCGTCTTGGGCCGTCCGCGACACACACACTTCACCGTCCCTTCCGATGCAGTTGACACTTCGACTCATGTCCGCGTTCTGAACTCTCAATCCGGGGTTTTCACGCGTCCTGGTTTCCAAATTTTAGAGACAACCCTATTCTAAATCTACTCTCTAAAGTCTTACAGGATTCATATACAACGTGTAACGTTAAAAGCGCACAACCTCTTGTGGGGTAACTCAGCCCATGTAACTAAACAATATTTGTTCCAAGACTTTTGGAAATTCGCAAAAAAAAGATTATTCATACAGATGTGCCAGACCAATGCCTTATTTTGCATGAAAAACAATTTTTTTTTTGCGAATTTCTTAAAGTCTTATAACAAAAGTTGTTCAGTAACATGGGCTGATCTACCCCACGAGAGGTTTTGCGCTTTTGGCGTTACATGTTGTATATTATGCAATACGCTTCATCCTCAATTTTGAACCACACCCGATCACCCGATTACGACCAGGTACACACTCAAAGCTGGATTTCGATATAGCTGTTAAGGCCGTTCACCATGTATCACGCTTTTTAGCTACGGGATAACGGCAGAGACCGAAATAAAAGTGTTTTTGTATGACTATCAAGCGGTGGGTTGTTGGGTTGTAAAAGTGTATGGTTAGCTTTGGGGCAGAGGTGTGCTTTCTATGTTTGTTTTAGATATAACGGTTCATTAAAATTATTGCATGGAGTCTGCATTCAGACTGAAACAAGGTGGTATGATAGTATCGTTAGGTACATCGTCTCAAATTTTTACCCGAGAATTCGTAATTCAGAGGTTCATAAAGTAAAATTATAGGGTATTTCTTGTCCATCTTTATTAACTGACATAGACTAATACGGAAGAAAAAAAAATGGAATGTTATGATAAGCGTGAAGGAAAAACTGAGTCCTGAAAAAATAATAAGTGAACAACACGTTTTAGGTCGTCAGGTGGGGTTTTCATGAAGTCACGGTATGAGCATTTGATGCTGAAGAATGTTAGGTGTAAAATTTTAAATACCTATTTCGTTACCGCTATCATCAAATCGTGAGGGTCGCGGGCAACCGATGAATGCGAGTGGCGAATTGTCGTTCGGCGTGGCGGTCTAAGGGCGGCTGATGATGATCATCATCAAATGTCCCCCCTTCCCCCTCGGATACTAAGCAGAGTGAACGTGTGTTTAGCGCAAATTTTATTTATTATTTTAATAAATTAACGTATTTTAAACAAAAAATAAAGTAAAATAAATCAGTGGAAGTACTAGGCGCGCAGAAATAAGCGGCGGTGAACGTGCGGCGCGTTACTCACACACACAGACACGGTGTCACACCATCTCCACTACACGGATGTGCAACGGCGACAGCAAAGTGTGAGTGTCTGCTGTCCTTGTCTCCTGTCAACGTCATCTGTCAGTGACATCCGTCAGTGTCATCCGTCAGTGTCACCTGTCATATTTGTCGTCATTTGTTTTGTGCTGGGAGCGTTCCAAGAACATACTAGTTAAGGAACAAGAGCATTGCCCACTTCCGTTTCACGCAGGTAACTTGATATTCCAGAGTCCCTAGTTGATAACTCCATAATAAACCTAAGTGATTTTGATCTAATCCAGCCATGTCAGAAAGACGCAGTCCTCCACCAAAAGATACAGAAAATCCAAAGGAGCGAGTTGTCGTGTTGCAATATGAATCTGAACCGGATCTGGAAGAACATAAAGATGAATACGAAAATGTGTCTTGTAGGACTTATAAAAGACGAGCTCTAAGAACACCTCCGCAGTTTAAAACTACGGACGCTGCCAGTATGGCTGCCGTTATGCTGGAAATGCGTACACTATTTAGCTCTCTAGCAGCAGAGCAAGATTTACGCTTCCAGGAGCTGCAGGCGACCATAGAAAAGCAGAGGGAAGATATTAAAGAAAGTATCAGTTTCTTATCAGAGAAGTACCAGGTGGCACTGGACCGGATTGCAACGCTGCAAAATGAGAAGAAAGAGGACAGGAAACAGATTATTGCTCTGGAGGAAAGATTGGATTATTTGGAAAGGAAAAGCTGTTCGTCAATAGTTGAGATCCGAAGTGTACCTAAACTGATCTCCGACCAGAATAAATTTGAAACTAAAGAGGACCTTAGCAATTTTATCTCTAAGTTGGGCAAGATAGTGGATGCTGAGCTCAAGGATACTGACATCAAAGACATTTTCAGATTAAAGCCACATGAAAAATCGAATAGCACAGGGACTATCATTGCGGAATTTCTACAGTACTTGGGAAGGAAAGAGTTTTAACAGCTATAAAAAAATTCAACAAGGATAAACAACTAAATGACAAGCTACATACGGAACATCTTAGCTTGAAGGGAGAGAGGAAGCCCATCTATGTATCTGAGAGTGTCACAAAAAAGACTGCCAAACTATTCGCTAAAGTCCGTGATTTTGCTAGGACAAATGGCTACACATGCTGGATTTTTCGTGGAACAATTTTTCTACGACTCAATGATAACAAACGTGTGCAGATCAAAGCAGAGCACGATCTCGCTTGCATTCAAAATAAACCATAACTTTCAACATTTTTACCTTTTTATATTTTGTTTTATATTTTTTTTCTTATAACGTTGTTTTGTATAGTTCTAACTATTTTATTAACTTTAAAAGAAGACTGTATCAGTATTGAATGTACACTCACCTGTAAAAAACAAAAGAATACACATCTTTTAATCACATCCATCAATCACTCAAGACCACACTTCCTCAATAATCACACTCTTAAATATATGTCCAATCAACTGAAAACACACATAAAACAAACACAAATACACTAACACGCTACACACATCATTATAAACAATGGTCAGCAAGAACTAGTATAACTTATTATTTTAAAAATGGCTGTCACATGTGAGTCATTAAAAACACTACAAGAAATTGACAACATACAGATTGCCAAATCTATCACATGTGACTGTATAGATCTTGTGAAACATACAACCATACATAAAAATGATTTTACTATAATTTCCCAGAATATTAGAGGCATTTGCTGCAATTTTGATGACTTTTTACTTACATTATCTTTTCTTAAATTTGAAACAGACACTATTGTTTTAACGGAATGCCAACTAAATCTAAACAAACCTATTCCACAACTTGATAATTACAACTGCTATTATACCACAAACCTTTCAAACAAACATGATGGAGTCGTTGTATATGTGAAGAAAAGTTTAAAACATAAAGTTACTGAAATTAAGCTTATTCATGCAAGTTGTCTCCAAATCGAGGTACTAAATAACATTGTTGTCGGTGTATATAGATCCCCTGCAAATTTAAGCGCAGATAATTTTATTGACTCTTTAAGCTCACATTTGGAATCACTCAACATACAAAAAAGAAACATTGTCATCACAGGGGACATAAATATTAACTTGAGACCCAGCGAAAATGAACAATACTACCACCACAAAAATAGAGTAAATTACCTGACTATGTTATCGTCGTACGGAATTCTGGCAGGGCATACACTACCCACTAGAGAAATGAATTGTCTTGATCATTTCATGCTTAAAATTAACCCGAAACAAAATTCTGCATTTATAGCTATTTTACGCACTACCACTTCAGACCACTATACCACATTTCTTTCTTTGGCAAAAACAAAAGTCAAAATTGTTCCAGATAAAATTAAAACAACTGTAGATTTTGACAGTGCTCTCCTATACTTGCAGAATAAAAACTTAGCTGAACTTCTATTTATTGATGATCCAAGTGTGGTTATAAACTCTTTGATTGAAAAAATAACTGAATCTTTGACGGTTAGTACACGCACTATTGCCATACCAAGTAGTAAACGTTTATTAAAACCTTGGATTAGTCAGGGTATTCTGAGATGTATTCGGAATCGTAATGCGCTACAGGAAAAGGCGCGGAATGATCCTCACAATGAAATTGCCAAGATGACGTATACGCGTTATAGAAATTATTGCAATAATTTAATTAAAAAGTTAAAAAGAAAATATAATAGGGAACAAATTACTAACGCTTTAACTAACAATAAACTTCTCTGGAAAAATATTAAAAACATCACTTACACGAATAAAACAAGAACAGAGAACTTAGAATTGCTGCAGGTTAAATCATCTCCCATAGAATCCGCTAACCACATAAATAAATATTTTGCAAGTATAGGCAGACATCTGGCCCAGAACATAGCAGCTGGTACAAATTTATATGATAAACCCATATATAAACCACCATCACACACTAGTTCAATGGTTCTTTTAGATACTGATCAATCCGAAGTTTGCACTACGCTCATGAATCTAAGATCTGACAGTGCCCCTGGATGGGACAACATACCCACTTGTTTCTTGAAACTTGCTAAAAATGAAATCGTTCCTGTTATCACGCACCTTGCCAATCTATGCTTTCATAAAGGTGCTTTTCCAGCCCCTTTAAAAAAATCTATTATTACACCGGTGTATAAGGGTGGTGATAGAAACGATGTTAGCAATTATCGACCTATTTCCGTTCTAACTGCCATTTCAAAAATTATAGAAAAATTGATAAATACTCGCCTTTTGAAGTATCTAAGTAGATTTAATATCCTGTCACCTTTTCAATTTGGATTTAGGCAAAAGAAGTCAACTGAAGATGCTGTTATAGCACTAAGTTCTTTGGTAACAGAGCAACTTGACAAAGGAAATAAATGTTTGGCTGCCTTTCTTGATCTAAGAAAAGCCTTTGACACCGTGTCTACTCCCATTCTTTTACGCAAACTTGAAACTATTGGAATTCGTGGAATGCCTCTGGCACTTTTTAGGGACTATCTCTCTGGTAGAACACAAAAAGTGAAACTGGGTCATATCGTTGGTGAGGACGCAGATGTATCATACGGCGTACCACAAGGAAGTGTACTAGGACCTACGTTATTTTTAATTTATATAAATGATCTTTGCAACATGAAGATTACTAATGCCAAAGTATACTCTTACGCCGACGATACAGCTGTCGTCTTCTCAGGGAAAACATGGGATGATGTTAAAAATAGTGCTGAAGAAGGGCTAGCTCTCGTTGCTACCTGGTTAAAAAATAATCTGCTCACCCTGAACACAAGCAAAACCACATACATTTGTTTTAAAATTTATAATACTCAATCACAATCAGATAAAGAATTTAATTTAAGAATACACACGTGCGATATTACTGCGGATGGGACTTGCAACAATTGCCCTACTATACAGCAAGTTACTCGAACTAAATATCTGGGAGTGATAATTGACCAGCGCCTTTCTTGGTATCCTCAACTGGACCAAGTCATGAATAGACTTCGAAAATTCATCTGGATATTCAAAGAGCTAAGATATGTTGTACCTAGGAGAATAAACAAAAATAATAGCAATAAAAGAAATCTGTTAAATGAAATTTATTTATCTTTGGTCCAGTCTGTTTTAGTATATTGCATAACTGTATGGGGTGGAGCAACGAAATCTAGTTTCTTAGAGTTAGAACGCGCTCAAAGAGCGATACTTAAAGTGATGTACTTCAAAAAAAGAATATTCTCCACTGAAAAGCTTTATAATTTATGTAATCTGCTATCAGTGAGAAAATTGTACATCCTTCTAATCATCCTCAAAATGCACAAGGCGACACCATATGATCCCAAAATGCGAATGAAGAGAAAGAAACATTGCATAGCTAACGTTCCCAGGACTAAAACAGAATTTGCCAGCAGACAATATAAAAAACGCTCAGCCTTTTTATATAATAAAATAAATAAAAATATATATATCTATGATAAAAACCTAATTGAATGCAAAAAAGAACTTATAGCATGGCTCCATAGTTTAAATTATGATGATACAGAGCTACTTTTGAAACGTGTTACTTAACATTTACTAAAAACATTTTCAGTTAAGAGTATAACACACACACACGCCTACACACACACACACACACGCTCATATACACACACACACACACACACACACACACACTCTTTTGTTAATTACATATTGTATAATTACATTGTAAGGGAATGAGCGGAGTCTTCAACTACAGGCATTCCTATGCCTAAATGGAGACTCCTCGATATGTATAATGTAAGCCAAATTTATATGAAATAAACTTATTTTATTTTATTTTATTTATTAAATGTGAAAGCGCCCTAGCTCAACCAGACATCATTCGAATTTTGAGCGTGATATCTCGAAAATTTCTTTAATGGTCTAACACTAGGGTCATACTTATTGGCAATGCCATTGATTATTATTATTGCGATAATGTACGGTTATACCAATATTGCCAAAATCAACGGGACATGCAGTTAGTGTGGTCCGGGCAATGATATTATAAAGAAAGATACGCCATGTTCATACTAAATGGCGTTCAGATTTCGTTGCGTTGTTATTATAAGTACTAACATAGATGTATACAGTAATTTAAAACTACGACAGCGATAGATAATACGGAACGTATAAGATAGAAAGAGATTTTTTTTTTTTTTTTTTTTTAGGTGGTAAAATCATCAAATGAGTCCTCCCGCCCTGGGTGGGGCGGAAGGGACTGTCAGACTCTTACTGACTAAAATCCACCCGTGTTCCTTCCTATGCCCTTTATGTTCCGGGGCCACGGTAACCTGGGTTAAGAAAAAACCCGCGACCCCAGCAGGCATTTGGCGCGAAACACGACGCGCCACCGACCCGGGCTTGGTCCTTGGTCGGACGGCGAGCCACCCATCACTCACCGTCCGCAAGCCCGCTCCGCCGCTGTGCCCTCTGCTGATCAGAGGGACACGCGTGGGAGCATCCACACGACAGGCTATTTGCATACGGGCAAAGAGACCACTTGGGCACACAGTGCCTAAGGAAGAGTTTTTGCCCGCATCCCAGGGTGCACCGGCCCGAAAAACTGGTCTTCCCCCTGGACGTATCCGAGAGGGAACTCCAGTCCACGGGCGCACGTGGAGGTTTCCTGTCATAGCACCCCAAGATAGAAAGAGATAGCTAGTTTTAGTGTGTTGCGCTTGAAGTACAGTCCACACTACAATAGAGTATCATAGAGTGACATGACGGATGCTATTTGTCTCTGTCACGCAGCAGATTGCCATCCTATTATCTATCCTTTTCGAACCATTACGTCAATAATACGAAATTTATTTGAAAACGAGGAATAACTCGTAAAAAAATACAAAATTGATATATTTTTAATAGACTTGCTTATGGTATGTCACTCCACAACTCTTATTTTTCTTGGCACCATAGTTTTTGCACTTTCTGAAGACACAACTTGGCGTTTTTGTTACGCCGCGCACTCACGTTACCTCGCTCGCTGTTGTAATCCGACTAAATCAAGGGTGCAACAATTGTGTTACATTCTCCTCAACATTTTGTGCGTGCTAGTGCGATATCTACCTCTTTTTATTTATAATATCATTGGGTCCGGGTTTGTTTAAATACAAAATGAGTTCGATTGTGCACTCACGTGCATGGAAAGAACTCTTGAACATTACAGAAATAGTACTACAGGTGAATCATGTTACAAGATCATGATTTTCAGTTTTCTATTTATCGCCATAATCATACCACAGAAGATTGCTTATCACCATAAGTCTGTATAAATCTAGTATGTGTTTATATCAACATCGTTATTTTAGTCAATAAATCCACCCACATGTGGCATTGATCCCTATCTTAAAGCAAATAATAATGACTTCGAACATTTTTATCGCTTACCTAGCAGGAGCTCTGATGTGCAGCCGGTTTTAAACATGAGCTCACTTTAGTAATATGATGTCATTTTACTGAATAAAAAAAACAGCTAGTAACTAGGGAAAAAAGTCATTTCAGTGGCAGTTTCAAAATCTAGCTGGTAGATTTGACTTTCAGCATCATCAACAGCCTTTTCCCAAATTATATTAAAGTCTAACTAGATGCAGCTGAATATCCGAATTTTACATGGAGCGACTGCTTATCTGACCTCCACAACCCAGCTCAGTAACTAGGCACTACAATACCTCTTGGTAAACTGTTTGTCAAACTTTTCATCATCATCATCAGCCAGAGGACGTCCACTGCTGAACATAGACCTCCCCCTTTTAACTTCTGAAAAACAATAACGACTGTCAATTAAGATCTATGAGACCCACAACATTACGTGCTTTCTGCAGATTGGAGGAAAACTCACTGTGATAAATGGTCACCCATCCACGGACCAGACTTGGCAAGCGCAGCTAAACCTTTAAGACTGACTTATACAGCTATACTATTTAGATGCGAGCTCCTCTAATTCACACATTACTACAGTGCTTGTTGAGGCAATCATTCGAGTGTCGAAGTGTTTGTTATTTATCTAAAAATGAATAACATGTTTGTTATATATAAAGACACACTTCAATAAGTTTACCTAATCAGCAACTTTTATACATAAATATTGTATGTACATGTACATAACAGTATCTTAAAGTTGCTGACTTTTCAAAAAATATTTAAATCCAATAAATTGTCCGCATAATTTGGAACATTACAAAAAATAAAATATCAGCCAAATTGGCTAGCTGTTCGGAAGTGATTTTCCGCAATGTGGCAATTGATTTTTAGTTTTCTAGATATTTTATTTTGTTACGGTCACAATCAGACCTAAATCCTTAATTTGAAATACCACAGGCATCACTGCTGTTTCAGACACAAATGCTATGTATGAGGAATTTGTAATCGTTGCTATACCCATCCTTACTATACAAAACACAGAGAGTTCGAGACATCAGCTCTAGATTCAAAAGAAAGCTATTCACCCAAAAATTTAAAATATTTTCATTTCCCCGATTAGCGTGTATAGAGGGTGATAAAAACATCGTATACAGGGTGTAACATACTAATAACAGCATAACGACGTATTGTGGAAGTCGATGGAAGTCGCTCGCTATGTCTAATGGATCCCGCTTTGTACACTTTCAACGTGAAATCATAAAAATTGTTGGCAAGCGCGAAATGGAAGCCGTTGCGGGAATCCGTGTTATATTTTTAAAGAATAATAGAAATGTATGAAGAATGTTGTTTGTGTTTGTTTTGACTGAGAATGAGATAAAAATGCTTGTTGAATTTTAATAGAAAGTTAGATTTTCCATTTTTATTTTACGAATAACTTCCAGTTGTGATCTAACAATATTTTTATTTCAATGAGTGTTTATTATATTTAGCTACACCGATCTTTGCGATATAAAACAATAAATGCACCATTGCATCATCATCTGCCTAGCCTTTTCCTAACTATATTGGGGTCAGCTTCCAATCGAACCAGATACAGCTGGATATCAGTATTTTACAGGGAGCGACTGCCTGTCGGACTACACAACCCAGTAACTGGGTAATACGACACCCCTGGTAAGACTGTTTATCAGACTTTACACAGAGCTTCTGACTAACAGTAACGACTGTCAAAGATCTACAAATGACAGCCGGGACCAACGGCTTAACGTGCTTTCCGAGGCACGGAGGAAACTCGCTATGACAGATGGTCACCCATCCACAGACCAACCTCGGCAAGCGCGGCTTGACCCGGAAGATCGGCCTGTGCGGCTGTTATTAATTAGCCACGAGCCCCCCTCAATTAAATAAATGCACCATTGCATATTTCATAAAACCTGTCACAATACGCTACAACAAGCTCTAACAGTTTAACTAACCATTATTTTAAACAGAACCCTAAAACAAACAGGATGTATATTTTATAGCATCCAAACAGAATTATGTTCGCGAGTAAGCTAGCTAAAATCAACTTATTGGTATCTCGCCGAGTTTCGTATAATACAGGGATATACGCACACACAAGGCTTCTGTTTTACGAGATAATATAAAGAAATATTTAACGATCCTTGTACCATCACCCTGTGTTGGCTAAAAAGGTTTTTATCTTTTGTAATTTTATTTTTATTCTTTCGGATATTTTTCTCGTTTTTTCCAAGAATTTGTTACAGGCTGTTTGATTTTCCGGGACGATGAAGTCTTTATTAGTTTGCTAATTAATTTTAGAGGGATTGCTAAATTAGTATAATATTATTCTTTTAGGAGGAGTATTTTAGCAGTTTGTTATGGCTAAAGTTTATTAAATAGATCGGCTAAATTACTCTGTTATTGTTTCTATTTATGGGTAGCAAAATCATCAAACGAGTCCTCCCATCCTAGATGGAGTGATAACGACTGTCAAAATTTAACTGGCTAAATATCGACCCTTTTCTTATAGTTGCCTTTGCTTTCCAAGATCACTCCTCAGTGTTCAAAACTGCTTTTTGGACGGAAATAATACGACATGACTCGACACAATGGTGCGCATGAAGTCATTATTTCAGATAAATCCTCAATGTCATAATTATTTCATCATAATAAGTAAACCTTGCTTATTCTTGTTCATAATAATTATACATCATTTTTCTAGCGAAGACGGGAATAGGTTCATATATGTCGCAAATTTAAACAGCTTACTGGGAAAAGATACCATTTTACCACAGATAAAAAAACATGAGATCACAATGTTCCCTTAAAAAAATATGTAGGTACAGAACAAAATTGTTGATAAAGTCGGAGTTGTTTTGTAGGAGAAATGACGAGGAATCTGTTGTAGTGTGAGCTGACTTGACTTGCAGATACGACGATACAATCGTTATTAGATTTACATTAACAGCCTTGTGGCTCGGGACAGCGAAATAGGCCGTACGATTAAAATGAGATTTAATTTTTTGTGTGTTTTTTTATTGAATTGTAGGTATTTATAGTATAGACGTCACAACGTTAATTAACCTTCCAATAGTGGTATCGTTAAAAATTTACTGAAGAAATTTGACAGATCGAGGTAGGTTGAGCGTGTGTGTCTGTACCTAGGTTACATATTTAATTTAACATTTTTATTCTACAGCTGTTTTTAAAGATCTTACTTAAACAAATAACTTAAAGCCATTTTCACAAATTTCACGTTTTGTAGAAGTTGGTCAAAATTTTTTCCTTTTCTTCGACTTTGGTGAAGTCTCTACATTCAAATGTTCCGTCAGAGAAAACTCAAGGTTAAAGTTGCTGTAACTTTTAACATTTTAAACTAAGCCTTCCTGATTACCTACAATTTGAAACAAAAAAAGTTTCCTTTACACGCTCCGCGGCTCTATTATTAATTTACTTCCTCAACTTGTAAACTGGAAACTGTAAACTTTTTCTGCTCTCAATTGTCAAATTCAACAGTCAAATTGTATCAAGCGGCCTCGTTACAGCCATTATATTGTGTCTGCGTCATTACTTCCATTTGCTGATTTTTTCCTTATCAACCGTTATTGTGAGTTACCCTGGCTACAGCGGGCCCTGTGGGAAAGACATGGAGTAGAGAGCTCATGGAGTGATACAAATAAAAGACGCGATAACGAGGCGAGGCTGCAATGGATTATTACTTACATATACAAAGATTTTTAGCGTACACATAACCTCAGCAGCCATCTCCTGACTGTTCCTCGTTCCTTCTAACATGTCAATGAATCTAAATTGTGTATAACACCACTATAATAACTTTCAGGCTTCGAAATATTATGTAAACCACTGCTTTTCTTTAAAATCAGTGGAAATAAATATCTACTATACTCTTCATGGTCATTCATCTACTCTTCACGATGTCCTCTGCGGACAGAAATTTTACTGCCAACATTTAAGATTAATTGCCTGAACTAACTAATGTTTATCAGTACATATCTGAATTTTTTTCACTGCAGCAAAACTCCCATTACATGTGACATAAAAACAAAACAGGCGAAAAAAAAAACTCTGCCAAAACGTATTTTGTTATTTTCATCATTTCTTATGAAACGTGTTTTATCACTCCATTTTCTATCTATTCCGAAATAAAAAACATACGAAATAACACACTCGTAATGATGATTTTATTGGTCTCCCCTTTCTTTGAAGTTGTCATTTTGTTTCTGAAGAGACGGCTGTTATAGGAGATAGCATGTGTTCATGGTAATGTGGCGTGATGTCCTTTTTATGGGGTCTTTGATATGTTACATTATTAATGTTCCCCATCCACTGAGTTTGTTGGGAGTGAAAACAAAAATTACTTCGTGCTGAATTGGGTGAAAGATCATAGGAGTGTTTTGAAGTTACCGAGTTATAATGTTTTTTTTTTGTTTTCTGTGTTTTATTTACGAGTGAAATGGAAAATTACCTACCTGCATACATTTAGTAGTTACTCGTAGTCTGCGCTATATTTTTGGGACAGAGGTATTATTTCCATGGAGGTAAGCAGTAACTCAGCACCTGTTACTGCTAAAGTATCTAGGGGAGGTAAGCCTGAGACGGGTAGCCCGCCTAAAACGGGTATGCGTTTTTATGCGCCGTTCTTGTCAATTAAGAATGTGTGCGTGTAGGATGAGCAGGACGTGAGGACGCGTCGCCTCTTCCAGAGGCGCGTCCTCGTGCTCCGTAACTACTAGGTAAGTAGTATTTTAAAATGCATACTCACCCGTTTTTACTTCACCGTTTAGCAGGCTACCCGTGTTATGCTTTCCTCCCCTACCTTATCTATTCCTTAAACAACACTGATAGGTACTGTTAGCCTGCATCATGCCAATGCTGGGCAAAAGCCTCTCCCTATGTTCCCCTGTTTTTCTCGACCCAAAGTCAAAGGGGCTGCTGCTCGTTTTCTCCAGCTTGCCCCGGCTTCTTCTACGAGATAGAAACGGTTGCTACTCTCTGGCTGTGTCAGGGCTTCAGAAAGTGGTCATCAAAATATTTGTTTCCAAATCTAGACTCGGCTAACGCTAGCTAGACTCCTCATTTGCCTGCCTTTTCCCAACTATATTGGGGTCGGCTTCCAGTCGAACCAGATTCAGCTGAATATCAGTATTTTACATGGAGCGACTGCAGAGGTTAGATTCACACCAACCGGCCGGACTCTGCGGTATTTTAAAATGCGGTAAAGAACATTGAAATCTATCAACAGTAAATACAGTTCATTATTTGCATGCAACTTACGGGACACGTCGCTACGTGTAGCGGAATGCCGAAGGAGATAACTTTGCAAACAAATATGAACTGTATTCGGTTCTCTATTGTGTGACCTAACTTTTTTATACATAATCTAATGTGACATAATTTTTTTTTGTCCTAATCATCATTTGTCCGAATGCTAACTTGCCCGAACTTAATACCACATAATTTCAAATGCCATAACATTGAAATTCCTAAACACTGTATGTTCTAAATTTGTTTGTCATAAATATAACAATCTATAATATACAAAATACATAAAATCGATTGCCATAAAATACATAAGTCCTAAAGTTTGTTTTGTTATTGATTACCACCCAATAAGCAAAATCTCCTATTTCTGCGTGCAAGGTTTGAAGTAACCTAACACAGCTTTAGAAGTGAAAATAATTATGTAAAACAATATTTAGAACTTTTGATTATTATGGTTACTGAATTTTATAGCAAACGTGTTATGGATAATGATTTTCGGACAAACAATTTTAGGTGACGAAAAGGGATACCACTGTATTCACTCCTGATAGATTTCAATGTTCTTTACCGCATTGTAAAATGCCGCCGGATCCGGCCGGTTGGTGTGAATCTTACCTAACACTAGACTAGCAGACGTGAAAATCGTAACTTCAAAAAACCTTAACTTCAATTTTTTTTTTTTACTTTGCTTCACCCTAGGAATTTCTCCAGTGTCGTGGGTGCGTTTACAAACATAGAAACTCACATACACAAACACCTAGATCCAAAAGAACTATTTGTAGGCCATACAAATATTTTCTCCGTGCGGGAATCGAACCCGCGACACGCTACGCAGCAGACCAATCGCTCAGCCACTGCGTTAACCTACACAAATATCAACTTACCCCTCAAAAGGATCCACGTCGAGATAATACTTAAATTAGAATTAACCTTTAAGTTTCCAAGTTGGAAGTAACATTAAATGTCGCAAAGTTGGTAAATTAGTAACATAATATTTTGGCTGGTATAAGGGACACGCCATCTACCGCTGCGATAGGCACTGATAAGAAAAGGGATGTTTGTTTTTGTGTTAATGGTCAAATTAAGAAGAACCCTGTATATTATTCTACACATCGTTTCAGAAAAAACACCACACCAAAAGATAGGGAAGGTGAACCTCATTGGTTGCGGGACTTATGAATTACCGTGACACCGGAGAGTAAAGGGCTATTGAAGGACATTAGTAGATGGATTTTAGTCAGTACGAGTCTGCAGTCCCTCCTGCCCTACCCTGGGTGGAAGAGGACTCATTTGATCATAATAATATAAACGTTATAAAAAGGTGAACTTCATTCGGTAATTCACCGACAATCAATCAGTTATATTGATCAAAGATACTTCTTTATTTTATCATGAAAAGTGATTGTTTGTCATTTTTTTTTTTTTTTTTTTTAGCGTGGTAAAATCATCAAATGAGTCCTCCAACCCCGGGCAGGGCGGGAGGGACTGTCAGACTTCTACTGACTAAAATCCACGGTGTCCTTCCTAGCCTGTTACGTTCCGGGGTTACGGTAAGGGAATAATCCCGCGACCCCGGCAGGCTTTGGCCCTCTGAGAGGGGGGCCCCGTCATTATGCTGACGCTCTTTGAGGCGCGCGTGGGACACAACGCGCCGTCGACCCGGGCATGGTCCTTGGTCGGGCAGCGAGTTGCCCTTTACTCGCTGCCCGCATGCCCGCGCCTACGGTGGCCGGAGATCGTCGCGCGACGTCCGTCGCCGTGGGCGTCCTACACCGCGGTTGGGGCGGAGGGAGGACTCTGTCCTCTCTCGCTCGCGGCGCGCCTCCTCCTTCGCGAGCATTACTGCTTCGCAGAAGGAGGCGACCGCTTCCCACTCCGTCTCGCCCCGCAGCATGGCCGAAACCAATGCCGGGCGCGAGAGGTCTCCGCCTATCGCAGCCGTGAGGACACGTCGGTGCGCCGCCCAAGCTGGGCAGTCCTGCACCGTATGCTCCACCGTGTCCTCCGGGCGATCTTCGCAGTGATGACACCCAGACGTTTCCTCCTTCCGCATTAGACACAGGTACCTCCCGAAGCACCCGTGCCCGGTGAGGACCTGCGTCAGGCGGAAGGTAAGGACGCCATGACTTCTCTCCAACCACTCCTCAAAGAGGGCGTGCCCGGCCGTCGGTCGCGACAGTCGTTCCTTCCATACTGCCCTGAGATCGCGCCGGAGGTCTTCGCGCCGCGCCTCGACTTCGCGAGGCAGCGGGCTCACGCCCCGGCGCTGCGCCTCCACGCGCCACTCATAGACGCGCTGGAGGGCAGTCGCCTCCAGATCCCAAGGCAGCAATCCGGCAAGCAGGTTGGCCGATTCGCCGGCAATCGTGCGGTATCCCCGGATCATTCGGATAGCCATGACCCTCTGGCATGCGACCAGCTTCTGTGGTCGCGTCCGGATGCTCAGGGCCCACACAGGGGCCCCGTAGAGGGCCATGGACCGCACGACACCAGCGTACAGCCTACGGCAGGAAGCGTTTGGCCCGCTGAGATTGGGCAGCAGTCGCCTGAGGGCGGCCGCTGCACGGTTCAGCCTTGGGGCCAAACTCAGGAAATGCTCCCTGAAGTTCCACCGTCTGTCGAGGACGAGTCCCAGGTACTTCATCGTCCCCTGTACGCCGATTGGAACTCCTTCCACCGTAATGCTGTAGCTCGACGGTGGCGCGTTACGGCGGCCATGAAAACACATGGCCTCCGTCTTGTGCAGCGCCACCTCGAGTCCCAACCGCCGGATCCTCTCGACAACTGTCGCGACCGCTTCCGTCGCCACGTCGGCCGCCGCCTGGTGCGACTCTCCCTGTGCAAGGACGAGCGTGTCGTCAGCGTAACAAATTACGCTGACGCCGTCAGGGAGGTCGCTGCGCAGCACCCAGTCGTATCCGATGTTCCACAAGGGTGGTCCCAGGACCGAACCCTGTGGAACACCGCACGACATCTCTCGCCGGTTCCACTCTCCCCGGTGACCGGGGTAGATGACGGCTCTGTCCGTCAGGTAGTCCTCGACTATTCGGCGGAGGTAGGTCGGCACCCGGTGATACCGGAGTGCCTCCCTGATGCAACTCCAGGGCAGGGTGTTGAAGGCATTGGTGATGTCCAAAGACACCGCCAAGACGACCCTGCCCCGGGCTACTGCATCCCCCGTCGTGAGGGCTCTCAAGCGCATAATTGCGTCCACCGTCGAGCGCCCCCTGCGGAAGCCGAACTGGCTCTCCGACAGGTTCGGACCCACCCGATTCAGGTGCCCGGCGAGGCGGTCTGCAATAACTCTCTCAAAGAGCTTGCCCACCTCGTCGAGCAGCACGATGGGCCGGAATGCGGACGGAGAGTCCGCAGGGCGCCCGGACTTCTGGATCAGGACCAGTTTCCCCGTCTTCCAACGAAGCGGGAACCGGCCCCTCTCCAGGCACGCGCTTAAGAGCCCCCCCAGTCGAGGCCCGAGAGTCCCGAAGGCCAGGACCCAGGCTTTTCCTGGCAGGCCGTCGGGTCCTGGGGCGGTATTTTTGGCTT
The DNA here is from genome assembly GCA_036375495.1 of Agrotis segetum. Taxonomy (NCBI): domain Eukaryota; kingdom Metazoa; phylum Arthropoda; class Insecta; order Lepidoptera; family Noctuidae; genus Agrotis; species Agrotis segetum. Next base: position 245,034 of record JAQSVV010000169.1, read on the forward strand.
TGAGCCGTTGTACCGCCACTCTCAGGTCTACCTCGGTCACCTCTGGAGCGTCGTAGACGTCGTCGTCGCTGTGATCCGCGTTTGCGTCAGCTTCCTCCTCAGATTCCGTCGGAGACGGAGCCATGGGCGGGGGAGCATACTCCTCCCCTCGCGAAGGGAACAGGGCGCTCACCACGTCCTCCACGAACTGAGGCCGGAGACTCTGCGTCAACGGGGGGCCCAGGGGCGGAGCTTTTCTCGCACCCACTTGTAGGGGCGGCCCCATGGGTCCCCGTCCAGAGTCCCCAGCATCTCCTCGCGGGCCAATTCCTTGGCCCGCCAGATCGCGTCGCGGAGGGCGGTCTTCGCTGCCCTGTAGCCCTCGTGCAGCTCCGCCTCTACAGTCGCCGCATCCGGAGGTCGGGTGCGGCGCCTGCGGAGTCTGGTGTACCGGCGGCGCGCAGCAACGCACGCTTCGCGCAGCGCTGCCAACTCGCTTGACCACCAGTACAGCTGACGCCGGGCGCGTCCTTGCCGGACCCGGGGCATGGCCACGTCACAGATCTCCGACATGGCCTCCCGGAACCACTCAGCCTCGTCGTCTACGTCGGCAGGCCTGTCCGGTGGTGACACCCAGGCCTGGACGATCGAGGCTTCCAGGAATAGCTCCCGGTCCAGCTGCTTCAGCGCCCATCGCGGACCACTTAGGTTCCGTCCACTTGAGACCGGCGCGTCTGAGGTCTGGGTGGAGACGTCGAACCGGATATACCGGTGGTCGGAATAGGTCTCCACCTCCTCCACAACACGCCAGTCGGTGACGCGCGGCGACAGGGCGGCGCTGGCAAACGTTACGTCTACCACCGACTCGCCCGTCCACCGCACGCACGTGGGGACGGAACCCCGGTTCTCGATCACCAGGCCATGCGCACGGGCCCAGCGCTCGAGCCTCCTGCCCCGATAGCAGTCCGTGCTCCGGGAACCCCAAGCCGGACTTTTGGCGTTGAAGTCCCCCAGGACGAGCGCGGGGAGGGAACCGAGGGCGACGACGACGTCTCCCAGCTCCTCTAGGGAGTCTTGGAACTCGGCGATAGATCGGTTCGGGGAGAAGTAAACGCCTACCACGGCGATCTCCCCGAACCGGGCTGCGACAATCCCGTGCCCTCTCTCGACACGATCGAGGGGCGGGGTACCGGCGGCGGCCGACGAAATTAGGGTCACCGAGCCGTCCAGGTCCGCTACCCAGTCATTCCTGGGCAGGACAAAATACGGCTCGGCGACCACGGCGACGTTGATCAACCACTGCGCCATGCTCTGGAGCAAAAGATCCTGAGCAGCGGCGCAGTGGTTGATGTTCGCCTGGAGGAAGCGCAATGGAGACATTAATCTGAATCCATTGAAGCCTCCTCCAGGGCCCCTCGCGGGGGGACGGCCACGGCGGCGGCGGCGGCGGCGGGAGCGGCGGCAGCAGCGGCGGGAGTGGCGGTGACGGCGGCGGCAGAGGGCTTACCTCTGCCCCTGGCCTTGGTGGGTGTTGCGCAGGCCCTGCCCCCAGCCCGGTGATCGGCCGGCTTGCCAGCCGCCGCACATGCGAAGCAGTGCGGCGGGGCAGAGCACGAGCCGGCCTTGTGACCGGGCTGGCCGCAGCGGAAGCACCTGTCGCTGCGGTCCACCTCCGAGGTGCACACGCACGCCGCGTGGTTGCCCACTTGGCAGCGGAAGCACCTCATCGGTCTGGGCTCCAGGACCTTTACCTGGGCAGCCACCCAACCAACCAGGAGCCTTCGGCCCTCCTGCATCTTTTTGGCCGCCGACACGGGGCAGCTAACCGTAACGGTTTGCAACCCCGCGAAGCCAGGACGGAGGGCGCCCACCCTCACCTGATCGGGAGGGCACCCCCCAGTCCTGGCCACGGCAGCCACTACGTCCTCCGCCGTCACAGAGTCGTCCAGACCCAGTATGCGCACGTCTGCGTGCTTGGTGGGTCTGGACACTCGGACCTCCTCCGCGTTTAAGGACGCCCTAAGCCGTTCGGCTAGAGCGTCAGCGGTAGGGCCGCTGGCCGCGCCCGGGAGCTCCAGCATCCGAGCCCCCGTTGCGGTGACCCGTAGTCGGAGGCCCCCGGCGATGCCGAGCTCCGCGAGGTTCACCGCCTCCCGCGCCTTAGCGAGCACGTCGCGGTACGAAACGCCCCTCTTGACCGCGTCCGGCTGCAGTGTGATCACCACAGCCGCGGTCTTTGGGGCGCGCAGTCGCGCCGCAACGTCGCGCTCTTTGCGCCGCTGCCGTCTCTCCCTCCTTCTTTTGGACCTAGCCGCACTGGCAGCCTTCCTCTTCTCTCCAGCCACTTGCCAATCGGCGCCGGCTGGAGGAGTTTTAGGAGGAGGCTGGGCTGGGTTGGGCTGGGCCTGAGCACCCTTCTTTTTAGAAGCCGACCGTGCCGGCCCCGCAGGTGTCGGGGTCGAGGTCGGCTTGGACGGACCCGGCGTCGCCTGGCTAGGCTTTGCCGAGGCCGTCTTTGAAGGGGCCGTCTTTGAAGGGGCCGTCTTCGCCGTCTTCGCCGCGGCCGTCTTCGCCGGGGATGCCGTGGTTGGGGGCGGCTTCGACGCGGCCACCGCCGCATACGAGGACGCCGCCAGCGGGGGTCGCAGCACGCGGCTCTCCAATACGGAGAACCGCTGATTAAATGCCGCCAGCTCCTGCCGCACCAGAGTCAGCACCGCGTTCTCCTCTGGTGCGGGCCGGCCCTTCTCTTTGGCGTTCCCCGCTTTGGCAGTCCCCGCTGGCGCCTCCCGACGGCCAGCCGCCCGAAGGCCAGCCAGGTCTGACCTGAGGGCGGCGTTCTCCTTCTGGAGCTTAGTCATGGCGGCAGTCAAGCGGGTGACCTCCGACCGCAGTTCGGACAAATCGTCCCTTGCAGCCGGAGCCCCGCCGTGAATCCGCGTGGCCGCCATGATTAAGGCCGTGGCTTCGCCGATCGCACCCTCCTTACTGCTCTTTTTTCGCTTCAGGGCGACGGTGCGTATGGCGGCTTCCACAGCCTCTGCCAGTTTGGCCTCGTTCGAGGCCAAACCTGCGTTGGGCTCTCCAGAAGGGGGCCCCCTTCCCGAGGACTTGCCTCGGCCTTTACCCCGCACGCTCGTGGGGATCTTACGGGCCGAGACAAGTCCTTCCTCCGACGAGGAGATATCTTCCCTGGGGCGCTTCAGGAACTCGGACCTCCTGTTTGCGCCCCCCTCGTCGCTCTTCGCTGTGCTTCCGGAGACTATGCTCCGGAAGCTCACGGCGTCTGATGCCGAGTCGGAGTCCGATTCAAGCACCATCGCCCCCTTTCTCCTCGGAGCGGCACTCTGTGCCCGCTCGACCTTCGGTGCCTGTGAATCGGACGTACTGGACAAGTCCAGTGACTCCTCCTCACGGGCACGTGAGCCTCCCTGGCTCAATGCGGCGACTGCCGGAGCAAAAATTGGATAGAAGTGATTTTTGTCCCCCCCAGAATACGGTGGGACAGACCGAGAATCGGTGCGGGATTCTCCAGCTGCGGAGCAGCTGGTACCCGCCTGGGGTAATACTTCTTTAAAGCACTTTTTTTCCCATGATGTTTTATACTTTTTTAGAGAGGTGGGTTCCTCTATACCTAACCCCGAATTTCCCTCCCCGGTTCACTTCACGGTTACGTCTATAGACTAGACGCGTACCGGAAGTGAACATTTCCCCCCCTGACCCAGTCTCAGACGACTGGGCCCGCGCCGCCTGAAAGCTCGAGCTAACTGCTCGATCCTCCAGGCGGCGCGCCTTTCCCCTGTGTATCCCTCTTAGTTTGTAAGCCCCACCACGACGACAACGTGGAGATACGACGGTGGGGAAGTGATTGTTTGTCATAGAGACGAACTTAAAAACTGATGCTTATTAAAGGATCAGTTAAACCGGACAGACGGACAAAGTGCGGACAATTACTATAATATAATCTGAAGTATCTGTAATTTCGATTTTTGTTTGACGACGTCATTGTTGGCCACCAAACTCTGACTGAGGCCCGGGCCACATAGAAAAGATATAAGACGCAGACGGGGCGGCGACAATTATGTCTCTTCGGCTTTTTTATCCAAAATATATAGAAACGTCGCGACGTAAAACATACTGAAGAGAAGCGTCGCGTGCGCGACTCTCTGTGCAATTACAGTAGCAGCGGGGCGGGCAGCGGAATCCGCTGGAGGGTAACGCAAACACATAGTTTTTGACTATGGTTCACCAAGTGCGGGGGGGGGGGGGGTCGGGTTGAGCGGAAATCTAGTCTATTTCGTGATCCGCCACCCGCTGCCGCTGCCCGCTCCGCGTCACTGTAATTACACACTCATACATTTTCGCCCGTCCGCGACGCGTCCTCATCGCCCGCGCGTTTTGTTTAGTTAAGTAATAATTATGTGTCGCCATAAACTTTTGATTTCGACATCTTTAGCGAGGCATCACTAGTAGGTATACAGCCACGACTCAGTAACACAAAATTCGTTAAGTTTTAATGGCGTGACGTCGACCTCGACGTTGACGTGAAAATGCGTCAGGTATGAGCATCCTTGACGCGACACGACTTTGCACAACTTTTGTTTGTTAGACTACTGTTATTGGAGACAATTTCTTGTTTGAAGTGTAAGGCTGCAGTCTCAAAGTTGACAAGTTTGTCTTGAAAAGCAGGAAAAGTTACAAGATCGAATATTTTCTACTTCAGCTTGTAGTAGTTGGTTACAGTTGGCCACAATTATAGCTTCATGGGTCCGTGTCGTGGTCTCTTAGACCCATTGTTGTGAGAAATCCAGGATAAACTTATCATTCTATAGATCTGTGATGAGTTGACATAATGAGCTATGACTACAATGATTATTGTTCGGTCTTGTATAAAGCCGGTTTGATGATAACTTCTTAAATCGTTTTGGAAAGTTCGTCGCTGTCAATAAAAGAAAAATTTGAAGACGGTGTTACATCCTACTAATATTATAAATGCGAAAGTTTATGAGGATGTATGTATGTGTATGTTTATATACATGTAGGGTGGGGTGGATGACCGAAATAAAACTTTTACTTCTTGAAACTTCTTTTCTTTAATATTTTTTACTTCTTACAAAATGGATACGTCTTCACCATTTTTTTAGCTCATTCGCCATCTTTCTTCCCTCTCTCTCACACACACACTCTCTCTTTTACTCGTCGCTGCGTTCAAGTTAATCTTTATTTAAAATTATGATGCATTCAAATTTTACATCCTACATACATATGTTTGTTACTCTTTCACGCAAAAACCGCTGAACGGATTTGGCTAAAATTTGGTACACAGATAGTTTATAACCTGGATTAACACATAGGATAGTTTTTATACAGATTTTATGTTCCCTTTGGATAATATTAGAGTTGTAGCGGGTGAAGCCGCTGACAACAGCTAGTCTTCTATATGGTTGTTGTTGTAGTTCAGTTTGATAGACGTCTTAGTTTTATATTTAATTTTGATAGACGATTTCCTTTACAGATTTGTAATTGAATAAAATGAAATATTCAGTTCGAACCGGCTACTGATAACACACAGCTACATTAATCATCGCTTTTGCTATCTCAAATTCTCCCTTCACAATTAGTAATAGCAAACCTAATTAAACGTCTAATTACAATTTGCTCAGTGCTAGCAAATATTCATGTTAGTCCATTACTGTACCGTGGCTATTAATTATTAATTAAGGCTTCACTTTACGAACGCAGCCTGGAGGCTATGCTAATACATGTGGTCACTTATCGTAGCTTATGTGTGCATTATGTACCACTCTAGTATGTTATTGAATTTGCAACGATGATTATATCTGTTTTGCTTTTTGAGCTATTTGAGAAAGACATTCTGGGCAGACCAAGTATTTCTCAGTTACTGGGTTGTGGAGGTCCGATAGGCAGTCGCTCCGTGTAAAATACTGGACTATCTGGTTCGACTGGAAGCCGACCCCAATATAGTTGTGAAAAGGCTAGGAAGATAATGATTCTTGGCTGACCAAACCCTTTTCTATGAGAGGGAGGGAGTCGGCTATAATCCACCAAGCTAGAGCAGAGCTATTTGATAGATGTCACAAATATGTTCGATTTTTGTTCTAGGACATGCCGGTTTTCTTCATACATTTGAAGGAGATGGTGATGTAATCAATTACACTGAGTAATGCTCCTAGCTGGATTCGAACCCTTGACTTACACCTCGTTGCCGTTATCATTGTACCAACAATGCTCATCAGTAAAGTAAAGTATTAAGTTTATTTAAAAATGCCACTGAATTATCTCCTTCCAAATTAAAATTCAAATAACACCATCCTCATCCCTTAATCACGTCACGGTACTAACAGCAAAGAAACTCTTTGCTCCCCTTACTTCAGAACTCACGTAAAACCAATTCGGAACTCCAAAATAAAGCCGTTTACAAACTAAGAATGCTATTAGAATCGCGTCGCCATCTCTGTAAAACATTTGGCGTGTCGTTTGTAAGTTTAATTAGGGATCCGTGGGACGGACGAACGGATCCACACGTGAGCGGCCTGTGATATTAGTTCGCCAATTTTCGTATTAGCTTAAATAATACGTTCGCCTAATTGATGGCGTAAATAGTGAGAGGGAGCGATTCTTCTTCTTAACGATTTAAGCACATCCTAAATTGAGTCAGCACAGAACAGGGTGATGAATTTAGCACACTCTGAAGCGCCCATCGGCTCCTGTAATAGCGGCTCCACATTAGTGCCGTGAATTCACGCCGCGAATTCTTGCCGTGAATTCTCTGCACAATATCGATACTGATCGGGGAACAGGCGCAAACGCACGTGAATCTCGCGAAAACCATCTACATTCTCGTTGGCGCCTGTTCACGGGGGTTCACGGCGCTAATGTAGTCGCCATAACAATTTTTTTTTTACGAAATCACAAGCAATGTGATATTCAGTACATTTACGTTCATCTAGTTCAATCATCGCTTACCACCAGGTGAGAAAGAGATCAAACGCTAGATTATATAACATTAACAAACTCAACAGTCAGTACAGGACAGTCTCACTGGACAGTCAAGGAGCTAGGATTACTTTAAGTGTGAATGGAGACCACATCTTCAAGTACCAGTCAATTTACCAGCCACCTCATATACCTCGCTGCCTCTCCTCACTTGCGCCTACCCAAAACCCATAGCGATCCAAAGTTCCGTGGGAGCAAGTTGGAGGCGCGTGTGCTCTTTACCGGGTGCTCCGACGCTACCACCTGTATTGTAATTACTTTAACTATACTGCCTACGTGTTTAACTCGCCTCACTCAATATATCGAGACACTGATTTGATTTGGGTTTGGGTGTCACATGGTTGTGATGGTTTAATACCTATCTATCAAGACTGGAGGATTCTAGCCAAGTAAGTAGCTAAGTTTCACTTTAAACTCCTTTATTCATCATCATCATCAGATCAGCCGTAAAACGTCCACTGCTGAACATAGGCCTCACCTTTAGACTTCCAGCAGGACCGGTTGTAAGCGGCCTGCATCTAGCGTGATCCTGTGGCCTTCATAAGATCGTCTGCCCATCTAGTGGGTGCACGTCCTACGCTGCGCTTGCCGGTGCGTGGTCTCCATTCGAGAAACTTACGGCCCCATCGACCATCAGTTCTGCGTGCGAGCTCCTTTATTGTTGTGGTGAAATCATTAAATGAGTCTATCCCTGGATAAATCAGAAGAAAATGTCAGACACTATATTCATCCTCTTCCTGCCCTAATGCCAATTTACTTTGGATCGGCGCAGCAGGTTTTGATTTTCTATTCTCCATGTCAGACACTATTACGGACTAAAATCCATCGTGGAATTTCGGTTGCTGTTTGCTTTGCAGGCTATGGTGTCCTCGGGCATGCGGGTGGCGAGTAATGGGCCACTCGCTGCCCAAACACGGACCATGCCCGGGTCGTCGGCGCGATGTGTTCCACGCGTGTTTAAAGAGTGTCAGCATTATGACGGCGACCTCCCTTTAGAGGGCCAAAGCCTGCTGGGGTAGCGGGACTTATCCAATTCCGTGACCCTGGAACATAAATGACTATTGAAGGAGACCGTGGATTTTAATCAGTACGAGTCTGACAGACTCTCCCGCCCTGCCCTGGGTGAAAAAAATATAGGCTAAGGTGTCCTGCGACAATCTCGCGTTAACCTTTTTAGTACAATTGGAAGAATTTCATGAGCGTTTAAATTTTCAGGAGATTAAAATAATATGTTTTGTATGCTTTGTAGCCTAGCCATGTTTTTAATTATGTGGAAATATCTGGTTGAATATTACATGTAAACCTTGGGTGCGTCTCATTTCATATAAAGTTATTTGATATATTTTCATTTCAATAACGTTCACATGATATAATCAACGTGAGATATACCGACGGTTGATATAATTTCTCTACACATAATGTTTGTGTTACTCTAAAACTCATTTCATATAATTTTATTTGATATAACGTTTAATTAAGCGAAAATCATTACATATAACGTTTGAAACGTATAATTTAACGTTTGAACTACTTTCATTGATGACTTTGGCTTATCCTTTAAACTTTGATTGATTGCCTTCACGATTGCTATTGTTATTAGAAAAATTTAGTATCCAAGAGCGAGCGAAGCGAGCTCGTGACTTGGGACAACCCGACACGGACAGGTTAGGTTAGGTTACTTTAAACCTTGCACCTAGAAATAGGAGCCCCGCGAAGCGGGGCTCCTATTTCCTACGGACAAGTTAGGTTTGAAGGGGATGGCGGGGTCTGAAAGACCCCGCCATCCCCTTCGTGTTAGGTTACTTTAAACCCTGTACGCAGAAATAGGAGCCCCGCGAAGCGGGGCTCCGTCGAAGATTCACGGCAGGTGGTACTATTACTCGGTACATCAGTGTCAGATTACTTGCCAGAAAGAAAAAAAAAATAGACCAAATAAGTTTTATGTCTTTTGAGCGGTATACAAAACGATTTTATATTCATTGATTGTTATGCTTATAGAAATTAGTCATTATAAAATTATGTCAATCGTTTATTATATTAACAGGTCGTTATATCAAATAAAATTATATGGCCTGTTGGTCTAGTGGTTAGTGACCCTGACTGCTATGCCGGAGGTCGTGGGTTCGATTCCCACCCAGGACAAATGTTTGTGTGATGAGCACGATCATTTGTTCTGTGTCTGGGTGTAATTTATCTATAATATGTATGTATTTAGAAATATATAAGTATGTTTATCAGTTGTTTAGTACCCATAACACAAGCTCTGCTTAGCTTGGGACTAGATGGCGTTGTGTGATAGTCGTGGAATATTATTATTATTATTATTTTTATACGTTTTTAAACATCTCGGGATCATGGGATCCCGGACTTTTGAAGGGCGTGCCAGGAGCCGAAGCCATCTTGCAGAGGCCCATTACGCATTTTGAAATGAAATGGGGCTCTAACCGGCAGTTATCCCTGTATGCACTATGCCAGTATACCCAAGGACAACCCCCGGTTCGAGTTGGACTATTGTGGAATATGGAAACAAAAGACAGGGTTATGGCGTTTGGTGGGTTTGGTGGACTGGTTATATAATATCTATGGAAAAACTATGGCCCCTGCCTAATCAATGTTTTATATACATAGATACGTTGGCAGGGGGTGACTTGCACACTCAACAAATGGACCCCCAAACATATCGCTAGCACTAGGTGACGTAGCGACAAGGGAGTAACATATCCTGAGGTGCTTGAGGAGTGGAGAGGTATTCCACGGTTCTCAGAATCGACCAGGAACCCGGAAGTATGGTCGATCCCTACAAACACTTACTGAAACACTTCCTTCCTCCGAGCACGTTTGCTCTTGCGAATCTCCACTCTAGCCAGCCGATTAAGGCAAGAAAGAGGTGGGAGGTCTGTTCCTCGTCAGCGTTCACTCTGACCGGCCAATAAAGGCAAGCCAGAGATGAGGAACATGATATCTCCCGGGAGATCAGGTCCGTGGGGTCGCAACTGCCCAACAGCTCGCCACAAGCTGCCCTGCGGGCTTATTATTATTATTAATTATATTCAGTTGTTATCTCTTGTAAGTTTTAGAGATTTTGTAGTTATATCATATTTACTTACCCGTAAACCTTTGGTCGAAAATTACTTCCCGATATCTACGTTTCAAGCCTATTTACAGTTCTATTTCTATAGTGCTTACCTACGATGTATGTATTTACAAGCCTTCCGCCCGATTGACAACTAACACGATTCAGAAGCTCCTATTAATAGCGTTCGGTAATGTTCCAGGTATTTCCAATTACATTCGACATGCTTATTTGCACATACATTCAGTGTATATAGAGCCACATTTCACACAGTAATATTAGTTCGTCGAATCAGGCTTTGAAGTGATATTCCTGTGTCACAGACATTCGATATGTTGGATCGGGAATAATATTTGTACAATTGCAATATTGCAAAAACAGTAGGTATTTCTCTTGTATCGTGGTTGAGTGAGTTTATATATGTCACCGGAAGATATCAAGATCCGCAAGTTTATAAATTTACTATGAAATTTATAAACTACCCTAACCTCAACACATAATTATAAACTGACGAGTTAGATTATAAACACACGGTTGTTACAATGTCACGCTGACATATACACTTAAAACTGATTTACACAGACACCCAGACTCAGAAACTTATAAATATTTAAAAATATTTGTTCTGTGCGGGAACTGAACCCGCGATACAGCGCAGCACGTCAATAGCATTAGCTACGGCATCAACGTGCCGTCAGAACTAGTTTAGGCCCGCGGAGTTGCTCCTGTGAAGTTCAGAATTGAAAATACCTTAAGAACACACAGGGTACTTTTAACCCCGTTTGGATAATAAACTATCGCTTTATGTGAATGTTTTGGTTTGAAAGAGTACCTAACGAACACCCATTCTTACTAACATGCCATTTATAATAGCAGAAGATTGACTAAGATGGAAGGGTGAAATAATTACAGAGAGAGAACAATTGCAAAGGAAATTTCAACGTAAAAAGCACCCAATCAGCTCACAGAAGTAGTTATCGCAACTGCAAAAAGAACAGGCTTTTTTATAATGTCAATGGCATTAAATTTGTTTTTGCCGAACTATTAGTTTCAAAAACTTTATAAGTATCTGTATTTAATAGCTCGTAGCATAAAAAAATATTCCGCTTTTCTACTGGCAGGTCTCCGTGACGAAATCCAAATTAATAGCTTTTTAAAAAGAGGGATATCAATTCTTCCCCATAATTTTGCAGCACAAAAATACCTGTCTAATTTAACAAGAAAAAAAAAACAAAAGAAGCAACAAAACGTAGTCGCTAGGCGGCCCTTGTGCAAAGTTGCACGTACTCGTAACAAGGGCCTGTCTTAGGATCGTCAGACGTAGCCGCGGGGCGAACGCTAACGACTGCACTTCACCCCCACCTTAATGCGGCCCTGTAAGAATTCATTATTCGTACAGTTTTTACAGTATCGCGTAAAGGTGGGTGATGATACGTATAAATGTTTTGTAATTGCTCCCCACTAATGGGAAAGAACTCCTTCTCTTGAAATTGATATGCGTGGTTGTAATTTAACACCAGAAGTGTTAAGGTTGGTTAATATTATTTTATTTCATCCTGAATAATGGAATAGAAGGTCCGCAAAGCGAAGCCGAGGGCGAAACTTGTAGACTATTTTTGAGAAAGGCTGTGGTAGACTTTGTGGGAGCCAATAAACAAATAAAGCATTTACCACTTAGTTATTTAAATGGAAAATACAATGAACATGAACAAACCAGACAAATTATATTTTACTAGCACTACGCCCGCGACTTCGTCCGCGTGATTTCCGAACTTTGCCTTTGTGAATTTCTAGTCCCGGCCACCCTCTATATGCGATACTGTTGAATAAGCGAAATCAATACCTATTGAACAAAAATTCTATTAGCCCGCAATATTGCGTCTTAGGTAACACCTAGGTCCTAAAAATTTAAGACTCCTAACTATCAACCGCAATACAAACTTTGAGGGATTGAATTTCGTATCATCCTCTTTAAGTGAGAATCTGTATCCTGATAGAAACCCCCTGCAATGTGAGTCCTGCTAATTACTAACTCCAGAGACAACCCCTAAGGGGTCGAATTTGTAAAATTCCGTCTTAGTGAGAACCTAGGTCCTTAAACAACCCCCATGCTGAGAAACTCCTAGCATTTCTAGCAACAAAGTTTCATACCAACTGTCAATCCCATAAACAGCCCCTTAGGGGTATAATTTATACAGTGCCTTGGTGTATTTTGCGTCATAACAACCTTGCAAAATTTAATACTCCTAGCTTTTGTTGATACGAAGTTTTTACAAAATATAAACCCCCAAAATCAACCCCTTTGTCTATTTTCACAAAACACCCGCAACTACGCCCAAAAAAGAATCTCTATGCAAAATTTGAGTCTGCAAACTATGGATCCCGTAGAAACCTCTTTGGGGTAGAATTTCACAGTACTGTCTTAGAGAACATTTAGGTCTTAAAAAAGCCCCTTGCAAAAAACGCCTAGCATATCTAAGCGTCAAGTGTACAAAAAATACCGCTCGATCATTGATGCCTAAAATATCTCAATCAGCTGATTTTCAAATACCACCCTTATGTACTCACACACAAGTGTCCTACACAGGAGTGTGACGAGATAACATTTTACGGCAGTTTCCCGCGGTAAGCCGAGAGGCAGCTTTTAAGGAGACATGCACGGAATAACAATGTTGACTGTGAGACGATCGCGAGTGTTTGCGAGCTGTAGTGCTTGTGTAAGAGATTGATACTTACTTCAGTTGATTTTTGGGCCTTTGAGTACCTACTAAAATAAATAAGATAGGATACGCTTAGTAACTGTGATGTTGTACTATGACGACATTGAAGTTGTTCTTCAACTTATGATAACTAAATAGTCTGTATCGTTCCACAACAGGGTCCGAGCCTCTCTCTTCTTTCTTTAGAAGACTTTGCCTTTCACTTGGCGTTACTCTCGTCGTAAGTACGCTTTTTTTTTTTAGCGTGGTAAAATCATCAAATGAGTCCTCCGGCCCCGGGCAGGGCGGGAAGGACTGTCAGACTTTTACTGACTAAAATCCACGGTGTTCTTCAATAGCCCTTTCTGTTCCGGGGTCACGGTAAGGAAAGTCGTAAGTACGCTTACAAACATTTGAAAATTGCATACACAAGCAGCCACAGCTGGAAAAACTACTTCTAGGTCATAAGTACAATATTTGTTACGTTCGGAAATTGAATCTGCGACACTCAACGCAGGCTGTTGATTGCTTGACCACTGCTCCGACCGTTGTCTGGTTCGAAATTGTAAAGTATCAAAAGAAGTCTTTGTTATCGTGGTAAAATCATCGAATGAGTCCTCTCAAGAGGGCGGGACGGGAAGGACCGTCAGACTTGTACTGACTTAAATCCACAGTGACCCTCCAATAGCCCTTTACGTTCCAGGGTCATGGTTGCCTGATGTGACAGTCTTGCGACCCTTTGCCCTCTAAAGGGGGCTATGTCAGGGAAAGTAGCCTTAAGTTTCAGAATATTGTGTTCACAAATTGGACAACAATTGGATCATAGTTCCGAAACGCTTACCTCCCGAGTCCAAAATATATATTGAATTCTGTTAAAACAAAAATACGAGGGGATAGTCATCAAAACTTTAAATTATTATGATTGAAATGAGATCATCACTCGAGTTTCTCTCCCTCCAACCAAACCGGTCATTGAGGGGGACACAGTATACAAATCTGAATAAAACCCCAAAGAATAGTGTCCATACAATACATTATTATATCTTCAAGTGCTACCACTGCATTTCACACCGCTTTGTTGGTACCCTTAGATCCTACTCGCCCCTCGGGCCGGTTATGTGTCACGCTTGTAGAACGTTTTGCGTCGAGTAGCGTGCCTAATGAGTAGGGCTGTCGAGTCCTGGACACGGCGGGGACATGTCCTTCGTGTATGTCTGGTTGTGTGTTGCTATCTCGGTAACTTGTGAGGGATAAATGTCGTTTGAGTCGATTCTGAATTGTTTAAGTAAAATATAAAATTTTGTAGTGAAGTGAAAATGGAGCTCCAAAGATAAAAAAGTTATTTATTTAGCTATATAGTCGCGTGTAACAATATTGCCTGATGGTAACGGTGATGTGATTGATGGTGAAGAACGCTTGCCTAGAAGTAACCTAATCATGCTTGAATAATGATCCTAAGGTTGTAGTTACCAGGAATCAAAGACCCCGGCAAGGAATTTGTACGCACAACAAAAGTAGTAATTTCATGTAGGATTTTTAGTTAGTAATTCCTTACTGCAGCTGATCTAGTAATTATCCATCCGTAAGTAAAAAGTACTAAGAAGCTTCTTCGGAATAGTACTCAAAGAATACACGTTAAAAAATTCAGTAGTATTATTTCATTCAAACATCTTTCCTCGTACGTGAAATATCTGTATCTAAGGTTTTTTGAGCAAGGGTTTTTTTTTAAACCAACTTTACCAAAACAGAATCTCAGACCCCCAAAAGTTGTCAGCACAACCCTACAGACAATGAGTGTGTGGCCCCTAAACGTGACAGAATGATAAGCGTGTCGAATGCGCGAGTTGATTGAAACGACGCCGCCATGTTTCTATGGCGATCGCCGATGAATAGGCGAATTATCATAACTTGTACTATGCACTTTAATAAATAGATTGTTCTCAGAGAAATAGAATATAAAGCTGTGCATTGTATCTTATCTTGGTTTTTTTGAACCCTTTGGTTTGTTTTGCAATGTTAATGTCCATATAACATAATCATCATCATCATATTTTATAATCCGCAGGACGTCATTAAAGGCTTCCTTTCCAATGAACCGGTTGGAGGCGACTTGCATCCAACACGATCCTTTGGTCCTTATCAGATTGTCTGTCCACATTGTGATGATAAAAATCCAATAATCCAGATATAAATACTCAATTTTGTGGAACGATAAATGAAAAGATCATTGATTTTCAACTTTGTCGTCTACAGCTATTAAGTTGAAAATCTATGAATGAAAGGCGTTAGTCTCCAGGCCTTCAGATATAGATAAATCTTAAAAACTACGCAGATGTACCGCCTTTCTATTCTAACTAACACCGTAATTACGTTGACATTATATTTTCCCCAACCTTAGAATCAAACCCAGGACCTCAGTTCAACAGCTGCACTTTCAACTACTAACTCGACAAGGCAACCATTAAAATCAACTAAAAGGAAATGGTTAGTAATGACACTTGTCTTGTAAAACGAAGTAATTAATACGAGAGATTTTATGACTTCCTGTATAACCAGGAATAATTAATAATTTACCTACAACTTTAACAGCTGATGCTTCTTCAAGTTTTACTGTTTTAGCTACATGCTACTGATCATCTGCCTAGACTTTTTCCAACTATGTATATGGGGGTCGACTTCCTGTCGAACCAGATGCAGCTGAACATCAGAAATATTAATTACATGGAATAAATTTTGCCATGGGTAATACGAAATACCCCATGGTTGTGAGGATTATTGTCATTCGAAATATTTGTTCGAGCATTTTTTTAACCTGATTATATCTGTTAAAAAATAAAATAAAAACGACTTCAAAGATCTACAAAAAATGACAGACCGGGACCAACGGCTTGATATGAGTGCTTTCCGCGGCTTTTAGGACACACTCGAAATGACAAACGGTCACTCATAACAAACCAACCTCGGCTAAAGCACGGCATTAGGACCTGAAGATCCTGTGCGCAGTGTTATTACGCGCCCACGAGCAGACGTTTCTAGATTTGAGTTCCTATAATGCGGAAAAAAATAATTATATTGTCCGACCATGGACATTATTATCCTAATTAGATCAAAAAGTGTCATAAAGTAGTTTATTTGTAATCTGGTACATAATGAGGGTCTTACGAATTTTGATACACGTAAAGGGCTATTGAAGGAAACCGTTTTAGTCAGTACGAGTTTGACAGTCCTTCTCGAGTTTTGGGTAGGATAGTACTCAAGAGAAGCTCATTGATGATTGACATTATAATACAAAATGTGCTAGGAAATTAGACTGTATATGTAAATTTCATAATCTACTTATCTCACTCTAAATTTGAAAGTAGAAAAAAAATCGAAATAGCGAAAGATAAAAACCGTTAACATAAACACTAAAATAATAAACAATCCACCATGTCATCCACCGAAACACAAAAAACGTCAATTGTGAATCTCAAATTCCTTTAGAAAATTAAAGCGCAGCGCAGTCACATTGAATAAAAAAGTTTAAAAACTATTGTATCTACTGATCAGAAATCTGTATCATACTTGAAAAAAAATTCCAAATTATAACATCGGTGTTTTGTTAGAGTTAAACAGTGTTATAACGTTTTAATTTTTTAGCTCGATTAATTACGATACTCTATTTTTATAAAGTACTTGTCATTGCATAAATATCGTTTAACATGAGACTTTCGGACCTCCACAGCCGAACTGGGTTACGATACCCCATGGTAAGACTGGTTGTTAAACTTTCGAGCTTCTGACTAAAATAACTTAACTGTCAAAGATTTAAAATGAAATAACCAACGGCTTTACGTGCTTTCCGAGGCTGTAGGAAACTTATGACAAACGGTACCCATACACAGAAACCTATAGTGGCTTAACCCGGAGAATTGTGCGGCTGTCACTATGTTAGCCACGAGCTTCCTTGTTTATATCTATAAGAGCCTCATAAAAATTTCCCGGAAAAAAAAGTTCGTTGGAGAAATAAAATCATATCATCAATCATCAATCACTCATAAAAGGATTAAAGAAGCTGAACTTAATACTTCCTGAAATATTGTTTGCGAGTATGGCCCCATTGTGTTGGTCCTGTGTATATTGTGCCTCAAAAAAGTCAGCAAAAAGTGAATGTGAAAATTTCCTCCATTTTCTCCGAAATTGTTTATGTTAAATGCCCAAAGGCAGTGATTTGTGTTTTTTGTCATTTTATTGAAACATAAGATAACAATGAATAAACATACTGTTTCTAAATTAGTAAAATAAAACATTTTGAATTCCCAAAATTATACGAAACCATATAGTTTTGTAATAATAAAACAGATGGCGCTGCTTGTCGATCGATGGAGCTACGCTGGAAAAAGAAACTTAACTTTATTTAAAAAACAACTTTTAAAATGACTTAAGTTTATTGAAATTGGGTTAAATTTTCCATTTCTAAAAAATTGCACCGTTTTAATTGTTTAAATCGATCAAAATAATCTTTGTTTACATCTTTAGTTCTCTGTGTAAGTAACAGATGGCAGCAGCAGTCGCAAGAATTAATATAGTTGAAAGTTTAACAGCTTAAAAAATGATTAAAACAACATAATTATCTGACTGATTGCATGTAAATAATGTGCATTTTTAATAAGATTTCTAGAATTCAATTTCCTTAATAAGTCGTAAACTGTACTCATTGAATAGGCACAATTGTTTTGAACGACTAAAATAACATAACAATCAAAACAAAAGCTAAACTGAAACAAAAAAAATATAATTATTAAAAATAGGCTTTCATAAATGGATATTCGATTTTATTGAGTAGACAACACAAGAGAAAACACTCGAGTGAGTGTTTATAAAAAAAGATCTAAGAAATTAATACGACGAAGAGAAAAATGAAGCAAACACAATGAGGAGAGGCTTCGATGGTACTTGAGAATAAGTGGTAATCTCGATGAAATAATTTCCGGAACGAATCTTTGGTCCGGCCATAAAAATCGCGGTTTTTTCATAATATCTAAAAAGTGATCAAAGAACATAATTTTTTAAAAAGTCTTATTTTATAAAAAAATATATTTGAAAAGTCTGTCACATAATTAATATAACTAAACACACAAATCAGAGGTGTACTCAATGATATATTATATATAATCTGAGGTAGATACGTCTTACTGACGTCTGCGTGGCGATACAAATACAAGCTAACTATCCCGAGTCAACTCAGTCCGTCCTGCGTCTGGCTGCGATGCCAATTTACGTCAGCGGGAGTTTGATAGGTAAAAAATAAACAAAGATGCCTACTTGTGTCTTTCGAAACTGCAAAACTTATACTGGGCCGGCTAAAAAAAGCAAGAAGGATGTGTCTTTTCATTTGTAAGTGTCGTCTAATCTATTTAAAACGGAAAATCAAAAATTTTATTTCACTCAAAAATCACTGTCGCGCTGTTGCCGCTTTGCCACCTACACGAACGAGACAAATAGTGCGTTGCATGAATGAGTGACAGAGAGAACGAGAAAATAGCGCGCGATGTTGTCAGTTCGGACGATGCTAGAGGATGTTGGGGTCGTATGGCCATATGGGGCTACAATATTATTTTCACCACTGGTATTTAATAATTATCTATAGTAGGTAAACGCAACAACACAACAACAAAATCAACAATATTTGACTTTCAACATTAATTTTTATTTTGTTTTAGATTTCCGTAAAAAGGATTACTATTGAAAGAAAAACGGTCAAGTGCGTCTCGGGTCACGCACAGTGTAGGGTTCCGTAGCTTATAATTGCCCCTCATAAAGAACTTATGCGAACCAGCTAAACTGATTCGCTGAATTTAATCTAATCAAACTCAACAAGAATTTGCACTTATTTCATTTTACTCGGAGTCGGTGCAGCACGTTTTCTTCTTCCATTTTCCCCAATTATGGTTGCGGGACTCACGAAATACCGTGACCCCGGAACGAAAAGGGCCATTGAAAGAAATCCGTGGATTTTAGTCAGTACGAGTCTCTGTCATACTTAGTCAAACTAAAATTGTATTCATTTCATTGTTATTTCAATGATTCGATAACGGCTATGGTGACCAAATCAATGGTACCTAAGGTAATTATAAAATCTTGGCAAATAAGAGTAGAAAACCAGAAGTCGCCACTGTTCTGCAGTTGAATGAACATTTGTTCTCTTATTACGTTACTTTAATTAGGTAAATATGCGATTGTTACATCAAATGTCAAAGATTTTAAAACGTTGTCAGCAAACAAAAAGATTAGTTTCGTTTAAAAACGTTCTGGACTTCTGGCCAAGCTGCATGTACTTTACAATTATTATATAATATCCATCATAGGTTGATTTTAAATGGGTCTATTATTAAAGTTTAGTACAGTCTGATTCTTGTGATTTTTGTTAATTAAAGAGTTGTTAATTACAATTATAGCATTTATAGAGCGAGAGCCTGTGAACCCCAGACCTACGTCATTTTATAAAGGCTGAAAGTTTGTCAGCGGATGCTCCCAACAGTGGTAAACGATGGACCATTCCCCAGTTTTTATGGTGGCTTGGCAGGTAAACGGTACTAGGTGCGTAAAATGTAAGTTAACTTACGTCATAGTAAAAAGCTGATTTTATATATAATACGGGTAGAGTAGATTTTTCCTCAGCACAGACACTTATCATGGTGGCAACCCCTTGCCAGACACCCTTAATGTTCAAGAAATTATATAAGTTTACTTACGTCATAGTATACAGCTGATTTTTATGCATAGTACTGGGTAGTAGTAGATGAGTTTCCTCAGCAGACAGACACTTATCATGGACGGACCCCTTGGAACCCTTAATGTTCAAGAAACTATATAAGGTTACTTACGTTGACTATAAAAGCGGAACCCTATATAATACTCGGGTAGTAAGTACAAGATGTTTCCTCAGCAGCCAAACACTAAATCAACTAGCTAACCCCTTGCCAGAAACCATTAAAGTTCTCGAAATTATAATTTACCTACGTTATAGTATAAAAGCTGATTTTTATATATAAAAGTAGTAATTATGATATGCTTTTATCTATGTGCCATTTAAATGGTACTATTTGTAAGACGAATAATCTGCCCTAAATCACGTGTAAATCCGAACTGCTACAACAATTCTGCGGGCCAACTATGTGTGTAGCATTTGGATTGAATAATGCAAATCAACAAACTCCAACAATTTATCAACCCGAGAATAATGGAGGGTACTTGAAAATAATCAGTAACATTTTAAATGGTTTCAAGGTGATCAGTTACCAATTTCGTCAGAGATTCACTGAAAACTGTCTCAGGTATAGTCGTAAATACTTGAATATCTATTTTATTTTTTATAACTTTGATTCCCATTAACTTTTAACATTTTTACAACTGACGAAGAAGAAGATCGTAATATCGAATGGAGTAACAGTGATGAAGAAAATGATAACACTGATGATAATAATGATAATGAATAAAATAACATTTTCTTTTATGCTCCTATTAATATAGTCATGTAATAGTAATCTCTTTATTTTTCATTTAATATATTCATGTAATAGACATCTTTATTTTTCATTTAAATCTTTATTTTTATCCCTAATAACTTTTTTTTTCAAAATTTACATATGATATCAGTTAAATGTATAACTTTGCTCCAAAAATATTATTTGCATAACTCATTCTAATCTCCAATCTCTTCTTATGATTTACAATGTTTGTCTGGCAAGGGGTTGGAACTATGTAAAGTGTCTGGCTAATGAGGAAACATCATCTAATTATTACTTTTAAATACAAAAATCAGCTCATATACTATAACATAGGTAAATTATAATTTCGTGAACTTTAATGGTGTCTGGCAAGGGTTGGCACTATGTTAAGTGTCTGGCTAATGAGGAAACATCATCTACTTGAAACCCAGTAATATATATAAAAATCAGCTTTTATACTATAACGTAAGTACAATTATAATTTCGTGAACTTTAATGGTGTCTGTCAAGGGGTTGCCACTATGTTAAGTGTCTGGCTAATGAGGAATCATCATCCACTTACTACCCGAGTATTATGTATAAAAATCAGCTGTTATACGATAACTTAAGTAAAATTATTATTTCGTGAACTTTAATGATGTCTGGTAAGGGGTTGCCACTATGTTAAGTGTCTGGCTAATGAGGAAATATCATCTAATTACTCTTTTTAAATAAAAATCAGCTTTTATACTATAACGTAAAATTATAATTTCGTGAACTTTAATGGTGTCTGGCAGGGGTTGCCACCATGATAAGTGTCTGGCTGCTGAGAAACATCATCTACTTACTACCCGAGTATTATATATAAAAATCAGCTTTTATACTATGACGTAAGTAAACTTATATAATTTCTTGAACATTAAGGGTGTCTGGCAAGGAGTTGCCACCATTTTTAAGTGTCTGGCTGCTGAGGAAACATCATCTACTTACTACCCGAGTATTATATATAAAAATCAGCTTTTATACTATGACGTAAGTAAACTTATATTTCTTGAACATTAAGGGTGTCTGGCAAGGGGTTGCCACCATGATAAGTGTCTGGCTGCTGAGGAAACATCATTTACTTACTACCCGAGTATTATATAAAAATCAGTTTATACTATGACGTAAGTTAAATTATAATTTCGTGAACTTTAATGGTGTCTGGCAAGGGGTTGCCACCATGATAATTGTCTGGCTGCTGAGGAAACATCATCTACTTACTAAGTATTATATATAAAAATCAGCTTTTATACTATGACGTAAGTAAACTTATATAATTTCTTGAACATTAAGGGTGTCTGGCAAGGGGTTGCCACCATGATAAGTGTCTGGCTGCTGAGGAAACATCATCTACTTACTACCCGAGTATTATATATTAAAATCAGCTTTTATACTATGACGTAAGTTAACTTACATTTTACGCACCTTCAGTACCGGAACCTGCCAAAGCCACCATAACCCAAACTCCGTGGTCCATCGTCTTAGTCACTGTGGGAGTCATCCGCTGACATACTTTCAGCCAAATAAAATGACGTAGGTCTGGGGTTCACGGGCTTGGGCTATTAGTTCCTATGCTGATTCTCAACGCATATTTGTCAAAGCAACAAGCTTAGTGAAAAAGAAAAATAAAAGGTATGTCAAAGAAAAGTAGGTAAACGAAGATTAAAACACTTTAAAAGGACAATGGGCAAAAATGTATGGAACTTGGTCCAAGATCCTCCACTGATGACACTTATGGGAAATGAAAGTATATGGTTGTGACATCATTTTAGCAAAATATTATCAAAATCTGCCCTGGGGTTCTTTTTTTATGGCCTTAAGTAAGCCTACCTAACCTTACCACTAACTTTTTTATTCAGTTGTAAATATTGCCCGACACGTAATACTGAACATTTGGCAATTTCAAGTTGACTTTGGAGGAGAAGGAGGAAGAAATTAGTTCCGTTTTCGCGCACCAGAGCCGCTGTTCCATTTTTAGGGTTCCGTAGTCAACAAGGAACCCTTATAGATTGAGTCGCCATGTCCGTCCGTCCGTCCGTCTGTCCGCAGTTTAGCTCAGAGACGCACAATACTATAGAGCTGTAATTTGGTGTGAATATACGGATTTGTTGTGCCAAAAAAGTGGTAAAATAAAATCTCGTAAAATATTTTTTTTAGGGTACCTCCTGTACTTACACGTGAAGTGAGGATTTTTTTTTCTCGCGTACCCCTTAGTGTGGGGTATCATTAAATAGGCCGGAAAAAATAATGATAGTTTCCATTAACAATTTTTTGATGAAAAAATTCGTTTGTGAAATATTAAGCTTTAAAGTGGTAAATTTTGCTCGATTCGAGTGTCCCCCCCCTCTACCAGCTAAACGGTTATACGGAGGGGTGTGAAAAAATTCACAATAGTAGTATACATATATAACGAAGTTTAAAAAAATTATCATGACTAAGTGGCTTTACAACTTTACGAGTAATAGTCGACCAACTTATAAAATGTACTTGATTAAATTTTTTTTCTTAAACAAAATGTATCGGAGAAACAATAAAATCAACTGCAAATGTAAGTTTGTCAACTGCTTAATTTTTACAGCTTTAATAGGTATGTTTTTATGGTATGTTTTTTTGGGGGATAGGTAGATGTTTTATCGTCAAGTATTTAACTAACTTCAAAAAAAGGAGGAGGTTCTAAATTCGTCGTAATCTTTTTTCTTATGTATTTTCCCTGATTTCTCAAAGACTCCTGGACCGATTTTGAAAATTCTTCTTTTTAAAATTACATTCAGCGAATCAGTTTAGTTAGTACGCATAAGTATTTTGATGGGCAACTACGGAACCCTACACTGTGCGTGGCCCGACACGCACTTGGCCGGTTTTTCATACAAGAAACGCTGCAAATACTGGTAAGACGCTGTGATGTAAAAGAGTGAAAACTCGTGCTAAGAGTACTGATTCTTTTGATTTTTGTTACTTAAAGAGCTGTTAATTATAATTATGGTATTTAGTTTCTATGCTGATTCTCAGATCTATATTTGACAAAGCAAAGAGTTTAGTGAAAAAGAAAAAGGGTATTTAAAAAGAAAAGTAGGTAAATGAAGATAAAACACTTTAAAATTTAATTTATCTACATCAACCCTTTAACACGTACCTACAGGGCAATTAATTCTATAATCGTGGTGGTAGTGACACTATTGCCATCATTGCCATTATTGCCAGTGGTCACGCAACGTCACACGCGCCGTGTCAATCATCCACTCTCTACTATTAACGTGTCATTTAGGCGCTGTTTACCTCAAAGTGTTGTTGTATGTTGGTTGTTTTTAAAGATTTTAGTGCCATGTTATATATTGGAAGCATTTTTAAATTCTTTAAATTTATTTTTAAAACGGTTTAATCTACATCGACATGCTCGAAAAAGAAAAACAAGAAAATATTTGACAGCTATTTGTGATGTCACTAATTTTCAGAATGCTGCCATATTTAATCTAGAGTTCGCGCCTTCACTTTTGAAGCGGCGCTAGTGACTATGTCATTTCATCAAATTGTGTAGATTCATACATAAAAATTTCTAGTACCTCGAATATGCCGTGGTGGTGCGGACTCTTAACTAATATTTTAAAATGCGAAAGTTTGTGAGGATGGGTGTTTGTAACTATTTCATACAAAAAATACTGAACAGATTTTAATATCATTTGGTACAAAGATACCTGGATTAACAACTTTTTATCCCGTTATGATGTTCCCGTGGGATAAATTTTCCAATTACACGAGGGCGAAGCCGCTAGCAACACCTAGTGTGTTATATTTTTTAAGTACGTAATTTCAAAGTTAGTTATATCTTAACTATCCATCAAAGGAGATAATAAATGATGTACTTTCAATATTATAAATTAAGTTAATAACTGAGGTACTTTTATAACTACAATTTATAAGCTAAAACACACATTCCACCCTCGCATATAAAATGCTGTTTCAGAACGAAAAATTGTGTCTCACATTTTTAACATTATTATATTATAAAACGCAGCGAAAGTGCTGGCAATAAATTAAAACAATTATCCTTCCCCGAGCAGCTGGCTGGTTGCTAGGCCTATGTAATTTGCCGCCGGGAATCGAACCTAGGACCAGCAGATGTCGCGTTTAATATGTTACTTTAGATTAGATTTTTTATGGCATGTTTCTTGTTAGTTGTTAGACGCGTCTGCACATCATGATAATAGTTTTAAAACTTTGTTAGTGTTCATACGACACTTCGGTTTTATTCCATCTTTATTTTTTAATGTTTGATGCAAGATGCTCGTTGTACCGTCGGCAATATAATTGGCTTGACACAAATAAATTTATTAAAACCCAGAATGCCATAAGTTAAAGAGAGCCCGCTGTGGGGTATAAAATTAAGCTGTCAACAGATCAATTAAATTGGTCAATTTAATCAGTAAATTATAGAAAGAAAAGGAAAAAGAAAGTTATGAGTTTTGTTGGCGACTGCACTAGATTTATTATGTTTTATGATATACCATTGAACTCGGATCAAAATACTCTACTTAATCTTTCTAGTAATTTACTTTTACATTTGGCGTTTTTGCTTCTTTATATTTCAGATGTTCCCTTCATAATAAGTAGCGAATTACGTTCGCATTAGGCGATAATGAACTGCGTGTCGTGGGTTCGATTCCCCCACGGAGCAAATATTTGTATGATCTACAAGTACTAATTCTGGCTATTTGCTCATGTGGGTTTTTTATTTAACGCACCCATGACACAGGAGAATTTCCTACTGTGGAACGGAGACAAAATAAATGCTAACAGGGGGGGTTTTACAACGTCTTAAAACCAGGCTTGTTCCAGTGTGTGAACAAGATGGCGCCAGACGACTTGTATAGCTCTGTCACTTTCACTCGCCGAATAAGCCTGGTTTTAAGACGCTGTAATAGGGCCCTGGATATTCAACAGAGTGGTATGTGTATAAAAGAATTTAGGAATATTTTAAAGAAGAAAATCTTTTAATTACTTAAACTTTCTCCCAGCCCCAAAGTGATGTGAAAATGATAAATGACCTATCAAAGAACCAATAGTTCAAACAGCTCAACTTACGAACTTGATCGAAAGGTTACAAGTTCGATCCGGACCCTATTGAACCCTTTAGCACATTAAGTTGAGAGTTTAACCGCTATTAGTAATGCATCGCGGGCTAACAGTGATCTATATCTTATGCCTTTAATTAGTTTAGTTAATATTCTTGGCAGATAGTCAACGTCTTAAACTAATGAGGTTTATTTGAATACGGATCGGTTGTAGCACATTTTAATGGTGCTTAACACAAAGTTTTTGAGATAAACGTGATATCAATAACATTAAAGAAATAAATTTGCATAATTTAGTTTTGTAAATAATAAGGAAGGTACGAAAGAGATACTGAATTGAATAAAAACGGTCGTGTGGACATAGTTCCTATATCAACTTCGAAAAAAAAATCTTTGTTTTTTTATCCACCTGATTAACAGGTTTTTACTGCACTTTTTTTTACGTGGGAATGTCATCAAAATAGTCCTCCCATCCTGTTTTGGGTGGGAAGGCTATTTTGGACTAAATGGCCAGTCAGATTTGTACTGACTAAAAATCCACTGTGGCCTTCTATAGCCCTTTACGTTCCGGGGCCACGGTTACTCGATAGTCCTGCGACCCCGGCAGGATTACAGCCCCCTGGCTCTCACAAAGAGGAGGCCCATGCCCTATGCCCCAGCAGTTGGAACATTCTTGGCTGGTTAAGTATTTGTGATTAGACAAGTATAAAAATCTAGACTTCAACAAATAAGGTAATGAATTTCTATAATCGATATAACAGTATTACTGCCTTCATAAGTTTTCTCAGCGACTACACTCCTGTTTCGAAGATTACCCCAAACATCCAAACATCAAACGTTAGCCATCAGATATCATTAATCCGCCAATCAAAACTAGGTCATTTAACCGACTTACCACTCAAATATGCGGTATACTAGTTTGGCACAAGCCGGTCTCCCAGCTGATGCGGCGAACACCTGCCCCAGGTGCGGGCGTCGATTGACAAGTGCAGTTTGTATGTGTGTGAGTAGAGGAGAGGAGACGCGGCGTAAAAGGCAACGTTCGCCATTTCTTTTTACTGCTTTATATTGGCACTGTGATAGATAATAATCGTATTTGTTTATTTTTCTTTGTTTGGTTATTAGAATATTGTTATTACGCACTGCTACGCATCAAGTTTTACTAAACCATTTTGTTGTGATCTCACTTTTTTGACATTTCCGCACATTCAACGGTCAGCTTATACTGTATTTCATAGATTGACGTATAGCCGTGTGTACAATTTGTTTTTGTAGGGACTTGATAACACTTATTATTTTACTATGTGATCAAAGACACTTAAAATAATTTTATGAGTGATAAGTTTTATTTATTTTATGAGTATGACGTGTACGTAAAAATATCTGAAAACGTATAACCTGACATAAAGTCGCTGATGATTCAACGTCTTGTTATTTACACCCCATGACTAACACAATTAGTTTCCCATAAATCACTCAAAAGAAAATAAAAGCTGAGCGTAGGTACTAAATGCATTCATTTTAGATTAATTTTCTTTAAAGTCTTCATTTTAAAATTGTTTTTAGGCATGCGTTGTTTTGAAATATAATATCAATTTCGCCAATCATAAAAATGTCTGGATAAGTTTATTCTTAAATTAATTTAAACATCTATCATTCGTGTACGTGGCCATTTTACCCCACTCTACCCTTACCTACGATGCGTAATCGCCTGCGCAAGCGCACGCAGCCGCCGACCAACGGCAGCGCATTCACCAAATTTTAAAATTCGAATTTTCTGAATGAGCAAGATGCTAGTATAGTAACATAACGGTTCTTGCATCTGGCGTCAAACAGCTGATTATGACGTATGTAGAATGACATTGTCAATTTGACAGTTGAACGATCCCGGTTTGAAAGTTATGAATGGAAGTTTGAATTTTCGATTTTAGAAAGGTAAAGGTTGCGAATTTATAATTGTTTGTACATGTATGAAGTTTTTTTTGTATGAGTTGTGTTGGAGAAATGTGAGTGAGTGTGCATTTGTATGAGTGGATTAAAAGCAGCTAAGTGGTGGCAGTTGTTAGATACGAGTAATTTTGATGTTTCGAGTTGTTTATTGCACACCTTTGACATGTGTTCGTTTAGTGTCTATTTCCTAGTTATTAAGCTACCAGCTGCGCAATGACCAGGGTTAGTTGAACTGATTAATACTAAACTTGTGACTAATTGTTATGTAGTTTTATGATCTTGGTTTCCTACCCAGTGTTCCTAGCAATTAAAACCTGTTTCTAGATTTCAACTATATTATTATTTATTATTTCCATAGACCATGATATGCAAACTAACCTAAGGGCATGCAAAATAAAAACAACTAAGTATTCTAAGTATGTATTACAACTTTAACGTAACCGATAGATCATATAAATTATCGTAATAATCATTTAATAGCGCCTTCAGGGAAAACTGTAAGTTTTTAGCATCTGTTATGTGTAGTGGAAACCTTTTACTTTTATTAGAAGCAAAGTTCATTATAATAATAATATATAATATATTCCACAACAACACACAACGCCATCTAGTCCCAAGCTAAGCAGAGCTTGTGTTATGGGTACTAGACAACTGATAAACATACTTATATATTTCTAAATACATACATATTCTAGATAAATTACACCCAGACACAGAACAAATGATCGTGCTCATCACACAAACATTTGTCCTGGGTGGGAATCGAACCCACGACCTCCGGCATAGCAGTCAGGGTCACTAACCACTAGACCAACAGGCCAGTCAATTATGTAGGTATGAGTATTTTTCTAAGCTACTGTAGTCAGTATTGGCAAAAAAATCATATAGATAAATATGAATTCTGATATAAAATAATGCTTGGATTAGATAATTTAACAAACTCTAGTTCGTATTCGGTCCCGTCGCATGTCACTATAGAAATGGGTTTTGCAGACGGAAAATGAAACAAAATGCCAGAATATAAACTGGTTTTATCACCTAAGCATGGCAATGTTTAAATCTTAGAAAGTAACTGTTTATTTTCTTCAATGGTATAAGGATCGTGCAATAAACAATCGATATCAAAAAAATAATCATGAAATAACTTATTATTATTGCAAGAGCAGAGATAGACTTGTTCACGCTACGCGTGCAGCGGCGTGGACTAGAACCGTATAATATGTATTACCTGGATAATTCTGTTTTGATAGCGTCAAAACGTCAATGTATGAATAGACAGAAAATTTCGGAGTTATGAGCTGCTGTCAAATACCATATTAGTAAAATTTTTATGTAAATGTACAAGCATATGAGCATGAAAGATTTGCAACGAGGAAGTCATTCAAAATCATTCTAACACCATACTTTGAATGTACGAGTATCTGCCATGATTTATATCCTAACACAAAACCGTACACATGCTAGTTTATTAAACCCTTCCTGACGACAGTACTACTTTCTAGCTATTGTAAAATATTCTTTCCTAAAGGACCTGTTATCTGTTACTAAGTACTATAAGAGCTACGTACACTCCTTGAAAAATTACCAATTAACCGTGGCAAAAAGCTTTCGGAAGTCAACGGTTACATTTCGCACTTTCACCGAAGCAGTTATCGACTCGCATCGAATTGTAATTTCCTTTTAATAAACTTATAAAGGGCGGCCTCGAATTATGCGGCCGTTGCGAACAAAATACCAAATATATTGAAATACCAAATAGAGGATATTTTATGGTGTCTATAAGACAATAGGTGGGTTGTTTGTGGAATTATCACTTTCATGGTCGTTCGGAAATGTATTGTTATTCAATTAAATAACTAAATAATGGACTGCCAATGGATTCTTCAGAAACCGTTACTACCTAGCAACTAATAGTAAGAATCCTTTCATTACCTACTCACGTAATGCTTAGCTCTAGGCGCCTCAAAAATTGTGCATTAGTTAAGGCTTACTTAGGTTTAACCTTAAAAAAATACACATTTCTTTTTTTTCTACCTACTTAAATAATATTAACAAGAAAAGACAAGAAATTATAGTTTGGACTTATTAAATTAAAAAGGTCTGACTAGCTCTCTAGTATTTATGATCAATATTCTTACCCCTGCTCCTTATTATTGCACATCCGACGTTGATGAGCAGTTTCTGATCACGTTCCGAGCAACTATTTCCTTTTTGATGCATCTGCAAAGAAGAGATTGTTCCTTAGTTGTAGATAGCTAATTGTTGCGAAACGTAGCTGAGATATAGATACTTCTGTTTAACGAACGTTAAGATTTTAAAAGAGTTGTTTTGTAGCACTTATTTTGTCCGCATTATTGGTCTATCCGGAAATTGATCTAATGGTTACATTTCATTAGATTCCCTAACCAAGGCTATAGGCGGCGGCAACCTTAGCCTCTAGCACTGGTTAAGGCCATGGCCATGGGGAACGGGAAGTAGTTACCTCCTTCTGCTGATAAGGAGTGATAGTAAAGGAGGTGGTGGAGCACATGAGAGAGAGGAAATAAGCAGGAGTCACAGTCCCTTCCGCTCCACCAAGGCTTGATCATTTGATGATTTTGACCGACCCCAGTAAAAAGAACGACTCTACATTCAATAGTCATGCTTAGGACCGCTAGATTTTATTACCAGTTATTGATCCTGGGCACAAATCCATACTTTGGATTGATGAAAAACGAAACCCTTTAACAGACCCGCTAAAATCAAAATCAAAATTAAAGCATTTATTTCAAGTAGGTCAAGTAGTAGTTACAGGCACTTTTGAATTCAAAGATAAATAAAAATAATTTAAACACTAAAAAGTTATGGTGTTACAGTCCCAGTCACAAGACATAAAAACTGTGAAAGTACCGTAGGTGCCCGTTCCAAGAAGTACCTAGATCTCTATGGAGAAGAACGGGCAAGAAACTCCATGGACACTCTTTTTAAATCACCAGAAAATCTAATCTAATCTAAAATCCAGGCTCTTAGACTCAGCAGTCCTGATTATTTATCAGCCTATTGCCGTCCACTGCTAGACGTACACCTCCACCAAAGAGTCCCAACCCTCCCGGTCCTGGGCAGTCCGCATCTATCCGCTGCAAGCCACATTCTTCGAATCATCGACACATCTTGCCAAATGGTATCCTACACTATGTTTGCCCATTCGCGGTTTCCATTCTAGCACTTGTCTGCTCCATCTACTATCAGTCCGTCTACAGATCTGCAGTCTGTTTACGGCTACTAAGAAAACAGACAGTTATTAGTCTGGTATTTAATTCTTTGCCCTCCCATCCTAAAAATAGCCTCGCCAATTGACCACAGGGTCAGCTAGCGGGACAGATGTAGCCTGTTGACCGAGCAACAATGGTAATAGCTCGCCACGTGCCTGGCGTTGCTTGCTGGTAGCTTAGCGCTTCTGTCAACTTAAGAAATTCTAGGTGAGGTTGTTTAGATTTTGTTATAACTACGGTTGGGTTTGCAATACTTGCGACTTTTGTCGTTTTGTAGACTTTGTGTTCCGTGGAAATAACCTGAATAATTGACGTTTGTTGTCACTTAACTACCGAAGGGACCCTGACCACATACCCAAACAAGCTTTGGATTGGAATCCCCAAGGGAAAAGAAAGCGTGGTCGTCCCCGTCAAACCTGGCGACGCACCGTGCTAGCGGAAGCGGCGTTGGATTGACGTGGAGCGAGGTGAAGTGTGAAGCTCAAGATGGATGGCGTTGGAAGACATCTGTGGACTT
Source organism: Agrotis segetum (assembly GCA_036375495.1). Classification (NCBI taxonomy): domain Eukaryota; kingdom Metazoa; phylum Arthropoda; class Insecta; order Lepidoptera; family Noctuidae; genus Agrotis; species Agrotis segetum. The sequence goes on from JAQSVV010000169.1 coordinate 276,100, forward strand.
TTAAATAAACCCTCTGTAATTTATGTGTTTGATTGCAGAAAATATTGTCTTGACGTCCCCAAACAAAGGTACCAATTGTAGTAACTGAAGCTTTCAATATTTTAACATTGCGCTTGTAGTCCTGCACGCGTAGCATGGCGATTCTATCTCTATTCTACCAAGAAAAGAAAGTAATTTCATCGTTTTTTTCTATACAAATCGATTGTTTCTTTGCACAAGTATGACACGATTAGTATACCCATAAAGAATAGAAATATATCTCTCCTATATTTTAAACATAACTATGCTTAAATCGATAAAAATATTTAACGTTCTGTAATTTTGTCTATTCTCGAGTCGACAAAGCCCGTTTCTACGGCGCCATGCTACGCGTGCAGGAAACATAAGTCAGAGATAATATTATATCGACAGTACACCCTCATTTCTAACTTTAGGCATGTTGCTTTGGTCACAAAACTGTCCAAGCGGGTAACCGTGACCCTGGAACGTAAAGGACAATTGAAGGTACTCCGTGGATTTTAGCAAATACGAGTCTCACTTCCGGTCCACCCAGAGTGGAAGAAGTCATTTGATGAATTTACCACCCAAATAAAAAGGCATGTTACAGCGTGCTTAATCATTATTCAAGCTATTAGCACTAAATTAGCTATTAAGCTCAAGCTTATGGTTGAAAAAATTACATGCTGCACTAAGAAAATTGCCCCTCGAATCAAATCAGTACACATTACACAATTAAGTTGGCGTCCACAGAAATTAAATCGCTCACGTGTGCCGGGCCTACCGCTCACCTAATTACCGGCTTTGCTGAACAATCGTGTTATCAGTGTTATCACTAACCGTTGATGACTTTAACTGAGTTATTGTAAGTTTAAACGTAAATTAGTACACTTGTATATTATCAACTTATTATGAACGCTTGCTTACATCTTGTTAATTAAGATTTTGAGGTGTATACGAGATGTTTTATTTGTTGTTGGCATTCATTATGAGGTAATTATGAACATAACTTCACGCTGAAGGTAGTGGGGTAAGCAGAGATGGAAGATAGAAACAATTTATTAGTTGTCTTTTTCCTAGACAGGTGATTTTTCTTTTGCGCTTTATTCCGCGTGTCTCTTTGTGTCAGAAACTTTTCTTCCGCATATTTTCGTGGTAACTATGGCAATATTTTTCTGCTTACGGTTATTTTTAGCGGTTTTTTGGAAGCCTCACGCTCAGTAGTGGAACTATCAGATAATCTATCAGGTAGTACATACTTTTTATGAAGTAGGACTGATGAAAGATAAGCTTTGGGAATAATTTTAGAATAAGTATGTTCTAATTACCATAAAATAAGCTTATACTAGAAGGTATCTACACGATTCCTCGTACTTACCTAATTGATAAAATCATTAATAATCTGTTAAAATAATAACGACTTCATTAATGCCCCGATTAACATAAAAATCTTTTAATTCCATAAACCACGGCTAAAAACAAAATAATTAACCCGATTGCAATCAAAAATGATGTCAAATACAAAACCGAACAAATTAACATAATTCTGCCATTAAATCATTAAGCCATTAACTAATAATAGTAGATTATTAACCAAGGGCTGTATGACATCAATTGCATACGAGGTTTTTGGCGCCTGAGCGAAGCGAAGGCGCTAATTAACCCGAGTATGCAATTGATGCTTACGCCCGAGATAAATACTCTGCTTTACATATCGATTGTGAGGTAAGTAAACAACAAGACAGCAGGTTTCAATGAACATTTATTAAGAAGAAAAAAATGTGTATTTAATTAAAATTAATAGTAAAATTATTACAATTTGTAAGAGATATGGTCACGTTCTTTTTAGGTACCTATATTTATAGTTTGAATATGAGTTTGTGATGATAAGACTTGAGTTTGAGTGACTTGAGGTTCACTTGGTTAATAATCTACTATTGAAAAAGAACTCAAACAAGAAAATTAATTATTTTCGCGATGCTTTCGCGCCTACTAGTAGACTGCCTTTTTTTTTTCACGCACGCAAGCGCGTCAAATCTTGCTGGCCAGTTTGATTTTTAAATCGATTTCATCTAACATACGATGTGGAAACAAATAGTTCCATATTTAAAATAAAATCTTTATAAAATAAATTGTCTAGATTCCGATTCGAGTAATTAATCGATACCGAGAAAAAAAAAATAACTTTTTAAAAATATTCTTCGTGCAGTATGAGTATGACAGTTCTTTTTTCAAATTCCAAAACCTATGCTGTAATGATAGTCATACACCCCGGCATTCAGGGGTGTAAGGGTGTACTTACAGAGCAAGAGATATGTAAATACTTTTACATTACAATACTGAGGTCATAGATTCGGAGGTCACTGACCCTGCGCGCACGCACGCTTGTCGACGCGTGTCAAATGATCTACATAAATATAAGAACCAACTTTATTTGCCATCCCTGAAATAATGGACATGGAAAATTTAACTATGTGGATTAGCTCGTAAGAGTGGTATTGAAATTGACAGTATGTACGAAGTGAGAACTAGGGTTGGCATTTTTTCAAAATGAGATGCCCACATCCGATTGTTTTTATTCAAAATGCTGGAAACATTTAATTGTGTATACGTAATGTTAGGAAATAGTTGAAATGCAGATTACACTGTTTTGTTCGTGTATCGTTTGGTTGCTACGCGGTTCGTGGTTCCGTGTCAGCAACCACGTTTTGGTCGATAACGAGATCAGATTTGATGTTAATAATGTTTTTTCGAGCGTTTCATCCGAGTTTTGTTGGTTTTTAAGTGGTTCCTCAACCGTAATGGCCTAAAAGTGATATTGACCGACAATTTGTTCAAACATTCCTTTTGTACGCAAGGTTTGTTTCTGAATAATTTGGATACACATGTGTTGATAAGAACTTGAGGAGTGACAGCCCTACTATTAAGGATGGGCTTGAATATTACTGTCATAATAATTTTGAGGAGAGGTGTGAACGCTTGTCTACCTTTAATACACAGGCTGCCTTCAAATACAGCTTAAATAGTATTTCGCACTTTACTGGTCGAAAACTCCAAATCTTAACATTTTAAAAGTAAAATTGTTTATGGCAACCGCATTTTGAATTTTGTTTTTCGAACGTTGAGTATTGCAAGGATATTAATGTAGTTGTTTTGAACTTTATGGAGAAGTAATACAGGTGGATTTACGTTGTATGCGATTAAAGAGTTGGTTCAAAATAAGAGGTGACGAAGTAGGAAAATATTCGGCTTCAGAACATAGATGCCGAGTGATAGTGCGTGACATATTTCAGGGTTGCCAGTTTGTTAGTATGTGTGTCTTAAAAACAAGTTCTGATTATAAATTACATTTAATACTACAATATTACGCGACATAATTATCTGTTAACTTCAACTCTTTTTGGAATTGTGTGCCAGAATTATTGAGAAAAATGGGATGCATTTAACAAAACTTTTAAATACCTAGTGTCGACATTTACTTTGTATGAAAATAAAAATAACAGATCACGCTGAAATCAAACCTTGGATCTTATTATTGAGCAGTAGGGCTTACGACCATTAGGCTAGCGAGATAGTCGATGTAAAAATAAAATAATGCACAAAATAGCAATATGTACCAATAAAATACAATTAAAACATGCCTTTAATTAAATAAGAAATGACTAGGTGATTGACTGATCTAAGAATGTATTTTAAGAAAATGAAATACGATGAAAAGTAATATGAATATGAATTTTAATCCAATTTATTTCAGACTTCATTATGCTGGCTTATTTACAAAATTGACATACTTATTACGTGTTGTGTAACCCCCCACTGAAAATATTAAGTGGAAAATATGAAATCCTCCTGGACCAAATCGCGGAGTGCTAGTAGGTATAGGTATATTATAATTGTCACCAATGATGAACGACAGTGAAGTGGCAACCCTACACGATACATGGTGTTTATTTCTCTGCGCTGACGCATCTGTGACTCACGACCTGTTTAGGTAAACGGAGCGTCTGCGCGTATTGTACACTACGCCGGACGGTACGCGGGCGTAGTACTACGAGTACGACTAATTAGTTGGCTTTATATTTTTGGATATGAAGATGAGATTTGATGCGTGAGTCATACTTGGGAATGGGTGTCATCGTTTGAGGACGCTCCGTGTAAATATTCCGTCTAAAATAATGTTTGGTTAGGTCTGTTCAAAAAATATGTAGTTTTAAATTTCTAATACTTTTTTTACTGTAATTGGTGACACAGATGGACTGGAGATTCTGTTTCAAAAATACATATTATTATATAACATGAATATTTTTACGTCATTGTCTTTTCAAAGAATATAATTATTGTACCCATAATGGCTGTCTGTCTTCATTTTGTTTTCTTTTTCACTCGTTCGAAGTAAAACGTTAGCACATCAATACACTCTTATCAAACAAACAATTTTCATCGAAAATGACCTATCTTCTTTATGTTAAGTTATAGTATTAAAGAAGACAGATAATTATATTGTTTTTTACAGGTATATTGATTCGCTGGTGGATCTACATTAATATGCACATCACAAGTCTTTTAGTTTGAAAATTATATCGACGGTTTAAATCATCCTAAAGTAATTATTCGAATCCCTTTCAAGTGCTTTTTTAATTCCAGATAATAAAGAAAATAATCCATAAATTCTTTTATTCTTGTGCCAGGTCACATCTCTCCTGCTAGCTGTCCAAGTATGTTGTGTAACCAGCCACTGCCAACACGTGGACACGGCTTCCATGGATGATGTTCGTCATCATCTGGTTTATGTTATTGTCTCATATTTTAAGAAGAGACTATGAAAGCCGATCTATCATGAAGTTGGAGCGACGCACTTTGCATGACCGATGAGGTATTTTGTTTTAGTTGGTTATACATATTTTTAGATGGTAGTACCTAGTATCTACCTGGGTTTTTCTCCTTTATCGTAGATGTGTTTACAAATACATAAACTCACACACACAAACATCCAGATCATGAAAAACTAATTGTAGATCATACTCGTACAAATATTTGTGACGTACGGGAATCGAACCCGCGACACGCAGCACAACAGTATGCGCGATTACTCCACTGCGCCAACCGTCAATATTAATACATAGCGTGAAACTACAATGTATAACATGCTTATTTTGCACTCACATTTTAAACTTTAACGGGTGGAACTATAAGTAATTGCATAGATTATTTCCTAGCCTTTTATCCTGAAAGTTTCCTAAGTTTATATCTAACAACTCTACAATTATCTAGCTAGTTAAACGATGATTGGGTAAGCAGATAATGTGCTTCTCTGTCAGATGTGACTAGATAATATAACATTTTATGCGGGCCATTAAAAGGCTATAAAAAGTAGCCAAGTGTAAAAATGTACAAAGTTTTTTCTTCGCAAACTTATAAATAAAACCTAGGACAACTCATTTCCGTAATTAGTTCTCAATCTATTTGGAAATTATTATTTTAATGCATTAAAAAAATATTTAATTATTAATTAAAAAATGGTAAAACTAAATGGGTGTTAAAAACTGACATTATCGTTATGATCGTTGGATATAAAAATGTAACTAGAAATAGAAGATTTCTTTGTAGCTAGTTACTTTGTCTGCATATTGTTGAATGGAAATAATAAAATAATTAAAGTTTAGTTCACAAGCAGAAAGCAAGTATTCCATTCAAAACAAACTTTTACTCACGCGTTTGGTTATAAGAAAATAGCCTCTGTCACTCGGTATTAGTTCTTAGTTCGAAGGTTACTCAAACTTAATTTCTTTACATAAGATAAAAAAATACGTAGTTTCCATGTTATGTATCTTCTTGATTTTATTGAATACTTAGGTCCTTACTTGTCTGTCCTTATCCTTTAACATCCCTCTAAACCTCTAAACTTTGTATCTATTTCTAACATCCACCTGCTCCTCGTTGAGATAACTTAGAACTCTGCCATTAACTATCTTATATTAAAATTCAAACATCACACTATTATACCTTACAGGGTAGACAGTAGGTACTCATGTCCGAGTGTGTATACTAAGTATATTGGTCGATCTTAATCTTTACGTGTAAGGGGTTCGACTCTGGCCTGTGGATCATAGTGTTAGATGGCATGCCAATAAGTGTCAAAAGCATGTCAATGACTGTCAAATGCATGCCATTATGTGTCAAATACATGTCAATGATTGACAAATGCATGCCAATGAGTGTCAAATGCATGTCAATGACTGTCAAATGCATATCAATTAGTGTGAGATACTACGGCCTAGAATTCCTTGAGTGTCACTACAGCGCCAGGCGTGAGTGAAAGGCGCTACGGCAGCGTAGCATAAAATTGAGTATTGGACAGCATAGGGTAGCACCTAGGACGCAAGACGTGTCGTGCGAGCGTAGCGTGGCCAATGACAAAGAGAGATAAATAATAAAATATCGAATGAGAGTGTGCGAAGATTAGCTCTTCAACATGAGAGGGAGAGGTCAGCTATCAAAATTGTAATTTAATTCATTGCCATTATAATTATGGTTTCTCTCAAAGCTTGAACCAAATCAAGTACTTAGGTAATAGTACAATCTTAGGTAATAGTTTAGCACGTCTCTATAAAAAAAAAAACAAACATACTCTGTTTGTAGTATCTATATTATTATAGTCTGTGGTAACAAGTGCCAGCTACGGTGATTTTATAATCTGTTTTGAGTCTGTGGTTTCTAAAGTAATAAATTCTGTCTGATTAATCTAATTCGGCGTTTTATTATTTAAATATAACATTGGCGACGAGGATGGGATCCGAACCCACGCGTGCAAAGCACGTGAAACTCCAGCTGCTATAAAATAACGATTAAAATCTAAAAGTATCTGCATCCATTATCTGCTGTGCCGTTGCTAATCGTGTGAGATTTGCATCAAATGAATACCTACATAGTTACTTAGATTCACGAGCAGATGTATGAAAAATAATTATATTTTATTCCTAAGTTATGTTTAAGATAGTACGCTTGTCAGGCTTACTTTTAAAAGCTGCCATGATTCTAAATAAATTTATTATTAACTATATATTTAATTAAGAATTAGAAGAAGACAACATTATTTATAAATTATTAAATTAACCTCCAGTTAAAATCTCAATGTTGAAAATATCGAATGATTTAAAATGCCGATAGTAATTTCATTCTAAGTTTACAATAAAAGTTATAATAATTACGTCTTGTTTTCTCTTCAGTGGTATTTTTGGGATGAAAGTTACCCTATGATTTCAGGATAAGCAGTTCAGTGGTTTAAGCGTAAAAAGGTAACAAACAGACTTTCATAATATTAGTAAGGATTAGGATTCCCGACTTGTTTTTAAAATTGTACGCTTTTAATGCGTACTTATAAAACATAACTTTTAACTGCATAATTCATGAATTTATGACATTAAAACAATCTTCCATTAACATCGTTCTTAAGGAATAGATGTCTATCTCTTCTAAACTAGAATCTGTTTTAGACAACTATCAATTTGCCTACAACACTGTATCTAGACGGACAGGTGGCCAGTATTTCTAGTACATTGAGTATCTATCTAGAACTCAAACCATCGTTCCATGGTAATAAGCAGGTATTCGATCCCACCAGGTATAGTTATGGATCTTTTTAGGACAAAAAAGTTCTAAGAAAGGCGAGGTGTATGTTTACCTTTATGATTTATATCCTTATTTAGTAAGTAGTAATTAGGTAGACTGTGTACTTTTAGATATTTATTATTTTAGTGGTTTGCAAGGTGCGAGGGTTTTTTAAATTAGGTATCGTTTTCATAGCAAAATGTGTATTAGATTAGAAACAAATATTGTATTATTTTTTATTTGGTTTATACTAACTAGTCGCGTAAACGGCCAGTTATGGAATACGATGGCTATTGTCAGTAAGAGTCTGATTCTTCAAACAAATTCACTTAATGATTTTAATAAGCAATCATCATCAGCCTATTAATGTTCCCACTGCTGGGACACAGGCCTCCTCTCTGTGAGTTAGGGAGTGGGCCATAATCCACCACGCGGGCAATAAGCAATAAAATACAACAATTCTTATTAAATTGAGGTGGACACCGCATCGCGCCTATCTAGAATTCGATATTTCTATGTGTTCTAGGTAGGTATCTCCCTATCTCTGCAAATTAGACCAATACTCGTATTTTAAGTTTAGTGTTTTCTCCCGGTTTTTCGATGATACCTGACTGATTTTTAAAATTCTTCTTTTATTTGAAAGGTTTACTTCATAAAGGGTCCCATAGTAATCAGGTCAGGATCTGATGATAGGATTTTGGAGAAATCGAGGGGATTCTTCAATACATTACAGAAGAAAAAAAACCGTGATTGCTGCTATCGCTTATCTATACATTGCACGCCCACTAAAGGGGGTAAAATAAAACTTTTTTGAAAAAAGAATATGCAGACTTCTAATCAACTTTTTTTTTCATCACAATTACCTTTCACACGTCTCACACCTACCTACATTCCCAGATAGGCCCACTCTGCTGACCCCAGCAGTGGGGCGGTCCACAGAGACGCAAGAGCGATGGACTCATCGATCACAAATTGAAGGGCTCGCGCCTCCGTTCGCTTTCACACTCGGATTTGTAACGTGACTTTAGTTTCACGTGTTCAGACTGATAGACTAGAACGTTATGTGTAGTTTTGAGTTTTTTTTTTATTATAGGGAAAAATAGAAGATACGGTCGATGCAGTGGCTAAGTTGCGTCGCCAGTTTTGATTGCCGAACAAAATGAACGTATAATTTATGTATGTGACTATTCTCGAACGAAACGAAGGTATATTATATGTATGTGACTATTTTTTTTAAAGAAACTATCAGCACTGTACAGCTTTTAAATGTTACGACAGTAATAATTTAATTATTTAGGTTCTTCGCCGAGCCCCGTGCTACTAAGCACTATGGGTTAGATTCTGAGGTCTGACAAAGTAGGTTTTAGCTTAATAATTATCTTCGACCTATTTGTACCGACAGCCTGGTACAAAAAGGTCGGTACGCGTCAGTACTGGCAAAATGCATCCATGTTCTCATTTTTTCGTACTTATTCGTACAGCTGAACAACTCTTTAAGAGTTAGCAGATTTGCCGGTTCCTTTATTCAAGTTTTACATGCACCAATCATCAGTACCGACGCATACCAAACTTCTTTATAAAGGCATTCTTAACCATCGATTTTAGACATGATGTGATGTTACTCTAAAATATCTCACTACCATTTTTTATGATCCACATTACGATGTGATTCATCTCAAACATTTTAATGGCACGCTGATTTAATTATAATAATTAAAAAACTCACAGCTGCTGATCACATGGCGACTGGTGAGGAACATGCCTCATTTGTTGCAAGATGTACACCATAGTTACAATATGTTTGTGTAATTGTAATCCGAGTAACACAGAGAAACAGTGGCTCGTTCCCCACATGTGCCGCTTGTTGTTGTAATAGAAAACTGATAGTGTTATGGAGATTAATAACCTAAATATGGGTGAAGAAATTGTTAGAAGATTCTACAAAAGTTTCACGTTGGCGCAGTGGCTAAGCGACTGACAGCTGCGCAGTGTATCACGGGTTATTCTGAACAATTATTTGTATGATCTACAAGTTAATTTTTAGTAAAAACACTCACGATATAGAAGAAATAAGAAGGATGGAACAAAGTAAAAAAAATACATCTTTAATTTCAGATAATTACCACTACTAATTACACATATACAACTATAACAAAATTATTATGTAAAAAATACCTATATATACATACTATATAAAAAACTTAAATTAAGAGTAAAATATTTACAGAAATAACTAAACAAAAACTAAAATTTAAAGGGCGTCAAAAAATTCATCCACATCGCTGTCAATGGGGAAAGTGCCCAGAACACTAATAATACTACTAATTATTTTGTCTTAAGCTCCTTATAAATAAAATTATCCTAGTAAATAACAGGTTTTGTATGCAGGTTCTATCATCAAAATATATTGAAAAATCGGACAACATCACGTGAAATAACCCACGTTCCTTGCTGTCGTACCTAGTTGTTTAGAAGAGTTAAGATTCTAGAAGCTCATTCGGTCAGCAAATGCGTCTTTCGTGCCGTCAAAACGTATGAGTCAAGAATATCCGTTAACGGTCAGTTTGTCACAAAAATAATTCGCCACAAAAAAATTTATGTGTAAATTAGCCACAGTTTTTGTTTTTAGAATTTTGTTTAGTGTGAATTCGCCACTTGCTTTTTCCGCACGGATAGCCGATCAATTAAATAATAAAATCTATCACAAAACTACAGAAAACAAGGACACACAATGTGGAATCTGACAGTAAGTACTAGGAGAACAAGAACATGGAGATTTGTGGCAAATTTACGATAAAAAAATCAAGCTGTAGCGAATTAACTTTCAATGTATGAGGTTTAAAAACTGTGGCAAACTTACAACAACCCGTTTTATCACTTGTTTTCCCATTTCCCCTTGGTAATTGAGTCTAAATAGCCTACATACTAAGCCAAGTTTCCAAAACCAAAAACAGACTAAAAAAAACTTAACACCCCAATATGAACAGCCGAACAAAATGCCCAGTACACAACCCTCAATAATGATCCCGACATTTCTATTCAAGGGAGGCGATATTAATAAGTTGGTCCTTCGTACCCCCGCGCCCGAGGCCCGTAGCGCACAATACTTAACATGTAATGCCCGATCCCTTGCTGGCAAGATTAAGGCCTATTTTATTTTAAATCGCTTTTTGAAGAAGGTCTATTACATGTGAAATTGAAAGAATATCGATTTTTATACAAAGGTTTGTGTGATTATATTTTGTTTAGGATACGTTCTTGGTTGTGTTAAGAATTGAGGATTATTGGAAAATGGATAAGTGGACATTTGCTTTTTTTTACGTAAGTAAGTATTATGTGACCCACCTTATTCTGTGTTGATGTTGAATATATTATTATAAAGATGATAATTATGGTGAACAAAAGAGATGTGAAAGCAAGTTTTAAATGGTTTGCCTATGTGCTAAGTGCATACTCTAATGTACTATTTGTAATTTGATGCCCTTTGATTGTATACTACATAAAGACAAAGAGATCGACACGCAAACGCACTGTTTTACAATGGAATTGAAAAACCATACGCATACATCTACATCTCTTTTGTTGACTGTACTTTCCAAATTTTAATTGCCGGTGAAAAACGTATGAAAATCGCCAAGAAAAAAGTTATGGAAATAGACAAAAAACCCAACTGAACCAAATAAAACGATACACTTATATCACAGTTATATGTTACCACGTCATCTAAACCCACCATTGAATATAATCTAACGCCCTCAGTTGACAGAAACAGTGTTATTGTTTAATAACAACATCGTATTGTGTGATGTACGCTTTGCAAACAGCGATAATGGCGGCACAGGCGTTATATAAACACCCTGTATATGCCATCAATGTTATGGCAAAATATACCATCTCTGAACGGTATTTGGGTACGTAATGTCATAATAACCTTGAATGACAATATTTAGATTTCGCTATAACTTTAGAAATATGTCTTTGCTTGGCCTGACAATATTTTAGTGAAGAAAGAAAGTCTTCGCAGAATGAGATAAGCAGAAATTTGTAAAAGCAACCTAAAAAAATATTGTTACTGTTTTTAGTATTCTTTGCTATAGTGGCCATAGAAATACATCATCTGTGTACTGTTTAACTATTAGGGTTCATGAGAAAAAGCCTAGGCGACAGACGATTAGACAGACACCGGAGTCTTAGTACATAATCCCTTTAGGTTATGGAACCCTAAAAATATCTAAGAGGAATAACTTACAACAAAACATTTTTGATGATGGTTGATACACCTTTCATCAAAGGTAATTTAAAAAGGTATCTAACCCTTTCGAACACAACATTCCGAAACACCTACAATTTTCAACAGCGAACAACGTTATTCAAAGCATGATTAATTTTTCGGGGTGTATCTTAAAAATTTAGGGGTAGTTAAATCATAACTCAGATTTAATTGCCCCATATTTCATGGGGCACAATAGTGGGGCTGACGGCAAATGACTGTAGGCCTGTAGACCCACGAACCTACACAATACTGTCTCAGAAACAATTAGAAGATTTAGGTAGATGATTTTACGGAATTTATGAATGTATTGGATTTGGTTTACGTAGAGTTTTGTTTTGAACGAGTTTTGCGTTTATGGGTCCATTGAAATTTGAAGTTTCAACAGATTTTGTACTGAAAGTATATTCAGCAAAGTAATTGGTTGAAAGTTGCTCAGTTTTTGTGACTTACTTACACTGTTATTAACGAATCAATGAGCAGAATAGAGCAGTGGTGGCCCAGTGGTATCGGTCCCGACTTACGAGTTGTAGGTCGTGGGTTCGAACCCCGACAGGCGCATTACTTTGCGTAATTTATTTCATCACCATTGCTCGCAAAACGGTGAAGGAAAACATCGTGAGGAAATCGGCATGTCCTAGAACCAAAAATTCGAAGACATGTGACATCTACCAACTTGCACTGGGTCCGCGTGGTGGATTATGGCCCACTCCCTCTCATAGAGAGGAGGTCTGTGTCCCAACAGTGGGAACATTATAGGCTGATAATGATGATGATGAATCAATGAGAGTGAGCGTTTTAATCCAACTAAAATTTCTAAGGGAAACCCACAAAATACAATTGTAACATCTTCCTTTTTCTAAAAAGTCTGAAATACCTGAAACGACCTAATATTGCGTAAGATATTTCAGGTCGAATCTTAAAAGACGAGTGCGAGAATGCTAGGATTGAAGGTCAAAGGAATCACGGTCAATCTATCACGATCAAATAGGCGTGCACCGTCAGAGACTTGGACCTTCGCAAATAACGTGCTTATTCATGTAAGCACCTCGCTACTGGAAAAAGTAAAAAGGAAAGGTCCTTAGATACCTAACGTATTAGCTTTGGAGGTCACAAAGACCTAACTAAATCCACGATTAGGCTTTCTTTGAGACCTTGTAGATTTGAATAAATGAAATGTTAGAAACAAACACCAAATTGATTTTATACGGGTCGAATTGAAGCTCATTTGGGTAACTTAAATTGAAAAAAAAATTAAATGCCCTATTAATTGACTTATTTGCAAGACTTACAACCACCTACAACTAATAATGGGGGGTTTGGCTCCGTTGTCGGGCCCAAGTTTTTTGAGTTTTTACATCCTAAAGTTCCAATTAAATTTAGGAGGCAATTGCACCCGTTTGAGGAATAGAATGATGACCCTTAATATGTACTTGAGCGTGTACGTTATGTTATTTTATTGTCATAAAATAATTTACGAAATGGGTAAACATTTTTATTCAAATAAAAAAATATGCCAACACGAGAAAGCACAAGTGACAAACTGCCACCAAAACTAAAATCACTACCTAAATTATGCGAAAAATCAATTAAGCAAACAGGAAATTATCTGATCTCTCTAATGTTTATCATTTTGTGGTGTAGTACGAAAATTAATTATTAATTAATCGTGTTTAAACGGTTTTATACACAGTTTGACAACAAAACAAACAGATATGGCGGGTAGATCGATACGCGCCGGTATTATTGGTAGCGGGGAAGCGGAAATCAGTGATTGCCGACCCGTGGCAATATCCGCTTAGTACAGCTTTTATCCGCCGCGCCTCTGTAGGCATTGGGCCTACAACTGGCTGTTCTCTCTACCTACCCTACTATTTTATTTATAGATATTGCTCAGTAATTAGGATGGAGATTTGCTGGCGGCTTATTTGTGCTCGTGTTTGAAATGGCGCTGATATGAAAATATATCGCGGTTCCAAGCTTTATGTGCGATTTCTGTATGCTTTATGAATTCATTTCGTTGTAGGAATGAAAGGATGAATTGACTTTGTGAATGGAAGATTTAATATGTAAGGAGAAATGCTACGCCAGCCTCATATTTCAAATATGGATAAGAAAATTAATATGACGATGATTGTGGAAATATTCCTTCTCAGAAAATCAACATCACTCCAATTTTTTTTATTGTCGTTCACTACATAATTGAACAAAATATTGAACAGGTAAGTATTTATTATCCGACGATAACTAAGCAATAATAGCTATATATTTAACGTTGGGGCTTTAAGCAACAGTTATCACTTGAGTTATTAAGTTCAGAGATCAAACGCAGTAGCTGATACTGACTGGTTTCTAAATTTCTAGTTTGACACAGAGTAAGGAGTGAATGGAGTGCCGAGAAAGAGTCAAGTGGAAGTAGTAGTTACAGAAGTACTCAGATCATCATAGGCTTGCCTACGGACCGTTGGGGAAAATGGTGCTTTCGCTCGAGCAGCTGTCGTACTATGTTTCTGAGTATTGCAAAATATGATTGTGAATATTGTTTCAGGACATTACAATGAATACTGTGAATCCTTGTTTCCATTGCTGAACAACCTACAACATGCCTACGTTATGGCACCACCAAAGGTGTTTCCGAAGTCCGGACGCCATACGAGTATCTTGAATATTTTATTCCGACAATTTCGTTGGTCTGCGGCCGCAAGCGTAAACCCTATATCAACTTGATGCTGTGATGTGCTAGCTATGGGTCTCGGTTCTCAGGTCATGCAAAGCTTTATTGGATTAATGAGAATTTTCTCAATGGCAACCTCGATATTTGGATTTGTACCTGGTTGATGGCAACAGACACGTTCCTTTTGACTTTGGGCTTAAGTATATCTGGCGAATGTATGAGTAATCAAAGACATTTAATGTTTTACCATCCAATATAATTATTATAAAAATTCGAATAAATGCTTACAAAAGAATTGCGTTGTAATGTAACACTCCATTTACTCCTTACTCAATGTACCGTTAAAGCATTAATAGTATGGAAAGGTTCTCGCTATCGACGCAGGAGTACAGACAGACGTGTAGCTATTGAGTTATTTATTATAACCGAGCTAGATCTACTAGATAGCTGCCACCTGCCTAAGGCTCAAGTAACGCCTAGTTAAGGCGCAATTACACATGGCGACCAATAGTCATTACGTTTAAAATAAAGCGAGAGAAAATTGCTAAGACTTTTTTATAAGTAATATTTTTCAAAACTTGTCCGTTTATCGATTTTAAAACTATATTATTAGCATGTACTAGATTGTTAACTGGTGAGATTATTAAAATAAAAATGACGTTGAAATACGTAAAGGCGTATGTTTATTTTTAAGTGTAGTTAATTTTAAAGTGGTGAATTAACTCATACTTAGCACCACATCTGTTTTTTACTTAAAGGGTAAAGGTAATAGCTATGATTCCCAAACAACGAGTAGAAGTATAGGCAGGTACCTATATTAATCAAGTTAAAGACTCAAGTAATATTGGGCGAATCTACTGACGCACTCGAGTTAAGGCTGTTATAAAGAAATTTTGAATCTGTACAGTTTTTAGCAATAACAATAAAAGATAAACATAAATATTACATCACTTAATCTTCAAAATACACCATGGTTCAAGGATAACCATGCCATGCCATATGTCATTTGAAACAGAACACCCAATGACAAGGCCAGATTATACTGAGATTGGACGCCATTACATCATTCATAAAAAAAAACATTTGAATTTTGAACTCAAAATATTATGAACGGACCCTTATATTCACTTCGCCAAATAACAAGCTGCTTTATCAACTCTATACTCTCGTGTTATGGTATAGTTTTGCTTGTTTATGTAATTTTAATACATAGGTGAGTTATTAAAGAAATTTCTCTTTAAACTAGTAAACACGACGTTGCATACACAAATTCATTATGGCTCTTACATTTCAATTTGAATAAAATATGTGCGTTTAAAATTCAAATGTAACAGATAGTTGGTTGCTATAGATAATGTTTCAGACATATACACATAATTTATATGTGTCCATACTTTACAATCTACAAGTAAAAAGTAAGTGGTAAGCATAAATTAAGTTAGAATTATAATAGTTTTTTTTTTTTATCTTCAAAACATTTTAAATACAGAAGTAAGAACGAATTGCATTTTAAAATGTAAATTAAAACTGATATTATAAAAAAGCAACTGCCTATAAGGCTAGTTGTTTGATCAGTATTCAAACTATTTGTTAATAATGATATCTTTTAACCATTTGTTACCTAAGTATCTAGAGGAGCTCGTGGCTAAATAATAACAGCCGCACAGTCCGATCTTCCGGGTTAGAGCCGTGCTTGCTGAGGTTGGTCTGTGGATGGGTGACCATCTTTCATAGCGAGTTTCCTCCGTGCCTCGGAAAGCACGTAAAGCCGTTGGTCCCAGCTGTCAGTTGTAGATCTTTGACAGTCGGTGCTGTTAGTCAGAAGCTGTAAAGTCTGACATCCAGTCTTACCATGGGGTATCGTATTGCCCAGTTACTGGATTGTGAAGGTCCGACAGGCAGTCGCTCCATGTAAAATAGTGATATTCAGCTGCATCTGGTTTGACTGGAAGCCGGCCCCAAAATAGTTGGGAAAAGGCTGATGTTACCTAAATATTTACAAAAATCAAATCATTTTTGATAACTTGTTAAAAAAATGGAATTTATTATAAAGCAATAATTAGTTTGACAATTGATCAAACACTCGTACCCTTATTTTTAACGCCAATTTATTTTAAAATCGCTTATTTTATAATTTAATTTCAATGTATGGTTTATCCGAAACTCCCTTTCTTATAAAAACCTTTCACAATCAACAGATTTCTTAAGATACAGAGTATTATCTAATATCCTTATCACCTTATCACTACAACTGACTTATCGTTTCACACTTCAGCTTCCCCCAAGTTTCCCTTTAGGGGCCAATGCCCGCATCCCCCATATAACACAATGCCTTCAGGCAGGGGACATTAGTGGCCACTGTGTACATGTGACCGGCCCATTGCCATGCCAACGTGTGCCAAGAAGCCTTCCCTATTCTTTCAAAACATCAAAAATACATTTTTCTTTTAAAGGCTTCTTAAATAAAGGGATAAATAGAGGGGTAATTTTTTTGGTTTGTTATTGTCATTTTATATTCTTGATTTTTTTTTTTGTGGTTTTCGTCCAGTATGATAATTTACTGATTGGCTAACAACGCCTATTAAATTTTCAAACCCGTTGTTATTTCTAATGCCTAATTTCAGTTGGTGAAAAAAAGTGAAAAAATAAGTAAGTAAGCGCTCTTATAAATAATGTTTTGATGTTTTGTTAAAAACTTTCTCACAATATACGTTTATTGTATTAAAAAAATGGCTTTAGCTTAGAAATGACCATAATTCAAGGTTACTGCAACCCTATCGTATAATACAGGAACGGACTTCGAATCAATAATTTATTCTTAAGCACTTTCAATTAGGCTGATCAACCGTCACTGTTATCGTGTAAACTTGTTATTTAACTTTTAATTCAACTTTATCTATCTTTATGAACCGGATAACAACTTTTATCAATAACATGAAGAGATCGTTTTCTTCGATCTGGTATTTTACGATTAAAATATGACTATTAGATTATTTAGAGTCACATTGTCACTTAATAAACTTAACTCGGGGTCGCGGGATAATCTAATCAGGTAACCTGACCCTGGAACGCAAAGGGCTATTGAAGGATCACCGTTTATTTTAGTCAGTACGAGTCTGACGGTCCCTCCTGTCCCGCCCTGGGAGGATTCATAATATGATAATTTTACAAGATTAAAAAAAATATCACTTGATCCCAAAATTTACGTAGAAATGATCAAGCTCTATCATCGGTATCTCCAAGCATAGTTAACTAAACTACTACGATCACCGTTAAACTGTGATTAAACTAACTATCGCGTAACCTCGTTACAGTAAACAGTAAAAAAATAACCTAATCTGGTTGACTCTGACAAAACAGCTAAGGGCTTTGACCTCACCGAAGAGATGAGGGGTACGTAGGACAGTTGTCGGTCGTGATTTGTTTTTAATTAAGTTTCGCTTTGAAGTTAGTTTGGGTTTCATTTGTGATTAAATATGGTGAGTGATTTATGATTGCGTTCACAGATTAGATTTGAGTACGAGCATGCGAGATAGGGTTAGATAATGAAGGTTTATGAGATCTCATGTAGCTACCAAGTAATTTGTTGTTATGAGATGATATTGCAAACAACAGTTTGAAGTTAGGATATTATGTAGGTGCTTCTTTTTTATGAACGTATTTTTCAGCAATATCATTGTAAGACGATGTCTTTAAAACACATTTCACCTTATATCTTTTGTAAAAAACGAAATAACCGCCATAATCTTCTCTGTATTTGAATAAAAATCGCATTCATTCTTTCACGTATCTCCATAAAAAATAAACTAGTATCTTATAATAGGTGTCGTCACCCTCAGAACATATTCGACCTATTTTCGGTAAGCCACATGTCTCAGATTACCGTACGAGACGCGTATAAAAGAAAAAAATGAGATTGTTAGTAATAGCTGCACGTTACAACTACTAACATATTGTTAGCAGTTAATTTGTTTATCTGTACGTAAACAGAGGTTCGTGTTTATGGGGGAGGTTCGTGTTAGCGCGAAAGTAAATATTGTTGGGACGGACGGGAGTTGGTGCTCCCACCCTATAAGCTTTTATATCTTTTTCCATGAGATTTTCTTCGATACAGTAGGTTATTTTTAGGGTTCCATATCCAAAGGGTAAAACTGAATGGTTGCGGGACTAACGAATTACCGTGACCCCGGAATGTAAAGGGCTATTTAAGGACACCGTGGATTTTAGTCAGTACATCTAAGAATCCCTCCCTCCCGCCCTGCCCGTGGTGAGTGGGAGAACTCATTTGATGATTTTATTACAAAAAAAAAAGGTTGTTTTTGTGGGAAGTGGAAACTACGTATTTTGCGACTCCTCCACTATTCTTTTCTGATTAATTTTGTTGTAGGATACAAGATAGTTAAATTCTTCTCCGAGACACGTCGAGCTTCATTATCTCGCTTTTCTGGTGGGTGCCCCTGTTAACAACAGCTGTGGCTTTCAGGAGCTGCAGTGGTCTGGGAATAGTGTGGTAGGGTTGTCCTAGTAAAAAAAGAGTAAATCTCCTATATTCCTAAAACCTCCTAATCCTATTGCTAAGACTCCGCTGTCCGTCTGTCTGTCACCATAAAAAAATGAACCTATGAAATCTGTTATAATCTGAACTGTCTAACTGGTAGTTACTTTATTTTCACAGATGATGACGTAGTATTTTTGTTACCGCTATAACAGCAAGTTAGTACTAAAAAACAGCATAAAATAAATTGCATATTTAAGGAGCTTTCATACAACAGACTTGATTTTTTTTGCCGTTTTCATAGATAATGTTCGTGCGCGAGTCGAACTTGGCTAGTTTTTTAAGTTCATGAAGTTTTTGTTAATGAAAGCTGTTAGAAACTAGTTTTAGATACGATAGTTATCTTTTAACTTAGAAACTTACTCTTTTCTTTTTGACATTTTTCTTAAGACTATAAAAAAGAAATTGCCTCAAGTCCTACAGAGAAGGAAGCTCGTTTCTTGAAAACGTAAAGTTTTATATCGTAATATTTTGTTAAAAATCGACGTTGTATGAAACTTTCAGAACATAATTTTCTTAATCAACTTTATGACAAGTTTGTTGTCGACATCTTTATAATTAAGTCTCTTGTCCACTGGAAAAATAATCATAAAGTAAAAAAAAAACAAGTTAATAGATTTATGAAAGTTATGAGATTAGAAAAAAAACAACATAAACCAGCGAAATTATATTCTGTTTGTTAACTCTCAATTATAAGAAATATGTGTAAGTTTTCCTATGTTATAATATACAAAATCATCAAATGAGTCAACCCCGGGCAGGGCGGGAGGGACTGTCAGACTTGTACTGACTAAAATCCATGGTGTCCTTCAATAGTCCTTTATGTTCCGGGGTCACGGTAATGAGATAAGTCCCGCGACCTGGAACTTGGTAAACATAGGTATTAATTTAGAACCTTTCATTACACATTATGTTTGTAAAGTAATAATTATAATACTCATGTGGAAACCAAAAACCGTTTGCTCTATCGCTCCCGGGTTGTACGTAAGTAGGGTCATTAATAAGTTGATAAATGCGGTATAATTCCGCGGGTCTCGCCCGTCCCAGTCATCGCTCGCTATCGCACACTTCATCTTAACTGATTTTTAGCTTTGACGACTTCAGGCCACGAAAATAGCGGGTTTGTGCCAAGCATATGGTCGCGGGATTATTTCCTTACCGTGACCCCGGAACAGAAAGGGCTATTGAAGGACACCGGGGATTTTAGTCAGTAGAAGTCTGACAGTCCCTCCCGCCCTGCCCTGGGTGGGAGGACTCATTTGATGATTTTACCACGCTAAAAAAAAAAGCTTACATTACATGACCTGCAACAGTTGGGACAAATGGTCGTAATTCATTACAATTTGTGATGGTATGCCATATTTCTTCGAATTTCTGGTTCTGGAGCATGACGGTTTCTCTAACGATTAAGTTTTTTTTTTATAAGAACATTAAGAACTGATTTAAATGAAGTCTGACTTATTAGTAACATAAATACAATGGCAATATTACACAATCCCACTAATTTGCACTGTAATTAAGTGTAGAAATTAGAGTTATGCACAAGTTAGCCTGACTGAATTTAAAAGAAATATTAAGATTGAATGTTACTTTTGTATTTATTTAACTTTGGAAAATAAAAAGGTACAGGAAAGATAATACATATAATATCCTAATTCTGTTACTAGTACGATCAATACAAGTCCATTACTACATTCACTAAGATGTCACAATTTGTTTAAATGAACACTGTGCAGGTTTTGTTTGTAACGCACGAAAAGCGCCTGTTAATAAAATATAGCAATTCACGTCAAACAGAAAATACTAATTTTTTGCAATTCTTATTTAATTTACACCTTTTGCACTATATTTCATTAAAATAATCACTACAATGGTAAAAAAACATAAATAAACCTCCAAATCGCTATCCTGGTGGCCACACCGTTAAAGCCACAGGATTAATGACATTGCCTTCAAGCGTTCATTAATAATTTACGTTTTTATGCACATTGCGTGACGACTGGGATGTTTACCTTACTTTTAATTACACTAGCTGCAGCACGCGGCTCCGGCTGTGTTTTGCTTTATATTGCTGTTGTGTTTTGTGCAATATACGGGTATTATAGCAACCCTATTAGTTATGGGTGACGGTGGGCGTATTATTGTGTAACTTTACTTAGTTTTTCAGTTTATTTCAGTGGCTAATTGTGTTGTCAAGTGAATTTGATGATTTTTTAACTTTACATGCAAAAGATATTACAAAAATGTGAAAGTCGTATTTTGGACATTTTTTTCCGTTTTTTTCTGTAGAGCAGTGGTGGACGATTTACGAGTTGTATTCTATTATATTCGAAGACATATTGTGACATCCAGCAATCCGCAATCCTGGGCCCACGTGGTGGATTATGGCCCACTCCCTCTCACACAGAGGAGGCCTGTGTCCCAGCAGTTGGAACATTATGGCTGATGAAAACTATTCCCTGTGTTAAGACTGGTTCTCAGACTTTCAAGCAGCTTTTGACGAATAGTAACGACTGTCAAAGATCTACAAATGACAGTGATAACGTGCTTTCCGAGTCAGGGAACGTTTCTCCCATCTACAGACCAACCTTAGAAAGTCTGGCTTGACCCGGAAGAGCGGCCTGTTTTATTTGGTTACGAGCTCCTCTATAGTACTACCACAACCACTGATTCCAGTATAATAATAGCCACAAAAAAAAATCTAGCTTTTTTGTTACTATTTACTTTTTACATGCGTAGGAAGTTTTAAGTGTATCGCAATTAAGACTTAAAAGTTTTATCTCAAACCACAGTATTTAGAATTGATAGACCCATTAAATCTGCAAGAAATCTAATTTATTACTCAAACAAACGGACACAACTATTGTAACAGTAATATATAATGGAGGCATAATTTATTTATGGTTGACACATTCATATTCAGCTAGATTGTGTAAATATAAATAATAATAAATGTATGTAAGTGAAACACGCGAAACAAACCTAAATAACATAATCAAAACTGCTTGACAGTTGTAAATAATTATACTGACATAATTAGGTCAGGAAAACTTGATTAATTTGGTTTTATTTATTCATTTTTTAGGGTATTTTTCAGGACCTTTTCAAGAATAGTATCGCCAGTTATCAGTAATAAAAACCCAAATAAACCCCTTTTTTTGGGTGGTAGAATCATCAAATGAGTCCTCCCGCCCCGAGTGTGGAGCGCAAGGGACTGTCAGACTCTTACTGACTAAAAACTCACCATATTTCTTCAATTTCCCTTAGCGTTCCGGACCAAGGTGTCCTATTAAGACAGCTGCACGACCCTGGCAGGAAAGTCTCGCGAACAGGGCGAAGCCAAATAAGTTCTGCTTAAAAAGGAACAAGTACGCTGCAGCTTTCTTCAATGTCCTTTACGTTACTTTACAGTATGAGTCTGACAGTCCCTTCCACCGGGAGGAGTCAGTAATGATGATGATCTAAAAAACCCAGCTTAGCGTATTATCAAATGTTTTTTGCGCCTGCTAACTTAATAGTGTTAGTGACATTGGGCGTTCGTGCTAACTTAAGCTTAATGTATTGATTGATTAGTCAGTGATTTACGAGGAGGAAAAACTTACCTACCAATAAATCAACTTTGGTCGTACTAGTGCGTGCTGATTAAAGCTCTGCATTTGCCAAAAAAAAAAACTAATTACCATTCAAAACTGCTTCTCACCTAGTATCGCTTTTAATTGCCTCATAAAACTAAAAATAGTACTTACTATAAATAAAACTAACTGTACACTAACAAATCTATTTTTAACTCGCAAGCCAACAATACAATACAAAAGAAAATTTCTACAGTGTCGAAATAAAAATATAGCCAGTAACATAACTTTTTATTACTTCAACGTTTTTAAAGTGTTTGTAAAGCTATTTTGTTAAAATAAAAACACACGCCGCCTCATTAAAAATAAAATCTAATTATGTACCTACATTCTAATAATATTAAAGTAATAACTGTTCTAAACGTATTGTTTAAACTTATCATAATTTTTAATTGTTATAATTTTTCTGAATGAGTTTAGCAGGAAGCCCAGTATGGTGTGGCTTTGTACACCATGGTTTATGATGGTAGATACCATCGGCAGGCGTGAAGATGGGGTATTTTTACTAATTGTGATGTTTTGGTTTTAATTTATTAATATGGAAGTAACATCATGGTGTGTAGCGGGTTTTACGGTAACTTTATCTTGGAAAGAATTCAACAAATTTTTCACGGAGATGGCTAAGATAATTTATGTTGAAAAAGCGCATAATTATGTAAATAATCAACATTTTTTTACTTTATTTATACATTGATTTATTTATGCTTGCAGTGTGAAAATACTATTGTTTCTCCAAGGTTCAGTTTTTGGCTTTTATATCGGCTAATAAGTCCGAAGTCCGCTTTAGGATATTATCATGTCTGTAATATTTTTTGTTTGCCTAAGTGTCTTCGATAGCCTGCCGGGATCACGGGATTATTTCCTTACCGTAACCCCGGAACAGAGAGTGCTATTGAAGGACACCGTGGATTTTAGTCAGTAGAGGTCTGACAGTCCCTCCCACCCTGCCCGGTGTGGGAGGACTCATTTGACGATTTTGACACGCAAAAAAAAAAAGTGTCTTCGATAGGGCTACCTTTATACTAAAACCTTCTAACCCCTTTTATCTAAATCCGTTCAGTGATATTTGCAAGAAATAGCAACGCGTTTATGATATTAGTAGGAGTAGACCAGTTGCCATAACGCGATCTAGGTTAGGCTGCGGGAAAGAGACAGAGTTATACAAGTCGTCTAGCGCCATCACTTTCCCACAGCCTAAAGACTCATGCTTTAAGAGTTCCTGGTATTCCAGCAAGTAGGAAGTAGGATATGATATTACATGAATACTAGTGTATTCATGTATAGCTCATACTTTACATAAAACAATTGTAACAAGAAGTTTGCAACTGTAGTGCATAAAAGCAGAAAATCGATGAGCACTCACAATGAGCGTACAGTTTTATACTTAGCGATGATAGGATCGCGTGCGCTATGAAATATGTAAGTACTGAGTGTGTCGCGGTGGTAGGGGATGTGGGAAACCATGGAGGCGGCATTGGATCGATTTTTGCACCTCACTTTGAATGTCACATCATGAACTACTCGGAAAATCTATGCATGTGTAACAATTTGAAAAATTGCAACCATGATATAACTATGAAAACAAAAGGGATTTCAAACTATACTTTAATTTTTTTTGTAATGTATTATTATATTTTTATATACTCACAAGAGAAATTTTACATAATATTTATTTAATTTGCTTTACTTACCTTACTTATACCATAAAGATTTTTTCTATGGTTTGCACGTGCTTATATTAAAACTTGGTAATTATGTGAATGAAGAGGTGTTGTTTCTTAGAAGTAAAAATTAATTTTGTGATAAGTTTTATTTATTGGATACTACGCTTCTGTTATAAACATTCGCTTCTTCAAAACAAAACACGAATCGAATGTCATCTCTGTAACCCGCCAAGGGTGAAATGAAATGAGATTAAGTCACCTCTCACCTAAAAGGTTTACTGAAACCAAATTCTTGCTTTATGAAACTTTCTAGAACACTTTTGACTTCGTAATACACCAGAACTAGAACCTTCTTTACGTATTTTTTTAAATTCCAGTCACACTTCCCATTAACTGTCATTAGTCCATTGAACTCTATCCTCGACAGCACTACATCGCTCTAACATCAGTCTCCATGGATTAGCCAGGATTAAAATGTCAGCAAGAAGCCATTACCTACAGCTCCATTCACTACGTTATTAAGTAATACGATAACAATTTGACTCCATCTGGTAATTGGGCTCTAGTTTAATCTAAACTAGTTTGACATCAAGAATGTCTATCGAAATTCCCTTGATGTGACATGTAATAGGGCTAAATAGAAATGTATGATGGAGACAGTAGTTGGATGATTCGGTTAAGAGATAATTATATTAACGACCGCACTTATAGACGTCGATTAAGGATCGTGAATCATTAACCGTGACTTGACTGAATTATTCGCAGGTGATTGGTTTAGGTAACTTGCTGAATACGAATAAGCTTAAACTAAAAGGGTACTGAAGATAAACATAAACAGCCTTACAACAAAAACTTAAACATCTGTTGAACACTTTTCTCAAAAAAGTGTGATTGCAAAACGGACCTTATTTCAACGTCATAATCTGTCCTTTTTAGACAAGTGTTCAACAGACGTTTAAATTTTTTTTGGTACCATGGTAACCTTATTTAATAAACGTGGACTAAAGTTACAACCAGGATAAACTTCGGATTAACCATACATTTTTAAGGATTACATAACCTTGGCGTCACTTTACTTCTCGTATTATGAATAAGGGGGTAAATGTAAAATATGTTCAACCATATTTTTTTAAGACTCATACTGACTAAAATCCACAGTAAACAGATTCCTTACTGGGAATCGAAAGCCACTAATACGTTGCAGGGTCGCGGAAATCCCGGAGTCACGATTCGTTAAAATTATTTCAATTTTCCGAAACTTCATGTATATTTTAAATCGACTTAGCTCATTAAAACAGAAATATTATGATTTTGGGCAATGTACAAATATTGTGCGCATTGTGACCCCAGAACGTAAAGGACACCGTGGATTTTATTCAAAAGATAACTCTTTTTAATGAACAAGCTAATTACTAACTAGAATGAGCCAAGAATATACTAAGCTACTTTAATAAATAATAACTCCTATAAATTGGTGGTATTTTCTACCAACCAACCGGGTTATAGGGAAAATAATTTTTAGGTCACGTTTTCACAAACCCGGGAGTCAAAATGCCCGCGCCTACGGTATCATATGAACGGAGGGAAGTCGCTTCATTAGCAGAAGGAAAGTTCGCCCCGCAGCAAAAATAATTTCAACGTTTGTGAATTCACCGTATGCTCCACCGTGTCCTCCGGGCGATCTTCGCAGTGGTGGCACCCAGGCGTCTGCATCAGACACAGGTACCTCCCGAAATTGCGTCAAAAGGATGACTCCTCAAAGAGGGGTCTTACCGCCGCAATACGCTACTGAGAATTTTCGACTTCGCGAGGCAGCGGGGTCAAAATAGACGCGCTACACAAGGCAGCAATCCGGCAAGCAATTCGCCGGCAATCGTGTATCCCCGGCATTCGGATAATGACCCTCGGATGCGACCAGCTTCTGTTTATGCTCAGGGCCCACACAGGGGCCCCGTAGAGGGCCATGGACCGCACGACGCCAGCGTACAGCCTACGGCAGGAAGCGTTTGGCCCGCTGAGATTGGGCAGCAGTCGCCTGAGGGCGGCTGCTGTACGGTTCAATTTGGGGCCAAACTCAGGAAATGCTTGAAGTTCCACCGGCTGTAATGTAATCGTCCCCTGTACGCCGAGGAACTCCTTCCACCGAATAAACTGTGTACGGCGGATTCGTTAAAATTACTGTCGCGACCGCTTTCGCCACGTCGGCCGCCGCCTGGTCAATTTTAGGGATCATATTATTATGAACGTTGTGTTCCATTATAATTACGGCTCTGTCCGTCAGGTACTTCATGTATATTTTAAAGGCAATCGACTGCCACTGCATCCCCCGTCGTGAACGCGCATGATTGCTCAAGCGCCCCCTGCGGAAGCCGAACTGACAGGTTCGGACCCACTCGATTCAGGTGCCCGGCGAGGCGGTCTTATTACTCTCTCAAAGAGCTTTTCGAGCAGCAATGGGCCGGAATGCGGACAGAGTCCGCAACTTCTATCAGGACCAGTTTCCCCGTCTTCCAACGAAGCGGGAACCGGCCCCTCTCCAGGCACGCGCTTAAGAGCCCCCCTAGTCGAGGCCCGAGAGTCCCGAAGGCCAGGACCCAGGCTTTTCCTGGCAGGCCGTCGGGTCCTGGGGCGGTATTTTGGCTATTGAGCCGTTGTACCGCCACTCTTCTACCTCGGTCACCTCTGGAGCGTCGTAGATGATCCGCGTTTGCGTCAGCTTCCTCCTATTCCGTCGGAGACGGAGCCATGGGCGGGGGAGTCCCCTCGCGAAGGGAACAGGGCGCTCACCAACGAACTGAGGCCGGAGACTTGCGTCAACGGGGGGGCCCAGGGGCGGAACGTATGGGTCCCCGTCCAGAGTCCCCAGCATCTCCTCGCGGGCCAATTCCTTGGCCCGCCAGATCGCGTCGCGGAGGGCGGTCTTCGCTGCCCTGTAGCCCTCATACTACAGTCGCCGCATCCGGAGGTCGGGTGCGGCGCCTGCGGTACCGGCGGCGCGCAGCAACGCACGCTTCGCGCATGCCACTCGCTTGACCACCAGTACAGCTGACGCCGGGCGCGTCCTTGCCGGACCCGGGGCAGACTGATTTGGTGATTTTACCAAGCCTAAAATAAGAGCTGCTTCAAAAAGTACTGATGGAGATCGAAGCTCTAAACTCTCATTTTTTAGCAGTATGACGGATCTCGATGCTCACGGGCCAGCGCTCGAATAGCAGTCCGTGCTCCGGGAACCCCAAGTTTGGCGTTGAAGTTCTCCCAGCTTCTAGGGAGTCTTGGAACTCGGCGAAAATTTGGCCCAGTGGAGCAGTGGTGGCCCACTAGGGTATCGGTCCGCTTTACTTTGTGTAAGTTTATTTCATCACAACATTGAGGCTCTGCGGCGGCGGCGGCGGGGGCGGCGGCGGCGGCAGCAGGATGCGGCGGCGGCGGCAGTAGCGGGGACAGCGGCGGCAGAGGGCCTACCTCTGCTCTTGGTCTTGGCGGGCGGGGCGCAGGACTTGCCCCCTGCCCGGTGATCGCTTGAGGAAACCACGATGAAGAAAAACCCATGGCAGCGGAAGCATCAGATGGGTTCCAGCAGTTTCACCTGCGCGGACACCCAGCCGAAAAGCCTTCGGAATCTTTTTCGCCGCGGACGGGGCAGCTCACCGTCACCGACAGCAGCCCCGCGAAGTCCGGGCGAAGGGTGCCAGCCTTGATCTGGTCGCCAGGGCATTCCCCAACCCTGGCGACGGCGGCCACCACGTCCCCCTCCGTGATCGAGTCGTCCAGGCCCATTATGCGCAGATCTGCGCGCTTTACGGGCCTGGACACCCGAGCCTCCTCCGCATCTAAGGACGCTCTTAGCCGTTCGGCCAGAGCGTCAGCGGTCGGACCACTGGAGGCGCCGGGAAGACAGCAGCCTGGCCCCCGTCGCGGTGACTTGCACCGGAGGCCCCCGTCGATTCCCAACCCGGAGGCAGCCTCCTTGGGAACACATCGCGGTACGTCACACCGCGTCCGGCTGATGGGGGCGCGGATCGCCGCGACGGTTCGCTTGCGCTGCCGTCTTCGCTGTCGCCGCCTTTGTTTTTTCGCGGCCCTGCTCTCTACTGCCATTCGGCATCGGTTGGGGGAGGACGCGAGTAGGCGGGACATGTTGGGACGGCTGACTCGCCGCCGCCGCCGGAACACCCTTTTTCTTCCCCGACTTCTGCGGGGCCGTTCGCTCCAGCCGGTAGCCGCTCTCGCCGTGGCCTGTTTGGGCGGTGCCGGCTTCGCATTCGCCGCATTCGCCGTGGCCCGCCTCTCCGGGGCTGGCCTGGGCGGCGCGGAAGCCGCTACGGCCGCGTAGGAGGAAGCGAGCGGGGGGCGCAAGACGCGGTTCTCCAGCGCTGTAAAGCGCTGGTTGAAGGCCGCTAGCTCCTGCCGCACCAGATTTAGGACAGCGTTACTGCTGTCGTCTATCGGTGCGGGCTTCGCCGGCGGCTCTTTCTGCCGCGTTTGCGCCTGCGCCTGTGTCCGCGCCTGCGGGACCTCCTCTCGGCTTCGCCCTTCCTTAGTTCTTCGCTTACCTCATAGATGGCACTGCTAGTTTCTGTGTTGTGTCGTTACACATAAATATACATGCTTAATTATTATTATATTTAGGTTCTTAATAAGTGCTAGAACCATTCCTATTATTATTTAATTTAACCATTACTATTTAATTTTCACTATTGTTTCAAATTCTGACATGATTGTATTAGTTGACATTTTACTTCGTTTTAATATAACTTATTCTGAGATTTATAGTTCACAATTTTTAATGTTTTTCGTTTTTGTTTTTCTTTTTCTTTTATATTGATTTTTTGTATTTAAGTGAATATGGGCTTACATTGTCTGATATAAATAAATTATTATTATATTATTATTAGTGAATCACAACTAATTAGCATTTTTAAATTAAATTCGACAGAATTAATGTTTAAAATACAATTAGGCAATCATGATGTAGATTATCTACAAGTCTCAAGTTTTTATTAAATTTTTATTATGTTTTCAACGACATTTTTAAGTCATCATAAGTTGCATGCCGATCATCACATCATCATCAGCTTTACAGTTACCTTCTCTACCAAGTTTCTAACTAAAACATCTACAAATCTAAATAACCAGTTTACTGATAGATTCTCTTCTCACAGCCACTATTTCTTAGCGTAACAGAATATCTTTTCTAAAGAATTTTACGACGTGCCCGAGATAGTAAACAGCTGATTCTTGTCGCTTTTTTTCTGTTGCTTGTAGATAGGCATGGCAGGTAAGATTGTAGGTACTACAAGACTGGCTTGGGTACCTATTATTTTGTACGAAGATCTCACAGCTTTTTTTTATATCGTGGTAAAATAATCAAATGAGTCCTCCCACCCCCGGCAGCGGGAGGGACTGTCAGACTTGTACTGACTAAAATCCACGGTGTCCTTCAATAGCCTTTTATGTTTCGGGGTCACGGTAATGAGATAAGTCCCGCGACCCCGGCTGGCTTTGGCAGTCTAAAGGCCTCGTCATCTTGCTGACACTCTTTGAGGCGCGCTTGGAACACAATGCGCTGTCGACCCGGGCATGGTCCATGGTTGGACAGCGAGTTGCCCTTTACTCGCTGCCCGCATGCCCAACTAAAGATCTCACAGTTTAAACACTTTATAATATAAATACAACATGAATATGGACGACAGAAATCTTTTGGTTTTTTCGAGTGCTAAAACTGAAAACGTTAATTAATAACGGAATAATCAAATGGGGGTTACACATGAGTCACATTATTCGCTTTCAAAGCTTGTCACATTCTTGCAGCAACGTCATATCATATCGTCATCATAATGGGGTTAATTATGCGGTCGATTTGCCTAGTGACTAGCTTTTTTTTATCGTTGCAAAATGAGTCCTCCCACCAAGGGCGGGACGTAAGTGATTGTCAGACTTGTACTGACGAAAATCCACGGTGACTCTTTAATAGCTCTTTGCGTTCCAGGGTCTCGATTAGCTGATAAAACAATTCCGCGACTCAGGTCTAGCCCTGCGGTCTTCCGTGCGGCAAAAATCGAAAGTCTAAATAATAATTCGACTACTAATTTTTCAGGGATTCGACTGGCGACTAACTATACTTCCAGTCATCAGTCGAATATCTGTAAAAACGACTCATGTAAATGTCCTATCACTGCTGGTGAAATGTCACTTTGTCTAGGCCCTATTGGAATTTAAAACTTTTTTATTTGGTTCAGGATATGGAGTTGCCTGGTTTCCAAACTGCCTACCACAGTTATTTCGCGTAGTCGCACTTGGCTGAACTTCACGCTTCATCGTTCCGGTGCGTGGCAGGTACCCGAAATCACTATGCCTCGGTCATACGTTGTAAAACATTCACAGAGGGCATAAAAACGAAAAAAAAATGGTTCTCCGTCATAGATTAAGTTTGTGTTTTGTTACTATTGTGTTTTTGAGGATTTTATACATAGATAGGTTTCTGTAGGGACCAAAAAACTAACTTATTTTTGGTGAAATTACAGTTGGAATTGTGTATGGTTTTAACTTCTTTACATCATTATAATATAATTAATTTGCTTATATTTTTCAATGCGCACATAACATCCGAATTCGATACGTCCTTTTTATTGTGTTCATTAGTGACAGAAAAAAATCAGGGGCTGTTATCAAATCGAATTAATCGGATAAGTCATTGAATTCTGGCAAATTAAAAAACAAATATAAAAAGACAACAATGAAAAGCCTTGCACAAAAAAAGCGGTTCAAAACCATCCTATTTATGATATTCTACGAGCCTAAACCATCTAAACTAAATACATTTCTACTAACAAACGCCATGCAACTATCCCCATTGAACACAAACGCGTCCCATCTGCCACCTACTCTATGTCCCCAGAGCGGATGCACAAAAGCGGGCTCGTCAAACTGGTTCCCACTTTTTTTGCCCCTACGGCCTCGGACCCGCGCACACGAGCCCGTGCGCAGTGTGCGTGCACGCAGCCGGGCGTGCGTGTGTGCGTGATCAGCTGATGCTAACAGCTGTAGTGTGATCAATCGGTTTCGATGCGTAATGTCGGTATGCGAGGAAATGCTGAGGTATGCCCGAGGGAACAGAAGGATGGATGGAATTTGGATGTCTAATTGATGTTGTGGTCGTTTTAGAATGGTACTTTGGTAATTTATAAAATAATAACTTTAAGGTTATCCGTATATGAGCAAAATCATCATCATATTCCTTAGCTTTCGAGACCACTGAAGTATACCCAGTTCTGGACCGACTCAATTCAGATTGCCATCTACAATTCGAAACGTTGAGACAAAAATCGTCTCCCAGCCCTATTCTATTTTATGGTGTTTGATCTCCCCTGTCTAACTGAAATATTAGAGAAGGAACCTTTTCGTCACTTATGCATATGAACGCGATATTGACGTTATTAACGTTGATAAGAAGACTGGCATGATATCTTAATTTGGCTAGTTGCTTTTATCTACTATTTGGTACAACACTTAATGCAGGATGGTCACTCGTAACACGTAAGAATAATTATAAATACAACTGTCCAATGACAACTCCTACAAGCTTATTCCAAGTTCCCAATTTTCCAATTCCAATTTTTAATCTCACACCTTTATTTTTAAATATTGGACAGTTAGACACAATAACTGCTGAAGTTATTACCCTGAGACTAACTGTATTGCCACCATCAAGTCGTAATAACTTACTGTTTTACGACTTACGTATGAACCGTTTAGGAGTTGGTTCCTGGAACCAGGTTTAAGGTACATACGAGTACCAGGCGGGTATAAGTGCCAGGTGTTCGCCGCATTTGGAACTTCAACTGTAGTAGTGGGATTGCGTCATACCGTGATTAATTTAACAATGACGTTTTTGGTAGAGGCTTGACTGACTAATCAAGGAATCTAATTTATTTTCAAGTGATTGACTAACCTAATATTAATTATTATTGAACTTAGTTCCAATTCGACTAAGTTATACTTAATATTGATAATATATATAGCCTATATACTAGACTAGACTTACATTAAATATCTACTACCAATACACAATGATAATTATCCCTGGTACAGCTGTTTCAGTGTCAATAAGGTACATTAAAACTTATATTTAAATCCCTTTATTAATTACGGCAATTTAAAATCCTAGCTTATCTTTTTTCTACTACACAAAATACTTTCCTTATCTTTGCAATAGATGGCGCTACTTTACATACCTTTTTATTTCTGAAAGTAAACTTATTTAACTTTCAAGTTTACAAATTAGCTTAGAGTGTAAATAATAGTAAAATATTTGCTATTTTATTGTTAAAATTTTCAAAGTTATCAATTCTTTTGACTTGTACAAGTTAGGAGGCAGGTGATAGTTTCTACAAATGCCCGCACAGCGAAAGGTGAAAAGTGTTCATATAAAATATTGCATGTAACTAAATAGCTGGAATTAATAAACGATTTTTTTATTACTTTGAAAAAACACTATCGTGCGTTTGATAAAGTAAAAAAAAATGTGTAAAACTTTATTTTTAAAGGGCTTTTACTTTAAGTTATGATTATTGGCTTAATACAAGCATTTGCTTTTACTTAATTCGCTAAATAAATGCATGAGGAATTAAGATAGCCTTTCTTGTGGGTGGTCAGCAATATTTCTTTCTTAATTTATAAAGTGTTAGAAATACTTTAGTTTTCAAATTGTTCGTTGGTCAATTACAGATTTTACCAATATTGAATTTAAAAGGGCTGAATGAACTAAAGGGTTCTTATAGTATGTTCAATTCAATCTATTTCTTTTGGATACCATTACAACCTAGTAGATTATTAATTTGAAGATCTGTTTGCTATCCAGTCACAATTTAACATGATAATTTTATTCGTCCAGGAGCCTTACCACGAGCTCTTAACGCGATACAGTTTAGGCTGTGGGAAAGAGATAGAGCTATACAAGTCGTCTATTGCCATCTCTTTCCCTGGATCGCGTTAAAAGTTCATGATAGCTAGGTCACCTGGTATGATAAAAACAAATTAATTTAGACTTTTTATACGATTGCATTGTTAATCTAGCGGTGTTAAGCGCTTCTGCTGAAGTACCTGGATCGATTCTCGTGTAAGGTAGTGTTTTTTCGGTATTCCTTCAGGAATTTTAGATTAGCAGCCAGCCCAGTCTGACTTGTACCGCATAGCCTCTACTTACGACACGGAACATGACATATCCCTGTGTAGTTCAATTGACATTTCTGTCACGAAGAAAACAAATGGAATTAAGTTTTGGCCGAATGGTGGCCAGAATTTGGCCAATGGAACGGATTGACAATTTTCTTAACGGTATCGTCAAAACTGCGGGGATCAGATGGATTAGGGATGCACAGAACCGAGAAATATGTATAGCAGCGGGTGATACTGGGTTAAAATGTTTTTGATTATGTGTGTTACAATCACGTATTAAACATGACTTTGACTGGCCTGTTGGTCTAGTGGTTAGTGACCCTGACTGCTATGCCGGAGGTCGTGGGTTCGATTCCCACCCAGGACAAATGTTTGTGTGATGAGCACGATCATTTGTTCTGTGTCTGGGTGTTATAATATTATGCATGTATTTAGAAATATATGAGTATGTTTATCAGTTGTCTAGTACGCATAACACAAGCTCTGCTTAGCTTGGGACTAGATGGCGTTGTGTGATAGTTGTGGATCATTATTGTCATTCCAAAATGGTAAGTCTACCATGATAAACATCCATTTTATCCCAACGTATGTTGGTTAATATTACAAACATTATTTTATCAAGCTTTCGCCACTAAACCCCGGCAAGCTTTGACAGCAAAAGCTTAGTATTCTGTGGCGGTCAGACGGTTAAGTACACTAAACTATAAGTTAGTTCGACTAACTCCATCTAACTAGAGCTTTACTCGCATGTATTAACATTCAGGTATTTTACGTACTAAATAAATACCTGTAGTGATTTTGTTATTTATTAAAGTGGCCAAAATGTATATAAAATTTTCTAGGTAGGTATATAAAACCAACTGATCAAGATATTCGTCATTTGGGTTTATTCTTGGTCGATTACTTTGCTTTTACTTACAAGTATATTACGTAGTTTTGATAACCGACTAATATGGGAAAGGAGTGGCTTTCATCTTAAGAGCAACCAGGAAATTATATTTCATGAGCTGTAATTATAAAGTTAATTGCTCTGCAATTATCTTTTACTCATTTCCTCACTGGATGAAGATAAGACTATTAGCAAGTACTAGTAACTGTTACATACTCCTGCATGCCTAGTACTTCAATCAAACATAGTTCAAAATGACTGAACGTCACACATCACTCAGGTCACAATTTAAAAATCGAATGCATTCGTGCACCTTGCCTCCCGGCGAGCTTTACAAAAAAGGAACGTTTTGACGACACACAAATACGAGTTCCCCATCCCTTTCTGACTCATCAGAACCTTCAATATAACATGTTGGGTCCGTCTCTGTCACTCTACCCCATATCTCTTGTACTTTTTTCGAAACCCTCTCATGACTATAGGAACTACACACACTAGCTCGCTTGGTTTGTGTAAACATAGCGTGTTTGTTTATTTGTGTTGTGTTTGTGTGCATGTGTGGGTAGTCAGCTGAGTAAATCCTCGAAGCAACACGTGTCTTGTATGTGTGCGTGTGTGCGTTTTGTTTAGGTGTCGAAGTGTACAGGATGGGAGATGTAATTTTAGATGATTTTTCATTAAGATCTTTTGAGCTTTTGAAGTTTGGGGATTTAAAAGGCATTTGTTTGCGGTTATCCTAACAATAATCTTGTAGTTACCTCGATAATACCTTGCCGAGAATATAATGAAAACAAACTTTCTCGTAAAGTTTTTTGATAAAACTAGAAACATTGAAGACAAACTAGTCTTAAATGATAACTTGTTTACTTGCCAGTGTACTAAGATAATATTAAACACAATACACTTAATTATAAATTGGATGCCTTTGATGTCTCAAAAGTCTCGTGTAATTGACATTTCATTAATTATAACTTCGCGTGACATAATTATTGGCTGTGCTTATTGGATTATTATTTTCAAAGAAAATAATTGACTGTTCAAATAAATAACTTAACATTTAAAATGTAAGTTAGTTTTTAGTGTTGAGCCAATTACTCTTTATCAATCATCATAACTGTTTGTACTTCTTGCTAACTTGAGCATTGTGATAAACAGTTTACTTGTGTAGCCGGTTATAATTTTAATCACATAATTGGTTAGAGGTGCAATTTATAAATAAACAATAATGATAACGTCCTAGTATTGGGATGCATCTTTAAATATGCTGGTTAGAATTCAGATACTTACGTTTAATTAAACGTTCATAAATATGTGGTTAAACAGTTTCTAATATACATAAATAATACGTGAAGTTATTTACAGATAAGTTATGGAGAAGCAGTGGCGAGAAAGCTGTTTTTATTTTGAATCAAACCTAAAAATCTAGTCACAGTTATTTTTAAGATTTCTCTCTCAGGTTTCGTTCTATTATGTATAATAATGAATCGATACTTATTTAAAGCTTAATCGTTATTCCTGAAATGATTTACAGAATATTCTAGAAGTAATTTTTTGCCTGGACACAGTAACTGGGCGTGGATGTAGATCTATAACTCATGCTATGTTTAATCTCTTATCTTGTCGTCTGGGGTCCAAATCACAGTCGAAGTGACCTCTGTGTGGCCACATGAAGAACCTGTTTACTTCTATGAGATCGTACCCTGATTAATAATCATTCTTTTATTTTCCTATTACATGACAAAAGTCTTTTCTTAGACAGAAAAAGCATGAACATCATCAATGCTATGCTGAATTGCAAAAGAATAACATATTTGGGTTAAAAAAAAACTTCAATGATCAGAAATCTTACTTAGTAAGTCAACCCCAATCTTACTTAAATAATTATTTATAAATATCACACTCCGTACACCATCATCCGGTCCGCCACGGCTACAATTACCATCAAATTACTTACTTATCTATATCGGCATATTTCTAGGGAATTCTATAAAAAAACTCCCACAAGATGTCCTTGAAGTCATATGGGCTGCGCCGGCGCAACAGCTGATGTTACCTGACACTGACGTCACGCACACCTACACACCACACCCACACACGTGAAGGACGGGGAGGGTGTGTGTCTGTGTGAACGAGAGAACAGATAATTTTCGAAGAATAGTTTGAATTATTATTGGTAGGTTCTTACAGAAGGTTTACTATCTTACTTTTGCGTTTGTAAAATCAGAAAGAAATTCAGCAAGTTTTGTTTCGAAATATGTACCTGAAAAGCTTTTAGTTATAATACCTTTTCCGGCCACTGTAGGTGCGGACATACGATAATGGTCGTATACACACGTCGTGTTTCTACTCTTCAAAGAGCTGAAAGCAACCAAGACCCTGGAACTTATCGGGCTACTGAAGGAACTCCATGGATTTTTGTCAGTACGAGTCTGACAGTCCCCTCGGTGTTCGATAGCCCTTTCGACGTTCCGGAGTCACGGTATTCGTTCGTCCATTCTCTACCAGTCAAACAAGGGTAGTAGAGAGATAACATCGCCAAACCTTAAAAGTAAAATGGATATTCCTAGTCGACATGATTTGTGCCTTGTCACAACCATGAACACACTCTCACACACAGTCATACAATTTAACTTCAAACATAATTGACACATAATTTTTTCTCATCAAAAAAGTGTCAATACGACAAAGTTTCTATTGAGGCCAATAACGAGGATCTACAAAATAATTGCTTTAGATTAATCACCCAACAGGGACCCGAGGACGATAGAAATAGTAATCAGTCAAAGTGTTCTTACAATAAAGCCAACTGCAAGATGACGCGTCAATTTTTCTTCAAACTTTCAATATTTTGTCAAAAATTCTCTTTGAAATACTAGGGAATTTATTTCTGTGTTTACGACTGGGATGTAAAAAAATATATCAGCTGCTGTATCATTTGTTACAGTCAAGTTAGAAAGGGTTGCAGCCACATTAACTGTTTCATTTTACACGTCATTTAATTTTGTCTCTGTTATATTGGGACAGGAATTGAAATAAATCGTGCTTTGGCGATTGATTTATCTAGATTGGAAAATGAGAATATGCATTATATTTTCCCGTTTTCTTAATTGACCGAAATATTAAAAGTTGGCTTAATACTTATAGATTACCTAGCTGTTGTTGGTATAAGAAGTTTAATTTTATTTAGCAGTCGTTCAGTATTCATTAGTGAAGATGTATTCTTTATCGAAAAAGTTTAAAGTACTTGGGCTATTATCTATACATTTATACAACCTGAATCTGTTCAAAGTTAGAATAAACAAGCTTTTTCTGGTAAAGCTCACATCGTCAACTTTGAACGAGACTAGAGTCATGAGCAAACCATCTCAAATTAAAGAAAAAGCATTCAACTCTCTCTTTCCAGAATCAGAATACTCAAGTTTATATAAGTATGCTGTTAAAAGTATATTTAATCTAAGCAACTTTGTTTCAAGATACAAAATCCCATATCATTCAAGTTTCACAATCGAACAGCGAACTTATGCCTCTCCATCAATAATTTATCAGTATCTTCGTTATCCTATCGTATTCCCGAGTGGCCTGGCTTCCAGTAACCACATGCGTCTCAAGACGATTGCCATCTGACTTCCGCAACACAACTACCTATACCCGGTATATTTGCATGAAGGAAAAAATACAGCGAATCTGTAGCACTGTGAATAAATATTCGGGTAGCTACTGAGAAAGTAACTATTTGTCTGATCTGGGAATCATTTGGGTGTTGTGATCACTAATTTCACGAAAGTTTTAAAGCTTTTGCTTATGATTTGACAGCAGGGTTGACGCGGTGGTTATGCGATTTAGGTATTAATGCACGATAATTGTGTTGCTTACTGGTAGTTGTATTAGGGCTGGAGAAATGATATGTGAGAAGCAACATAAAAAAAAATGAAAAACTGAATTTGTCCAAAGTAAGTACAAAATTCGTTCATGCTCAAAAAGGCGTTTAATCTGATCAGCTGACAGACCTGTGTCTGAATACAATGTTCGTAGAATCCTATACAACGTTTATACCATGTATAACGTAGCAGAACGTGTAAAAGAAACTTTAAGATGTATTGCAAAAAAAGCTCAAGACGTTTATGAACAAACTTTTAACATAAAGCAGAGGAGACAGGTAGATTTTTTTATACAGAAGCAATTGAAAAACTTGCCAAAGGATTATGAACTTT
Source organism: Agrotis segetum (assembly GCA_036375495.1). Lineage (NCBI taxonomy): Eukaryota > Metazoa > Arthropoda > Insecta > Lepidoptera > Noctuidae > Agrotis > Agrotis segetum. Next base: position 314,777 of record JAQSVV010000169.1, read on the forward strand.
AAGTTTGAATGATTACTTAGTTATAAAGGTGGAAGAGTATTTTTTCACCCTTTGGAACTGGTTCAGGTTCTGATAATGATTGAGCCTCAGTATTATGCAGTTCTTACATATTTACGTCCAAGGATAGAGAAAATAGTTAAAGAAATAATAATTATAGTGAACGCCGAGCATAACAATACTATGGCTTTAAAGACCTGTTTTTAGACCTTTAATTTATTATTGTAAATAGAATCGTATTTTACTGGCGTAAATATGTTTTAAAAGTATATTTAACTATCTCCAAAATACTGTATAATTCTATCTGGTGGATTAGGAGAAAGATCAAACGAAACATGTATGGGACACACGAAAGAAGAGGAGAATTTATTTTACGGAAAAATGCGACAGTGAAAATAATAAAGTGTGCAGACAATTTGCGATCCTCAATCGACGCAGTGCGTAACTGCCACTAACGCTTCCATCGTAATTACAACAGGGAATACTACTCCCCTTAATGTAAAAACAGTATGAATATAATACAATTTAGCTAAACACATAAGCAGTCCTTCATCGCCCGTTTCCAGCAATATTATCCCCGTAATAGACGTGACAGTTACCAAATGCGCACACTAATTTATCTGCACCATATTCCCTTTGCAGCTACTCTAAACAGCTGATGTTTTATCATAAACAATATTTACTACCTCACTGAAACTTCAACTCTATACATAAAACGTTAGGGTTGGGATTCTTCTACGCGGTCTCCAACAACCCAGCAACGTTTATTTTTTGCTCTCTCACGTGTGAGCTGTTTTTATGTGTGCGTTCGCCCTTCGCTTTTTTCTATTTTCTGGCCTTACCAGTCCTCTAAGAAAGGGTGGGCATACAAATACTACAACGCATTACTTGCATAAGTTAGATGTATTGTTTTGATTCGTACGTTTTGTACTTTTTTGGACAATCCGTCTTGGATTTTATTATGCTCCTATTGTGGTTCTGGTTTCAAATCTTGTATTGTAATCCTCCGTCTCTCATAATTGACCAGGTATGTGTGTAGGTAGACGATTAGGGTAGATCTGAGGTAGGATTGAAAAAAAAAGAAAGTGTAACCAGTTTAGGATTTTTCTTTTGACCACTTGTCTTTGAATGAGAAGTCTTTTAAGACTCAAAATTCTTTGCTCAGTTTTACTAACTGAAATTGTACAGGTATGACGAACACCGCACTCGGTAAGTCTGCTCTCAAATGTAACACACAATATGCAGGTAATGTATTTTGGTCTACATGCATTCTCACAGCTATCTAATATATCTTGTCGTAGCTCACTACTTATAGCGCCTGGAACTTCTACTTTAGCAATCTCTGTGACGTCAACTCGAATTACTTCAACAAACTAGTTTGAAAATAGGGCGAGGGATTTGAAAGCTTTTACTACGAATACAATACTAATGCCAATCACAGTATCAACACCAAGGGTACCCACCCTAAGGAAATAAAAATTCTAATTTATGTCCAAACTGACCTACTGTACGAGTCCACACCATTAATTCCTTTAGAAGTACAGCCATTGTATTTCTCGTATAGGGAGTATTATACTATTGTTCGAGTAAGGAGTATGGATCAAAGAGTGGCCAGTTGATTTGCATAAGTTGCCAGCCGGTACAATGATCGCAGCGTGGTGCTGGAAACTGTCACAAATAATGGTGTATTGGTGTAGAGCAAGTATTAAAGGGCTATTGTTTAGCTTTGCTCTGTTATTTGGGGGGGAGCCACGTGTTTTGTAAGGATCTCCGTGTTTGCGGCGAATGGGTTATAATTATTCGATGAAATGTTCGTTCAAAACGAGCGCTATAGTTTGAACTTGTCTCCATGAGTATAGGTACTATGGTTTGTTAATTAAACTGAGTTATTGAATCCCGGAATAATAACACATTTTTATTCGTGTAATATTTAATTATGCATTGTTCATAAATATATCTCTCTCTACTTAATACTGATTAGGTTTTAATGATGGAAAATAGCTCGAATTTTTCATGAGTTTACAAATGCAAAACAATCATGTAATTTATGACAGCTCCTTCGGCCGTTTTTTCGACAAGTTCAATAGCTAAAAACCAACTTTAAAATAAACTCCCACAGTGAACATAACAAAATGCTCGCGTAGATCATTCGTACCTTTATACCACGTGCAACCATCACGTGTTTAATACAAACCGTGGCCATAAAACAACCGAACTGAACTTAAGTGAACAAACTTGGACAAATACCGTTGCTCCAGTAAGTTAGTAACACGACACCTACAAACAATCATTGAAGGATTTTGATTGTGTAACACGTAAAGAAGTTTAAATGTAAACCCAAAATAAACTTGTACCTTTTTGTTGTTTGAATGTTGAATTATTTTAGGTTGGGGTAATGGTTCTGTAGGTGCTGTACAGTTGAGAATTGATTAATTCAGCTTTAAATTGCACAAACATAATTATGTTTATTATAGCTCCTGAATGACATTTATTCAAATTCGACCAAAAAGTATATTATTATGTATTTAATGTAAATGTCTATTGTTTTATTCAATCTGTCAATCAAAGCATTTATTTAGAAGTTAGCACTTTTGTATTGAATTGTTGGAATTAGTACAAAAATAACTGGTGTTACAGTCCCAGTTCTAAGATATATTAACAATGACAGTACTGGCCTACTACCGATTATAAAGCGTAGAATTCCATGGAGATGAACTTAAAATTACTAGAAGATTATGTAGGTATACTTGTTATAAACAGGACACACAGTATCTAGAAAACTAAACTAGGGATTTTCTTATTAAACTGGGGAACCTTAAAAAAGAAATTAAGAATTTAAAACCTAGTTAATACTTTCGGATGACAGACGTTATTTTTATCAAGTTCATTTTGACCACAGTTTGTTGAAGACGGGAATTTTCTAAAAATTTGGAAACGAGAAAAAACTTTGTTTTGTTGCGAGGTGCGTTTATTATGAGGAGCTACTAGATGTTGCCAATGGTCCCACGGGATCATTATAATGGGATAAAATTTATCCTAATGTTATTTTAGACAATAATCTAGCCCTGTAGCAAATGACATTATACATATAGATCCATTCTGCCATTTTGATGTGATTGAGTAACAGACATTCATCTAACCATCCAAACTTTTCCATTTAAAATACTAGATGGTGCTGAAGCTTCGTCTGTGACTCTAAAATTATTGTGAACGGAACGTAATACAAAAATATCAGATATCCTGTGTAAATCCGTATTGAAACTATTTGCGTATCTCATTCAAATCTGTTCGGCAGTTTTTGTGTGAAAGAGTAGCAAACATCCATACATCCGTCTTCACAAACTTTCTCATTTAATAATATTGATAAAACGTATCTTTTGATTCAAATTCATGTTTTCCATGTAAAACATGAAAAGGCAAGATGAAAGCGATTGTGATTGCAAGTGCGTCATCAAATTCGATCGCAAATATCATACTGAAACCGTCGTAAACTTATGATGTTGAAGTTTCCTTTGATCAATTTCAATTGCACGTAGTTCCCGTAAACTGTATACTTTCTTTATATCATGAACACGGTTTACATGGCATCTTTAAATTATTTCCTTGTGTTACAATAAAAAATTGTAATAATTTATGATAAATAACATTAATTTACTACCCATAGAGAGAACGCGCCTCCTCCTTCGCGAGCATGACTGCTTCGCAGAAGGAGGCGACCGCTTCCCACTCCGTATCGCCCCGCAGCATGGCTGCGACCAATGCAGGCAATTTCTATTACTCGTAAAATCGAACTTCAAAAGTACCACCTGTACCAAAAACTATATAAAAACAGACCAGGTACAAGGAAATCCTCTCTTAAAAAACTTCCGAGAAACGACAGAGAATTTCTTGGAACTACCTGCTAATACTCTAAAGTGTTTTTATGTTACTATTTTGCCTCCACCACTATAATTTTGCAACCCTTAATACTTCTAAACACTCTTATTTTTAGGAGACAAGGTTCGATTTAGCATGATTGTAAGTTTTTTGATAGTGGTTAAAGCAAGGGTGGCAGAAAAAATTAAGGAAAGAAATGAAACAAAAGTAAAGATCTCAGAGCTTGAGGGTTCCATAAATCAATAAGGAATCGAATAGCCATGGACACTTAAATAACTTTTTTTATGGAAGATGGATGCTTCTAAATGCTGCAGGCGATGTTATTACAAAAGGCATGTTTTAAATGATCTCTAGTAGACTATGCGAAGAATCAAAAGTGGATTAACAATTAATGATTTTGAAGACCTTAATATGTGAATTACGAACAATATTTCGTTTTCTCCATAATGAAATTAGACAAACAGGAAAACAGGGACGAAAATAAAATTCAACGATGAGTCTGCATGACAAACTAGATTCCCAGAAATTCACCATTTTGTTAAAATGGTTCCTAAAGAATGGGAATTGACGATTCTTTGAACTTCAATTACGTAAGCTGTACTACTCGTGTTTTCATTATTCTACTAATAGATTTATGTTAATCGAATGTGCAAAACAACGTACGTAAAATAAGGATAGGAATTTTTACTTCTTTCTATCTTACTAAGTGAAAATTTGTTTGGCTGGATAGATGTTTATTACTCTTTAATGCAAAAACTACTGAACGGACTAGGCTAATATTTAGAACACAAATAGTTTGTTACCTCGACCAACACAAAATGTAGTAAAATTGGGATAACGTTCGAGTTTTAGCGGGTAAAACCGCTGGCAAAAGGTAGTAAGATATACAGGTGCAAATGAAGTGAAAGACCGAATGAAGTGAAGAGCATAGTTCCTCACAAGTGGTTTAACTTCCGTCACCGATGATGGAGACAGCTGACACATCTGTTTCAACTTCAACGTAATCTTCGGAAAGTGGATGAATAGTTTCTGCATTACTGAAATGGTTGTGCTTTTAGAAAATGCAGCGGCGGCAAGGTTGCTTTGATTGATAGTGGTTTATTAACGAGTTTAAACTTTATAAAAGTAGCTTTAATACGCTCATTTGCAGGAACAGTAACACCAGCCAAAATGAGAATTGGAATTTCAATTCACAAGTTGACAACGAACGATCATTCCAAAGATTCTTTACAATACGATATATTATATTTTTACTTAAAAATCTATTAAAAATTTAAAACCCACACGCAGCATTAACCACAGCCATTCAGACAAACAAACCTCGGAAACCAATAAAAGTCATTGACTGCCAAAAATTCAGTCGAGTTGCAAACTTGGACCAAATCAGACGCTTCGCAGAGCCACTGAGAGCTTCGAACTTTTGTGAATATTCAAAAAAGGTTTGCCAAATAAAATTTCATCTCACGAACTGAGAAAGTTGAGCCAACTTCTTCAACTAGTCTTCTATAAAGTGTTTGTAACATCTGTTGTATGGACATCCGGACAAACTTAGTTTTACAGCTTTCTCCACACTTATATTCTTGTAATACAGTTGCATTTCCTTTGTTTCGTATGATTTTTGTGCAGTCCAGCTTGCGTTGGTTTTGTACTCCGACTAGAAGCTTGTTCATAAAATAAAGGGTATATGTTTGAATAGAAATGAATAACTCTGGACGTTTAATCCCTTTTATTAAAATGTTGGAATTATTTTAATGATCTGGGAATGAAATGAAACTAAAAAGAGAATGTGAACCACTTTTTGTCACAAGAATAGAAAGTCAGTTGAGTGTAAAGGACTTAATGGTTTTGTTGTCAATGAATGTAACCCTTAAATAAAAGCTTAAAATTTCGAAAGAACTTCTCTATTACAATATGCTGCACTACGTTTAGTTTGTCAAAAATCGTAATAGATGGAGCCACCAGCTATTACATGAAGTTTATTTCAAAGCTCAGTATCAAAAAGTTTCAGTGTAGTCAATTACCAAAACATTCATATTATTTCAGCGAAAAACTAACGTAATTCAGCACTTTCTATCCATGTTCCAGCTACGTAACTGGTAACAGAGTCAGCATTTTGCATAATCATGAGTACAGTCAAATCCAAAATATCGTAAGTTTTTTTTTAATTTTAATAGCAAATTGCGATTTTTTTTTCTGCTTAATCTGCAAAGTAGCCGTGGGATACCGGCAGAGTAGAATAGTATCCCCCTTTGTACCAGGTGTCGTAAGAGCCGACTAAGGTACCAGAACCGAGTAATGGCGGTATAACCATTCTAACTGACGTAGCTAAAATGGCACAGGACGAGGATGGGCAGCAGCATCCTCGGCGCGAAGCTACGTCTCTGCGATCGCCACCACGCCTGCCCAGCGTGGCGATTATGGGCAAACCCCCCCTTTAAAAATGAGTGACAGCAGAAAGACCAGGCCCCCAGTTCCCGGCAGCTCCGCTATTCCTGGTTACGGTAGCGACCACGGTAACGGCGGAGCAGGGGGTGCGAAGAATCACCGGCAGACGCCCGGCTACCACCCCAAACGAAAATTGGCCCTGGTAACACACAATATACGCACTTTGAGGGTAGACGAGAAAATTGTTGAGCTGGAAGAGGAACTGAGTAGGTTACTCTGGGATATAGTAGGGTTAGCTGAAGTCCGTAGAGAGGGCGAGGACACGATAATCCTAAAATCAGGTAACCTACTCTACTACCGGGAGGGCGACCATCTGTCTCAAGGTGGTGTCGGCTTTCTCGTTCACAAGTCCCTCGTTAACAACATAATTACCATCGAAAGTGTTTCGAGCAGGGTCGTATACCTAATACTCAGAGTATCCAAGAGATACTCGCTGAAGGTCATTCAGGTGTACGCACCGACCTCGTCACACCCAGATGATGAAGTGGAGACTATGTATGAGGACGTCAGTAGAGCCATACATACGTCCGAAACCCACTTCACTGTTGTAATGGGGGACTTCAACGCAAAGCTGGGCAGTAAAAGCGATGATGAGCTGAAGGTGGGGCCATTTGGATATGGGCAACGGAACCCCCGGGGACAGAGACTGGCTGATTTCCTGGAGAAAGAGGGACTCTTTATGATGAACTCTTTCTTTCAGAAGCCGCCTCACAGGAAATGGACCTGGATAAGTCCCGATGGTTCCACGAGAAATGAGATAGACTTTATCATGACCAACAAGAAACGAATATTCAATGATGTCTCAGTGATTCACAGGATAAAAACCGGAAGCGATCACCGAATGGTCAGAGGCACGTTGAATATTAACGTAAAACTTGAAAGGTCCAATCTGATAAAGTCCACGCTCCGACCTACTCGCGCCTCTATCCAAAACCCCGAAAGCTTTCAACTCGAGTTGTTTAATCGCTTCGACTGCCTGGAAAATTCAGCGTCAGTGGACGAGATCAATAATAGGTTCGTAGAAACTGTCCAAACGGTGGGCTCTAAGTACTTTAGACCCCGTCGTGCAAATAGACCTCAAAAACTCTCCGACCATACTCTAAACCTCATGGCTGAACGACGCTCTTTAAGACTGCAGACTTCCGGTGACGCCGAGTCATACAGGCAGCTCAATAGACAAATTTCTAAATCCTTGCGGCACGATGTACGCCTCTTTAATGCTAACCACATTAAGGAGACGATTGAGCGTAACAAGGGCTCCAAAGTGTTCGCAAGGGATATGTCTATTGGGCAAAGCCAGCTGACAACGTTGAAACGAGAAGACGGTAGTACAGCGTCGACCAAAGCTGAGGTATTGGAGGAGGTCGAAAGGTTCTATGGACAGCTATACGCTTCGGTCACAAAACCTGTTAGCAGCGCGGCCAAAGACCCAAGAGCCAAATTGACCCGACACTATACCGAAGACATCCCGGACATCAGCCTGTACGAGATTAGGATGGCCCTGAATCAGCTAAAAAACAATAAGGCGCCGGGTGAAGACGGAATCACTTCAGAGCTTCTGAAAGCGGGTGGAACACCAGTACTTAAAGTCCTTCAGAAGCTCTTCAACTCCGTCTTGCTCGAGGGTACAACGCCAGAAGCATGGAACAAGAGCGTGGTGGTTCTATTCTTCAAGAAGGGTGACAACACCTTATTGAAGAATTACAGACCCATCTCGCTCTTGAGCCACGTTTATAAGTTGTTTTCGAGGGTCATCACGAACCGTCTCGACCGCAGGTTTGATGACTTCCAGCCTCCCGAACAAGCCGGTTTCCGAAAAGGCTACAGTACCATAGACCACATACATACGCTGCGTCAAGTTATACAGAAGACCGAAGAGTATAACTTGCCCTTGTGTTTAGCGTTTGTGGACTATGAAAAAGCCTTCGATTCGGTGGAGACATGGGCAGTGCTTGAATCTCTCCAACGATGCCGTATTGACTATCGGTACATCGAAGTGCTTAGGTGCTTGTACAATAATGCCACTATGTCGGTCCGAGTACAGGAGCAGAGTTCGAAGGCGATTCCTTTAAAAAGAGGCGTAAGACAGGGAGATGTGATATCTCCGAAACTGTTTACTACCACTTTGGAAAACGCCTTCAAGCTCCTAGAATGGCAAGGACTCGGCATCAATATTAATGGCGAGTACATCACCCACCTTCGATTTGCCGACGATATTGTTGTCATGGCAAAATCGATGGAAGATCTCAGCACGATGCTCGGCGACCTCAATAGAGTTTCCCAACAGGTGGGTCTTAAAATGAATATGGACAAGACAAAAGTAATGTGTAATGGCCATGTTGTGCCCACCCCATTGTCAGTTGGGAACTCTATTCTAGAAGTTGTTGACTCGTATGTCTACCTGGGACAAGCCATCGCGCTAGGTAGGTCCAATTTCAAGAAAGAGGTCAACCGCCGAATCCAACTCGGCTGGGCAGCGTTCGGGAAATTGCGTAACGTTTTCTCGTCCAAAATACCTCAGTGCCTCAAGTCGAAAGTTTTCGATCAATGTGTGTTACCAGTGATGACCTATGGCGCCGAAACGTGGTCCTTTACTATGGGCCTCATTAGTAAGCTCAGTATAGTCCAACGAGCTATGGAGAGGGCTATGCTCGGAGTCTCTCTGCGCGATCGACTCAGAAATGAGGAGATTCGTAGACGAACCAAAGTAACCGACATAGCCCAACGAATCAGCAAGTTGAAATGGCAGTGGGCAGGCCATATAGCTCGCAGAACTGATGGCCGATGGGGCCGTAAGGTTCTCGAATGGAGACCACGCACCGGCAAGCGCAGCGTAGGACGTCCACCCACTAGGTGGGCAGACGATCTTATGAAGGCCACAGGACCACGCTGGATGCAGGCCGCTTACAACCGGTCCTACTGGAAGTCCAAAGGGGAGGCCTATGTTCAGCAGTGGACGTCTTACGGCTGATATGATGATGATGATGATGATGAATCTGCAAAGTAGATTTGTAATCGTTTATCGAACGTGACTTGACGTTATCAGATTCTTAGTTTTTATTATTGCGTAATCTAGCAAGACCATGGGTAGAAGCTTTAGATTGATGTTAACGCAATTTTGATTAAAGGGAACCTCTAAGCCATTTTTTTTTAAATTTACGGTCTAACTAAAACATTTAATTTCTTCGATAGTATCAAGTAAGTTCGATGCAATTCAGCACCGTAGCATTAAAAGGTTTTACTATGGTAGTTCGAAATGAAGAACTAAGGATGCGAGAAGCGGTTATTTTTTTAAACCACCCAGAAGTAGGAGCCCCTCGAAAAACAATTAACTTTAAAAAAATACAACATTCGTCATGTCGCATTAGACTAATGTCAACCTTCAGTGTGTTGCACAAGATACTTTTGATTTATAGCGAGCCGCACAGGCGTTTGTCAAAATACTGTGTACACTCGTATTTAAAGGTAGTACCAATGTGTCTTTAAGAAAAAAAAAAAAATGGAAACTGACAAATCTATAAAAGTTTTGACTGTACTTACGCATCTACCTTCCCAGTCCCACACGTACCTGCCTGTGAACAAATCAGTCGCATTAACAATTAATCTCCCTCTAATTGGCACGGAGCAGCAGCCTGCACTATACGCTGCACTCGTTTACAAGTTAAATCGGGGAAACGGTACGCCAATTAATTGAAGGGACTTTCCGGGCCAAGCGCTAGTGTCGCGGACTGAGAGCTACGAATGGCGGACGAGTTACCAACTACAGTTTCGTGTATTTAATGTCCATTTTATATTGGCTGAACTGTACGTTTACTACGGAATCAAGAGAAGTGTTTACCAAGTCTTGAATGGAAATAAATAGAGTCTCATAAAAATCGAAAGGCCTCCAGTTAACTCAACAAATGGAATATCATTAGAAGAAGATTGTTTTAGTTTTAAAATGTGTTTTAGATAGGATTGCCCGTTCACAACCATGGTATAAAAGTTAAAAGGAAAGACTGACGATTTTTTTCTATACTTATATTATTTTAACTCACCGTCTACTAATTCGTGTTTATTTTATGGATAACCTAAGAACTGTATAGACTTAATGCATTACAATCTGTGAGGTAATTTAGGATCATATAAAATGCCTAGATCGACTTGTAAAATCCTTAACACAACCATTTCATGCCAAATCAAGCCTTTTATGACTCAGCCTTCATAGGTGTGTTTGTGTGTGTGTGGTGTCTGTCGTTGAACACAACTCTTTAGTCAAGTGTTGGGTTAAAGCACCTACTTAACTGTTCAGTGATGAAGTACTTGAGTATCAGTATCAGGTTCTCTTCGCTGCTTTCATGGTCAAGGTCATATTCCACATTTTAAAGGAAAACTTTAGGATAAGTGGGGTTAAGGACTATTGAAATAGTTATCGGGTTCCCCGTTGTAGTTATTGTTACTAAGAGCTTATTTGGTTTTATTTTGATTATAATTTCATGCTAAGTAATTTATGAAACTTTTGGAATAACTTTTAGAGCTTCTGGTAAAGCTGAAAAGCTTATTATCTTTCATTCCAAGGTAAATTTTTTTTTTCTGCTTAAATAAGGATGTGATACGAGCGATTTCGGCCCAAAAGTTTTAGCCGCGGTGTAGAACTGTTTCAATTCATGGACTAATAACACGCTATTCAGAAAAAAAAAACCTTGAAAACTTTCTGAATCCACTGCTGCCGTCTGAGACCGATGCCGCTGGCCGAGTTGTTGGGTTCATTAATTATTAAAGTTTTTTTTAAACCACACGTACTTACATAAAGTTTCTCTTTTCCCTTTAAGGATGAGAAGAATCAATAGCTGCTACGATTTTTAACTACTTTGGCTGTACGCACCTCACGATCCTCTGAAGACTGTGAAGTCGGCAAGACCTAAACTAAAACACTCTCCATTCCCCTTCGTAGCTCACATAACTGATGTCTAGAGTAAAACTGCTTTACAACTCTGTGTAGTTGTATTCTAGCTCATTTACAAGTACATATCGACTGTAAGAACCAATTTAAATTATTGTCAACTTAACGACGCACTGCGCCGCTTGTGCACTCTGGCTTAATTGTGCAATTTGCACAGAACTGTGCAATTGTGCATTGTGGCTTATTAATGCATCGAGTTGTCTTTGAATGTTTAAGTGTATTGGTTGTTAATTACCTGTTCGTGTCACATTGTTTTGGAACTGTTTAAATTATTTGGGCAGAATTGAGTGCTGTTGTGAATTCAAATCGTTGTGGGTATTGTTGGATACAATTGGTAATGTTATCTGCATAATCACTTCATCCTAATCAAATTATCATTCTATTCGGCAGCTGAATCTAAGGTTTCTAATAAGTCACTCAATTGAACAGTCTTGAGACATGACACATTATTGAAATCCTGGCTATATTAACTTGTAAACAAAGTTTTTTATAGGAGGCCTTTGCAAAAATCTGCTACTGTCATAATATGATGGGGAATTTACATGATATAAATAAACTTACTGAGCTTTCATGTTATTTATAACCTAAACAAACAAAACTCCTAAACACTAACTAACAATCAACTAAAAACTATCTCTATTAAAACAAAATTATGCCACAACTTCAACCAGGAACGTACCCATTCCCCAATTGACTCGTACGATAACGTCTAATTTATATCCCAGACAATACCAGAGCACATAAAAACGGTACATAAATACCAAGAGCAGTTAAAACTCTACAATTAGATAAGCGACAACGACAAATTGCCAACGCGGCAGCAAATCTAAACAACAACTTGTAACAAATAGCAGTATTTCAGGCTACCACTAATTTACAATTAATGTACGGTTTAAGATGCAGTTTAGACCAGTTAAGGAGATCTTAACTAATGGCACACTCGATGCTAAAGTAAAATGGATTAGATGCTACTGTGCAGTGCGGCTTCGATCTCTCTTGCAGGGTTACCCACTTCTATATACTCTGAAGGATTTGGGGGGTTAGAATTGTTTAAATATGACTAACCATTAGTATGCTGCCGCAGTGCCTGAAAAGCCGGGTGTTCAATCAGTGTGTCCTTCCAGTCCTAACCTACGGAGCTGAAACGTGGAACATGTTTGTCAAGCTGGCCCAACGACTTCATGTCACGCAGCGTGCTATGGAAAGGTCTAGGCTTGGGGTCTCGCTGAAGGATAAAATCCGGAATTAGGTCTTACGGCATAAGACCAAAGTTACAGATATTGTCCAAATCTGTAGCAAGCTGAAGTGGCAATGGGCAGGTCTGGAACCGACGAAAGGTTCTCGAATGGACACCGCGTGTTGGTAAGCGAAGGGTGGGACGGGCCCCAGCAAGATGGACCGATGACCTGAAGAAGGTGGCTGGCAGTTGCTGGATGAAAAAAGCTGGAGATGGTGCGCTGTGGCCCTTGGAGAGGCCTATGTCCAGCAGTGGACTGCAATAGGCTGAAATGATGATGATGATGAACCATAGTATAGCAGCGTATTTCAAAATGTACTACCTACAGCGCCATCAATGTTGCATAAGACGGGCTCTAAATATTTTTTTAAACGGTATACAGGGCGTACCACGGCTATGCCACATGGAGGGAAAGTACTACCTTGAAGGCTTGAATATTGTAAATGAAACATTTAACTGAAAGAAGACATTTTTTTGAAGTGAAAACTTCTTTAGCGGCGTTGTACACTTTTTCTGTAATGGGTAAAAAATTTAAAACTCGCGTCAGGGTCACGTGACCAAAACTCGCGTCAGGGTCACGTGACCCTGATCGAAAATGAGTAAGACGTCATTCAAATTAAAAATAAAACATAGTAACAAAAAAGTTTTCACTTCTACCGGCACTCCTGGAGTGCAACCTTTTTTTTGAAGTGAAAACTTCTTTAGCGGCGTTGTACACTTTTTCTGTAATGGTTTAAAAAATTTAAAACTCGCGTCAGGGTCACGTGACCAAAACTCGCGTCAGGGTCACGTGACCCTGATCGAAAATGAGTAAGACGTCATTCAAATTAAAAATAAAACATAGTAACAAAAAAGTTTTCACTTCTACCGGCACTCCTGGAGTGCAACCTTTTTTTTTAATTTAAAAAGAATAAACAGCATTCGTATTTAAAAAAAAACATGTTCTTTCTTTTATTTCTGACACTGTTACACGCTCTGTAGATAAATTGCGCCCTGTAGATAAATTTATTTAGTACGTTTGTCAGGGTATTGAAAACTAATGGACACGTATTTTTTTTTTAATTCAAATATGTGTCGTATTGTGAATTTATAAACTGTAAAAATATACTTACGGTAAACTAGATTTTTTGGTTATCTTGCACCCTAAAGAAAGGTCAAAGAGAAAATTATACATAACATAGCAATTACCCGTCATAAACAGCAATGAACATTATTCTAATATCCTTTGTTTTATATGATTATTGTGTATTCGCAGATAGACTAATAGGAACTGTCATGTTTTAGGAGCAATCATGTCAGACTTCAACGATTTCATCTACAACTGTCATGTACCAGGATCCAATTTACCCCTTTATAATGTTAATAAGGGTTGATAAAACTCATCTGTGTTCCAACTACTAGAAATTTTGGCCCTAATGGAATTGCCTTGATTTTCCCACCAATTTTCACGCGAGCATGAATTCTTGATAAGACAGAAAATGTGCTCGAAATAATTTTCCATCAGCAAAAATATCGCCTTTATTTACCCTAAAGAGGGTTGCGTTCATAAACTCAGGTGATACGACGCAGTTGCGAAACTAAATGTAAAGGCAAACGTGACCCTGGAACGTAAAGAACATTTGATGGAACAGGGTGGATTTTTAGGAAGTCAGAGTCTAACAGTCCTTTCCGCTCTACCACGGGCAAGAGGACTTGTTTGATAAAAAAAAAACGATGATGCAACGATTTACTACGTTTATTGATAAGTTGAAAAGCGCCGCTGGTGTACGACGAGGAACTGTTTTTTTCATTATTTAGCCTATAATGTTCCCACTGCTGGGACACAGGCGTCCTGTCTGTGAGAGGGAGTGGGCCATAATCCACCACGCGGGCCCAGTGCGGGTTGGTAGATGTCACATGTCTTCGAATTTTTGGTTCTAGGACATTTCGGTTTCCTCACGATGTTTTCCTTCCCCGTTTTGAGAGCAGCGGTGATGAAATAATTTACACAAAGTAATGCGCCGGGCGGGGTTCGAACCCACGACCTACAATAATTAGTAAGTCGGGACATCGACCATTGGGCCACCTCTGCTCTCTTTTACTATCACCAATAACTTTTTTTACAATCACTTAATTTCTACCGTCACTCAATACTGCATTAATTAAAACCAGATTCTAGCCATTTATTTATTTGAAACTAGTTTAAAGTAAAGCTTGAATTTTGAGTTTGTTCTGTAATATTACCTACGGGATTCACACAGGAGTAGCAAGTTTGTAAAACAGGAATCTCTCTCCACCTCCCAAATAACTATAAACACAACAAAAGGCACAAACACTCCGTAAATTAAAGAAACTCCATCTGTTATGTTATCCTCACAATATAAAAACATATTGTAGCTAAATGAATTCGGGAGAGGGCCGAGATGCCAAATGTGCGGATAATGATGATGAATTATGATCCGATGGATGAGCCGAGTCATGGTGAGACTGTTTCCGTGAAGACGTGCGGGGAGAGGGGAAGGGAACAAAGGGGGGGGGGAGTTCTGGTAGAGTGTTTCGGTATTTTATGGTGTTTATTGAAGGGGTAACAATATGACTTGAATGGGCTTGGCAACGCAAAGATATTGTAGATGGCGCCACCATAGAGTATGTCCTAATCCGACTAAGATTTGAACTGATTTGAACCAATGACGATGCTTGGAACAAGCTATACTAGCGCCATTAGTTCCCCAGTTGCCATCCCCATATTGGTAAATTATTAAGTCTTATGGGTTCACAAAGACCATAAGTCAAGAAGAAGACCAGAAGACGGATCTCTTTATACAAAAGCTGTATATCCTACTACTATTATAAAGGCGAAAGTTTGTAAGTATGGATGTATGGATGTTTGTTACTCTTTCACGCAAAAACCACTGAACGGATTTGGCTAAAATTTGGTACACACATAGTTTATATCTGGATTAACACATAGGATAGTTTTTATCCCGATTTTATGATCCCGTGGGATAACTTTCGAGTAGTAGCGGGTGAAGCCGCTGGCAACAGCTAGTACTTACATATTTACAGTTCATACAACTAACATCTTTTAATCTGTGGTAAATAAAATTCTTACTTTTAAAAGAAACAGTGTGGACGTGAAACAAAAAACAAATAAATTAGCTCGTAATATACTTATATAAATCTCGAAATATTCTCGTTTGAGCAACATTTATAAGGCACCGCTTAGAGCAACGATGTTATTAGCGTTTGAGCACCAACGGTGCGATAGCTTATAGTGATGGGCTGTATAATAAATCAATAAATATAATAAATAAATATAAATCACACCTACTTCCAATCAATACACAAATGGAACAACAAAACAGCACCTGTAAAGCTTAATTAGTTCAAAGATTAACGGCACGTGCACGCTTAATATACGCGACGTTTACGCCCGATATACGCCGAATATACGCGCGATATGCGCTCACCTATGACGGCTAATAAACGCTGAGCGTCGTAGCCATGCAAATTAATCACACAGAAATATTCATGCCGACACATGCCATGAAATGATAATGAACCCGTATTGTTATCGGGGACAAGTGAAGAGAGATAGCGGGATCAAAATATTTCTTTTACGATTGAAGCTACGAATTATATACCGAACATTTAGAAGATCGCGGGTAAAAAATCGTTGATTGAGGAAAGAGACGAGGAACCCACTCAGCAGTAGGTGGAACAGGGCTGCCAATGATGGTGATGATTACAGCACTTTAGGAATATATTCTTAAAGTTTATCCTTTAACTCTGTCTTTTCATAATCCTTTCATTCTATCTATGTTGGACCAATGCCTCCCTTTACAAGAAAGGATCGGCTTTAGTGTATTGTCATACAAATACAATACAAATATAATATTATTCATAACCTGTTAGATCAGGTCACGTAGTGATTTTTACAAAGTTATGAGTTATACTTTACACACAGGACACACGGCCATGTACTCGGCGGACGTTACTTCCAAAAGTGATAGTTACAGGAGAAATCCTATTATAATATCCTTAAGACTGTGATGACCAATCCTTCAACATCTCACCCACGCCCCGCACGCAGATAACATCCCTCACCCATTTGCACGAAGATTCCCAACCAGAATACCTGATATTAGTCGAAAGACTTTACCACCTCTCGAGAGAAAGAAAAGAACCTTATTGAGAATTTTCCTTTGAGGATGTAATCCGCTGCCATCTCTTCACCTACCCCACACCCAAAAACACAGGGTTAGATACCGCTCGTGTAAAACAATACCGTTTACAATAGAATGCCTCTGTCTGCACAATTAGTATAGAGAAATTGCTTCTGACCCAATCTCGTCTAATAAACAAATGCCACGCCGGCTTCAGTGCCATTCCGACTTCCAGCTATACAGGCTTCTTCTTTGACGACTCTTACTTCGGCTTCCAATGGCGGAAATATGTGCTTTTGAGATATTTCTCGTTGTATTGCTTGTTTGAAGAGTGGAGATTTTAGCCTTTGATGTCAGTGTGTGTCATTTAGTGAATAGGTATATCTTTTTGATCGGGACTAGCTGGTTGATTTGCTTTTATTTTGGTGCTTTCTATTTAAAACTAGAAATACCTTTGCGTGCTTCTTGTATGTATAATGCCAGACAGTACAAGAAAATGCAGACGATATTAGTTTTACATCTGCTGGTGCAGTTTGAGAGCAATATGATAATTGGAAGTTCAAAATTACTAGCTCTTGAACGCAGTTTTGCTTACGTTGAAGTCGAAAACTCTCATGAAAATAAACGCATGAATCTATAGACCGGTAGTACTACCGGCTAATTATTCTAGATCCTATCTGACTTACACTAAAATCTGTTCAGCTGTTTATACATGAAATGGTACCTTAAAATTGTAATTTTTTAATCGGAGCAATAGAGTAGAGTATTCCATTTTAATGTACAGTCGACAAAGTGGAATCATGACCCATTTTGACAATAAATCGTTTGAATCTGTCAAATTGACAAAGATCAAAGTCGTTACCATGGATATGTATGTTTACGCGAATGTGGACCTAATTGTATTTGAATGTCTCTGGAAAAATAAGCTTATGGTGGGTCATAATTTCACTTGGTCGACTGTACATAGCGATCTAAAAAGAGTTTCCATGGAGTTTTTTGCCCGTTCTTCTCCATAGAGATCTACTTCTTGGATCGGGCATCTACGATACTTTCACAGTTTTTTATGTGACTGGGACTGTAGCACTATAACTTATTAGTGTTTGTTTAATTACATTTTTATTTTTCTATGACAATTCAGAAGTACCTGTAACTGGCCTACTTGAAATAAATGCTTTGATTTTGATTTTGAATAATTTCATCGCAATTAATTTTATGAAGATGTTAAATGAGTTGGAAACAGATAATTATTTATTTTATCGCACGAAAACCAGTTCAAACCCTTAACTCAAATCCTCACTACCACAGACCACACTTAAGTTTAGCTGTAATACTTCCAAAGCAAACCTATTACTCCCTAAGTAATATTGCAAGTAATGGCTAAGCAATCAGTAAGTAGCAGAAGTAGCTACAAGTAATTACAATCACTTGTGATCTTTCATCTTTGTGCGTTAATCATCCGGTCCGCAAGAACTAAGGGAGAAGTGGTCCTTCCAAGTTTCTAAGGACCATTAATTTCAATAAGGTTTTGGGGTAGTGGCGGCTTTTCCTTTGTCATCGATCATTGATATTGTAGTAAAAACCTCGGGAAATTATTACTGAGTACAATAATCTATCAAGAATTTCTCAAGCAAGAGCTTGGGTGGCCCAATGGTATCAGCCCCGACTAACGAGTCGTAGGTCGTGAGTTCGAATCCAGCCAGGGAAATTACTTTGCGTAATTGATTTCAACACCACTGGTCTCAAAACGGTGAAGGAAAATATCGTGAGGAAACTGGCATGTTCTAGAACCAAAAATTTGAAGACATATAACATCTACTAACCCAGTACTGAGCCCACGTGGTGCGTTATGGCCCACTCCCTCTTACAGAGAGGAGGCCTGTGTCTCAGCAGTGGGAATATATAGGCTGATGATATTGATGATGTTGAATCTCAATCCTGTTTGGGGTTCGGCGAAACAGCTGTATACACAATTAATTTTGTGGACTGGCAGTGTAATACACTTCAGTACAATGAAATGTCCGGTTTAAGTGTTAGAGCTGTGCCTGTACCGTTTGAACTTAATCTTAGATAGAAAGCTCTGACACAATTTGAGTCCCTCTACGTGCAATTATACGCGAGATAAGAAAAAAACTTTCAAAAATTCACCTCCAAAAATCACCTTGTCTTGAAAAGATTTTTTCACCCACGACACTTTGACGGGTCGGGGTGGATAAAACAAAACTAAATTATCTTGTGCGATCCACTCCGTTACATGCTGATGGCAACACTAGCGGGCTTGATAATACAATTTTTACACATCCCCCGTTGATAGGGTGAAACCAGCAGGCCAGATGAAACCAATCCATAAAATTCATCACCCAATCGTTAAACCTTTCATAATCATTAAAATTAAATGGTTTGTGATTCTTTTGTAAAATCAGATTTAAACACAAAAATAAATATCAACAAAAACTGGTTTTCATTTATAAAACATTTACGTCATATAAGGGTGAATATTATTTTAGCTCGGGCAAATACACAGTCGTCGCTTTTTCATCCCCAAACAAGTTTAATGTAAACATTTACTATTAAAAACATACGGTAATGAATAAAATAAATACCGTGTACGTTTGTAGAGAGATCAAAAGCTATAATATATAAATACGTGTTCGTCTGTTTGTTCGTGTATATCTCTTTGATAGCTGCGTGTACTGATATCGTTTCCGCAAACTTGGTTTAAGGTAGGGTTGTCTCATTAAAATTGGAAATGTTGTTTTAGGATCTCAGAGTATTTCCAAATTACAAGGACCGTTTTGGATAATTACGGTACTATTAAATACTACAAAAAATGAAGGTTTTAACAAAATATTCTATCCTCTTAAATATCTCCAGAAAATTTACGTGACAACTAAATATTGTCAGCCTAGTTAATCCCCTAACTATGTCAAGTTTGATTTCTAGCACAATAACCGGAACTGCAGTTACATTATTAGTATTACTTTACGATGAGATATTATGTATATGTGCGTTAACACCTAGTAACTGGGTACCAGATTTGTGACTGACCAATTTCTCATTTTGCATGAAAAACCATTTTGCGAATTTCCAAAATTCTAGAACAAGAATTGTTCTGTAACATGGGCTGAGTTACCCCACGACAGGTTTTGCGCTTTTCGCGTTAAGTTGATAGTACGGTTGTCGGAGTTGTACTCTATTGTTTTACGTGTCGCAGTTTCGATTTTCGCATGGAACAAATTTTTGAATGATTCACAGATCATTGTTTCGGATCCAGGCATTTGCACAATGCAGAACATATTCTTAGCAACGTTTTTGAAAGAAAAAAAATAGTGAAAAGTAATTTATGTTCCTTTTTAATGGAGATAAAGTTTTCATAAAAATATTAATATTATAGAGGGCCCATACCCTCTATAGTATTAATATTTTCAGCACCATCATCTTTTTAGTCATGAATTCCAAAATGCAATAACCTGAGAGCAGCAGCCCTAGGGCCAGCAAATGTTTGCAACATGCAGGTTATGAAGTTTGCGCACGATCAAAGGGGTGACTGATGCGTCGAAGATTTTGATATGGAGATCGGAGAGGAATTAATAGTGGTACGACGTACCTATAGGTGGAGGGATGATTGCTTGTTTTAAGGCACCTATATACGAGTAACTCAGTAGGTAAAAATAGGACACTCATGTGGCTCAGTACAATATCATCTGCCTAGACTTTCCTCAAGCGTTTGTTCCAGCGCTGGCATGTGGAAGGCGACTAAAGGAAAACTTGCGGTCCGACCATGTCCATGCCCGGGTCGACGGCGCGTTGTGTTCCACGCGCACCTCAACGATCGTCAGTATTATGTCGGGGACCCCCTCTAGAGGGCCAAAGCCTGCCATGGTCGCGGGACTTATTTCATTACCTTGACCCCGGAACATAAAGGGCTATTGAAGGATACCGTGGATTTCAGTCAGTTCGAATCTGACAATCCCGCCCTGCCCGGAGTGGGAGGACTGATTTGATAATTTTAAAACGCTAAAAAAAACTACTCTATCCTGCTCTGTCCTACTCCTGGGTCTTTGCCTCCCTTTACTCTATTCACCTTTTACGACACCATGCATCTTCCTTTTCGTCCCGCTATAACCCTTTTACTTAAGCAATTTAATATCATCCAACCAAAAAAAGAAAAAAATATAGAGCAGCATACAGCATTCCCAAAAAAATATTTCCTCGCAGTCTAGACAGCATACTCGTAAGTCGTAACATCACATCGTATGCTTCCGAAGCACACAGAGATGCTAAACTTACAGCAAGTGCTTCAACCAGATACCATCTAACATAATTCCGGAAATTACGAGTTCTTATCATGTTTTAAAACACGGTGAAACACGACATTTGCAGGGACGTAAGTTTTTGACGCCGCCTGAATTTTAATAAAGTTGCCGTTTTCAACTGGAAATCTTTCAGTGCTGGAATGTTTTTAAGCGGGTTTAAATCTTTTGGATGTTTTTTTCTTTCTGTTGGATTGTTTTTTGATCTTTATAGCGTGGGGTTCGTTTTTGGAGGTTTATGTAGTTGGCGTTAAGGCGACATTATTTGTCGTGTTTTGGTAGGTAAAAAGTTATTCTGTTACGAGAAAAAAGAAAGTCGAAAGTCTTAAGACGAAAGCCGAAAAGTCTTAAAAGTAGAAAGACAAAGTCGATAGATGTAAGTCGAAACACAAAAGTCGAAGGTCGAAGACGAAAGTTGAAGAACGAAAGTCGAAAGACGAAAGTCAAAAGTAAACAATATAAATTCAAAAGACAATACACGAAGTATATCGAGGGTTGCTGCAAAAGAATAAAACCCACAGCACAGCTATCAACAAAACAAAAACAGCGCATTAAATGTCTCATAATTTTCGTGAAATACCTCTGCTTACCTCGGAACAATGCAAATTACACGTGGAGGCACCGAGGAACTAAGTAGCGATCCGCCGCTCGCTCACTTCCGACAGGTAGACCACTCCACAGCTATCTTCAATTAACTCTGGCGAACAGTACCTACGCTGTGAACTAATTAGTGCACAGTTTTCAATCATAATTTGAGTTTAAATGAACAATAACATCATAAAGAAAGAACAGGGTCTACATTAGCTTATTTAAAGTTGAAGTAGCGTTAAATAAAAAAAGCAGAATAATGCACAAAAAGAGCAGTCGAACAAAAGCCGTTACCTGGTTGTGGGGGAAAAAAAATTGAATATCGAATTAGACAAATGTCAATTGAAAAAGTATAGCTAGAGAAGCTTCACTCAGATAATGCTGACTGGAGAAGTGACAACAGTCTTATCAAACAACGCACCAACAGTTAATGATAAATTATATTTATTCAGTAAATTGGTTTTGACGAACTCTTTTACACGTCAAAAAGACACTATTTTTGTACTAGATGAGGCCGGTGTTTCGTACCTGACTACTCTGAGAAGAAACATCCGAAAGAAACTCAGAGGTCACACTCTCTTTTAAAGTCCAGACAATTTTGTATTGATCAAGTTATTATGAGAACTATGTCTGAGGTGGTCTTTTGAAGAAAGAGACACAGATTTGAATGGACCTGTCCAGTCAGTGTAAGCATGCGTCAGTTACCGTGTAGCTCAACTCATAACACAAGGAGCTCAATAAATTTTCGACATGAAAAGACGAAAGACGATGGCTGTCAGTACTATTATACTTATTTTGTAGTTAAACCGCCAGTATTTCCGAAACCAAATAACATCTGGTGTTTAAAGCGTCTTTTCTTCACACTTGCGTCGTCAGTACACGCCTGGTTGCTGCGTCCTAGTTTCAACCGTGTAAAGTGTTCAATTTACTGCTCATCGTTGAAACTGGCGCACTTAAACTGTTTGTTAACGCCACAAGTATTTAATTACGATCTTATTTTACTGTCAGAATTAACAGTCTTCCTGACAGCATTCCAGGACCTTTATTGTTTATGGTCATGAGTAAAGATTTCGTTTAATTATCAATTAAAGTCTTTACCCAAAAATGTATGTGGTTTGAAAATGATGGTCAATGACTTCGTTTTGAGATTTTTGTCAGTATGTTTCAACAGAGGCCTTACCACGAGCTTCAGTTTAGGCTGCGGGAAAGAGACAGAGCTATACAAGTCGTCTAGCGCCATCTCTTTCCCTGAGCGTAAACTGGATCGCGTTAAGAGCTCGTGGTAGGCTACCAGTTCTAAAACTAGATCAAGCAATCAAGTCAATCTATTGTTTACAGTTCACCGTAGAACATCTTCCATCTTCTATGTTGTGCTTGTTCCACCCACTTTTCATTAATCTTCGATCCACAAGACCCATTGCAAACTGTGGTATACCACAGTTTTCACTCAAAATTCATCATCTTCCTCTCTTTATCTGATTTTACTTCTGGTTGGTGCAACACGATCTTGTTCTATTTTCCCTATCAGACGCCACATCATCATATTTTACTCTTTTCTTTCAAATCATTCCTCACACAATCCATCCATTTTTTATTTGGGCTTTAACGAAAGCATGTGGCGGTAGTTTTCAGTCCAAATTACCCCGTGGTTTTACCCCCACTGTTCGGCTCCGTATTGGTCCGTATAGCCTTCCATTTTTTTCACTTCCGAACAGTAGTTTCTGAGATTAGCGTATTAAACCAAAGAAACGATCAAACCCTTTAGCTTTACATAAAAGTATATACAACTACACAAGAATTTTACAAAATCAGACAAACTTTAAAACTCCCAGACAACATTCCTAATATTACGTTTCCAGGATAGAGAAATAGTCTAACTACATTGAACCAACAAAATCCAACTGGTCGGCATCCAGACTACTCGAAGGAAACAAACATGTCTTCATTTAACGGCAGACAGGGTGGAACAAGACACACGCTCTGCTCTGGACAGGTCAATTTTCAATTAAAGCGCTGTTATCGCAGTGCTGATTGGGTTTTATTGTTAAATGCCTGATTTGCAACGGGTACCTGCGGCATGGCATATGGTTTTGGAATGGTGTATTTAAATTTATTAGTTAACTAGCACTTTGCCCGCGACGTCGTCTGCGCGTGTTTCTAACTTCGAACTCAGTGAATATAATTCCCGCTCACCCTTCCTATAGGATACTTTTCGAATATCTAAAAATGCTCTAGTAGTTTTGGAGCCTATTCAATACAATACAAACGATCAATCGTAGAAGACAACTGATTTTCCGATTTTCACCCCGCTAGGGGTTATTACGCATCTTTTACTCGATTGAGAGATACTTTATGCCGAGTTTTGAGTTCATCGAAGCAAGCTGTAAAATCCTTCCCTTTTTAAAATTTAGGTACTCTTTTCACCAATTTAGGGGGTGATTTTAGAAAAACCCAAAAAGTGGGTAGTTTTGAAAAAAGAATAATGTCCATCTTTTTTATTTATACTCATATTCGTACCAAGTTTCAAGTTTATAAACCCAAGGAATAAGATTTTTCATAGAAACGTTTTCACCCCTTTTCACTCCCTTAGAGGTAGATTTTAGCAAAAACCTTTCTTAATGCTCACTTACATAATAAATTGCAACTACCATCAAAAATTGAGAGTTCTACGTTTAGTGGTTTTAAATCCTCCCTTTAAAACTTGAATACCCCTTTTCACCAACTTGGGGGGTGATTTTCGAAAAATCCAAAAACACGTGTTTGATTAATTCTTATCTAGTATATAAATACTGATTTTCAAATTCATTGGCTCACGCGTTATGATTTTCCCATACAAACTTTAACATCGTCTAGATTACCAATGGAGTGTAGTTTAAAAAAAATAGTGGTGCTAATCTTATTTATTCACTGGTTTTCTTATTCGTGGTAAGTTTCAAGTTTATAAACCCAAGGAATAAGATTTTTCATACAAAAGTTTTCACCCCTTTTCACCCCCTTAGAGGAGGATTTTCGCAAAATCCCGTCTTATTGCCAATCTACATGATAGACTGCAAATGCTGTCCAAAATTCAAGTTTCTGCGTTTAGCGGTTTCGGCTGTAGTCGTGTCAAAAGAAAAACCCCTGTTCTTTTATTTGTATAGATTAAATTGAATGCTCAAAAACATAAGTTTTAGTGTGTCGAACGGTTTCAAATATCGAATCACTTATTTTAAAATCTCGAATTGTGATGAGTATGAGTTTTTTTCGGAAATTAATTCATAGAAATCAGTATTTTAGAATAAATGAAGGGTGCAAAGTCCTATGGTATTTTTATAATGATTATCAACGCAATAGGGGCAGCCTTTTTATAACTAAAGTGACAAAAGCAGTGATTTATAATAATGTTCTTTCATAACGGGGCCTACCCAGTACTTTTATATAATCCTTTACCAACATATAACACGAATAAAAAACTCGGATCCGGAAACCTGAAATAAAAATGTACTCAATTAAACTCAAAGGGCGTTTTTCAAACGTTTCCTAAACGTAACCGTATACCGTATTGATTTATATCACGTGTAAATTTACTTCAGTCCCATTAAAAGTAAATCAAAGTGGGTACTAAATCGTCAAAGTCTGACTACCGTCCAGGATAACTTGGTCCTTTGGTACGCGTGGAAACTCCCTGGTCCTGTAAACTCTTGCTGGTTTTCAGGGAGGGGTAGAAGGCCATGTTATAGTGGAGGGTTGGGTTAGTGTAGAACCACAAACCGCGTTTGGGCAGTCAACATTTGTGCAATGTTAGTGAGATCATAAATTCAGTTATTTTTTTATTCTATTTTATATTGTGTGCGATTCTTTGATGGTAATCTTTGTCGGATGTAAAATGTTTATGTAGTATCTTTATAGCTTGATTGTGAATTGAATGTTAATGAATTGGTCGATTTAAGTATGTGAATGATTCTGTTAATCTGATACATAGTAGGCCCGGTAGTCACCTAATCATAAAAAAGTGGGAGATAATGGAAACTCTTTTAAAGTTTTTTCATTTTATAAGGTGCACTTGTATGTTTTTGTAATGTTATGATTAAAAATAAAGAAGGTACTATCGTCTTCTAACTAAAAAAAAAACGTGAGATGATATTAGTGTAAAAAATCGACGGTCCCTACGTACAAACGGACATGTCGAAAATGTCATTTTTTTTTTATTGCACAGTTCGCTTTAGATTTTTAAGACGCACATATCTGTATATTTATTTTTTTCTTATGTTACGTATTTAACGAGATTTACCAATCGTATATGAGGACAAGTATTATATTTACAACGAATAAGTAACGTAGATGCGGACATCTACACATAACGCTTTGTACGGTGTTTTAAATTGCGCGCAAACGCGGTCATGTCTGACATAACGTCATTTACGGCGGGGGTTTCTCAATAGGGCGTGTACATGTCCTTATTGTATGTTTAGATGCTAAGAAGATTGTTAATTAACAATAAAAAATTTCGCTTCGGTGACCTATTTGGGAATTTGTCTTTGCAATTGTACGATGTTATGACGAATAACTACCGAAAATAAACGTTTGACATAATATGTCATGCATGCCACCGTCCGAGAAAATCGATCCGACACAGTCATTATCTCTAGGTGTTCTTGTCTGACTAATTCAAATTCAATTTCATTTATTTCAATCAATTTCAGATCACACACCAATATCAAAATTCAATTAATGGAGAATATTTGCATAGACACAACCTCGTTTCCAGGATTATCCACCAGCAACTTGCTTTCAAGTACAACCTTGAGATATCAGAAGTGCCGTAATATAAGTATGCGCCTGACCCTGTCGGTCGCGGCACTAACGAGCTACCGTGACCCCGGAACGCAAAAGGCTTTTGAAGGACACCGTGGATTTTAGTCAGTACAAGTCTGACAGTTCCTTCTGCCCTGCCCTGGGTGGGAGGACTCGTTTGATGATTCTACTATGTTAAAAAAAATGTATGCACCTGACTCAGTTCGCGAAGATGGCAATTTCGTTGTATTGGGATCGACCTGTCATCACTGACAGAACTATTGTTGCCAAAAAGCATGACATTGTGGTGATAGATCGATCGGAACGTCCGTTACGCAATGTTTTGTTGTTTATATATCGTATCCGTGTGACTAGAACCTCGTGAAGGCAGAAAAAGATAAATATTCAAGTATCTTGATCTGGCTCGCGAGGTTGTTGGCATATGGAAAGTGAACAGCAGTCATTGTGCCGATAGTCGTGTCGGCTAATGGCTTAATTGCCTAGAGCCTTGACCAACATCTAAGGAGGCCCTCGCTTGGCCAAGCGTCTGATTCAGAAGGCAGTACTTCTGGACACAGCGCGCATCTTTAGGAAGTTCGTCTCTCAAGATCCCTGACCACCGGTAGCCCGAACCTTATTCCCGGTGCTTGTGGACTACTATCTTTGAGGAGTGACTGAAGACGCGCCACGGCGGCAGCGTCCGCCTGACGCCTGACGCCTTGTGCGAAACGCCCGGAGAACACGGTCGAGCATACGGTGGATCTGCCCCGCTTAGGCAGAGACCGCCGTGTCTTCACGAAGCTGATAGGTGGCGGCAACCTCTCGCACCCGGCATTCAACCTGACAATCCCAGCCGCCGCGGGAGACGCCCATGGCAACAGTTATCACAAGGCGATTTCCGGCCACCGTAGACACGGGCGGATGGCGAGTAATGGGTGACTCGCCGTTCGATGATGGGCCATGCCTGGATCGACGGAGCGTCGTGTTCCATGCGCGCCTCAAAGAGCTATCAGTAATCTGACGGGACCCCCATAGAGGACCATAGCCTGCCGGGGTCGTGGGACTATTTTATGAGGTAACCATGACCCTGGAACGTTAAGGGCCATTGAAAGAACACCGTGGATTTTACTCAGTATAAGTCTGTCAATCCCTTTCGCTCCACCCAGTGGGTGGGAGGACTCATTTGAAGACAATACCACGTGTAAAAAATTGACATGTCTTTATTTACATTGCAAGAACTATAGACACTTCGAATGAATGAAACCGCGTATAAAGCGATATGTCTTCTTCGATCTATATTTTATAACCAACGGTGATGATTTTAAGATGTTTAACTTATCCGTTTGAAAACTATAACATTGTTCGACGTTTTCATAAAACGTCTTATTTAAATTCTATGTTATAAACTGATTTCTTCTTTCCTACGTATAAAAAGTTATCTAAGACATGTCCGACATTCTTTTATTTTAATATCAGCGTAGAAACAGTCATCTATCAGTTTTTCTAAGAAAATGAAAAAAAAGAAAACATGTATAAATACCATTATAAAGTTCCTAAAGCTAATAAAACATTATAGAAAAAATAAATTCAAAATTGTACATAGAATTATTTCTAGAGCGATTTGAACATTAAAATCGCTCTCCTGAAAACCTCGGTTTTTGACATGTCCGTTTGTACGTAGGGACCGTCGAAATATCAAACGCATTGACATTTAAATTCAGAACCATGAATTGTGAACGCTAAACAAAGCAATTACAAAATGAATATTATCAAAACTTCAACACAAATGTTGGCAACAAATTAAAAAGGTAAAAAAAACAAGGCGTACTACTGTTCTGTTAAACCCGACACTGCTCAGCTGTTTAGTAATATTACGGCTGAGCAGAAAAGTGATTAGAACATAAATAGCGATGTTTATACGATAATATTACGATGGTAACTCGACGCCGCCGATCAACTGCGCACATGTCACGTGTGTTGTGATACGACTCACCCTTACTACGGGTGCGCGTGAGCAAATGATCCAGTCTTTCTGGTTGGCAATTAAATTGCTAATGCGATCATCGTCAATGTAGTAAGTGGTTTAGTTTTGGGACCAGTTTTTCGCAATGCAATCCTATTCACAGAACTGAGGCCTTACCACGAGCTCTTAACGCGATACAGTTTAGGCTGTGGGAAAGGGACAGAGCTATACAAGTCGTCTAGCGCCATCTCTTTCCCACAACCTAAAGACTCACTTTAAGAGTTCATGGTAGGCCACCTGTTCTCAGACATAGTACTTATAATTTTGTTTGGTGATTAATTCAACAGTTGCAAGTAAAAGTGAGCAGCAACTAAGCGAGATTTTGGGTTTAAACCCAGTCAGGCTCATCACTTTCGTAATTTATTTTATCTGTTCTAATGATGAAGAAAAACATCGTTTGGAAACATCTTCTAGAATTTAAAATATAAAAACATGTGTCATCCACCAACCCGCAATGGGTCAGCGTGGTGGATTATGGCCCATTTCCTCTCACAGGGTGGAGACCTATGTCCCAGCAGAGGGATCATTTACAGGCTTTAGTGGATGAAAAGTTTTGAAAAAAAAATCTCTATAATAAGTTATGGATTATTTTATGTAACCTAATGAAATCAAGAGCGTAGGACCCTGACCAGAATAAAACAAGGGGAAACAATAGGCTTCGAGTGGGATTCTTTTTTTTAACGTGGTAAAATTTTCAAATGAGTCCTCCCCCCGGGCAGGGCGGGAGGGACTGTCAGACTGACTTAAATCTACGGTGTTCTTAATAGCCTTTTATGTTCCGGGGTCACGGTAATGAGATAAGTCTCGCGACGTCCTCTAGAAGGGGGGCCCCGTGACGCTGACGTGCTGCGAGTGGGACTCAGTCAAACCCGCGTTTTCTGGATAAGTACTCCAGACGCCTTTAACAATTAGGCCATTGCAATACACTCATTTGAAGCTGAATCTTTCATTCTCTTGTTTCACACGTTGAATTCCTCCTGTGTTGCAGGTACCGGCTGCCATTTCGCCAACCGTGAAGAACATTAACAGTGTGAACATTGGTGGCGAGGCGGAAAGAGTAAGAAGGGATCGTACGAGTAGCAGGTGGCTTCTTGAGGCTTCTTTCTGCCAATACGAAAAAGACGTGAGTTTATCATTATCATCATCAGCCTATAATGTTCCCACTGTTGGGAAACAGGCCTCCTCTCTGGGAGAGGGAGTTGAGAATAATCCACAGGCGTGCCCAGTGCGGATTTGTGGATGTCACATGTCTTCGAATTTTTGGTTCTAGGACATGCCGATTTCCTCTCGATGTTTTCCTTCACCGTTTTGAGATTATGCATGTATTCAATCAAGAGCTTTCAGGAACTGAAATGAATTTGCCTTAAATAAATGTACGAGTATCTACAGTAACCTCCACCCGTACCAGCTCAATTGGCCAAGTGGTTGAGTGGTGCCCGTCTACAGTGCGAGTCGATTCCCGAGCCGAGTAAATATTTGTCTGGCCTACAGATAGCTGTTTCAGGTCTGTGTGTGTTGGGAATACGACTAGTATCTAGAAGTTAGGCTTAGTTTGTGAAAATGTTTCAGCTTGACGTTATAGCGATCCTTTATTTTGTTTCAATTGAACCTTTATTACTAAATATAACTGTTGGTATTTGATTCATTGCAAAAAATGATCATCTGTTGTATATGCTTATTCCGGTAGCAATTATAACTCAATGATATAATAAATATCTTAATTTGCCAAAAAATACCATAGACACGTTATCTTTGTTTTGAATAAAAGTACCTACATTATTTTTGCAATATTTTAAGTTTTAGGTAGTCTCTCATTGAAAGAACAAGTTAAACACTAATTTTTGGTGTGTTGATGCGTAAAGTTTGTAAGTTTGTATGTAGGAAATAATCTCTAGAACTATAGTACTGATTTTAGTTTTTTTAGTACTGATTTTCTGATTTTGTAGTGCGAGTGCTGTATAAACTCATAATTTTATCATTCTTAATTAATGTTTTCCACTAGTAGAAACTATAAAAGCTTTCTTTTACCTTGTTGTTGATATCCCATCATACAATAATCCATTGTCTCCATAATTATTATTATGTTTAGTTAATGTTTTTGCGTCTAACTACTAGTGCGAAGTTTATATTTATACGCACTTTGATTCATATTGTTTTGCTGCAAAATGATCTTTTTTCGACGTAATTTATAAAAGTTTGTAAATAACTATTGTATTACCGAGATGTTTATAAACCTTTATGTTTTTTAAACAGTAAAGTGTATCTTTTGTGATAAATAGTGTTAAGTTGTATTTGTATCGCTTAAAACAATCACTTTTTAATATAAAGTTTCCATTAAAGGACAATTTAATGAAAGACAATTTTTCACCCTTTGATCTAATTAAAACCTTTGTTTTCGATACTGTTTTTATAACAACCGAAAAATAACATAATTCTTGATAGAAACCTCTTGTTATAGCTATTATCCGAGAAATTATAATTCATTACAATAAAAAGTACATTTTATAAAACAACTCATCAACTTTTACATACTTTTTCTGTAAAAGTTGTTGTCGCAAGTTTATTTCGTAAGTAAATATGTACATATAAGTACACATGAATTGAGAAAGAAACATTGGTTCCTGGGTTTAAACTCGCAACCTCATGCATTAAAACCGAGGTCCTACTCGTAAACATTCGGGCAAAAAGTACAATGACAGTATCTATAAAACAAGAACGAAGTCCTAAATCGACCTCAATCCGTCAATGAACCCCCACATTAACTTTATCAAAATTAAATGCAATAAATGCACCTGATACGGAGGTTTTCCACCTAAGCCTCAATTATTCCGCCCCAGCGTTTACGGCCACATCGATTGGACGGCATCACGGCACTCGTAAAACATTCAGCACTATTACGTGTCACCCCGAGTCGTTTAAATAGGTGTGACTCGTGTTCTGCTAGTGGTTGGGAAATTTAGATTTTCTGGGGTTCTGTGGGAATTTTTCCGACTGGCTTTTGGGGTTTCCGCACTATTCCGTCTTTGGGTTAAGACAATCGTCTATCGAGCGCTCGTCCATACGAAAAGACAAAATGTTTTTCTGTCCCTAAATGTTATCCTATCTCAATGATATACTAGAATGCTTCAGACACAGTAAAAAAAACTAGGTTTGTAGGTTTTCTTTTTTTTTTTGGCTTTTACGACATCCACATAAACAACAAAATCGACGGTCCCTACGTACAAACGGACATGTCAAAAACCGAGGTTTTCAGGAGAGCGATTATAATGTTCAAATCGCTCTAGAAATAATTCTATGTACAATTTTGAATTTATTTTTTCTATAATGTTTTATTAGCTTTAGGAACTTTATAATGGTATTTATACATGTTTTCTTTTTTTTCATTTTCTTAGAAAAACTGATAGATGACTGTTTCTACGCTGATATTAAAATAAAAGAATGTCGGACATGTCTTAGATAACTTTTTATACGTAGGAAAGAAGAAATCAGTTTATAACATAGAATTTAAATAAGACGTTTTATGAAAACGTCGAACAATGTTATAGTTTTCAAACGGATTAGTTAAACATCTTAAAATCACCACCGTTGGTTATAAAATATACATCGAAGAAGACATATCGCTTCATACGCGGTTTCATTCATTCGAAGTGTCTATAGTTCTCGCAATGTAAATAAAGACATGTCAATTTTTTAAACGTGGTTTATTCTTCAAATGAGTCCTCCCACCCACTGGGTGGAGCGAAAGGGATTGACAGACTTATACTGAGTAAAATCCACGGTGTTCTTTCAATGGCCCTTATCGTTCCAGGGTCATGGTTACCTCATAAAATAGTCCCACGACCCCGGCAGGCTATGGTCCTCTATGGGGGTCCCGTCAGATTACTGATAGCTCTTTGAGGCGCGCATGGAACACGACACTCCGTCGATCCAGGCATGGCCCATCATCGAACGGCGAGTCACCCATTACTCGCCATCCGCCCGTGTCTACGGTGGCCGGAAATGGCCTTGTGATAACTGTTGCCATGGGCATCTCCCGCGGCGGCTGGGATTGTCAGGTTGAATGCCGGGTGCGAGAGGTTGCCGCCACCTATCAGCTTCGTGAAGACACGGCGGTCTCTGCCTAAGCGGGGCAAATCCACCGTATGCTCGACCGTGTTCTCCGGGCGTTCCGCACAAGGCGTTAGGCGTCAGGCGGACGCTGCCGCCGTGGCGCGTCTTCAGTCACTCCTCAAAGATAGTAGTCCACAAGCACCGGGAATAAGGTTCGGGCTACCGGTGGTCAGGGCTCTTGAGTGACGAACTTCCTAAAGATGCGCGCTGTGTCCAGAAGTACTGCCTTCTGAATCAGACGCTTGGCCAAGCGAGGGCCTCCTTAGATGTTGGTCAAGGCTCTAGGCAATTAAGCCATTAGCCGACACGAGTATCGGCACAATGACTGCTGTTCACTTTCCATATTATGCCAACAACCTCGCGAGCCAGATCAAGATACTTGAATATTTATCTTTCACGAGGTTCTAGTCACACGGATACGATATATAAACAACAAAACATTGCGTAACGGACGTTCCGATCGATCTATCACCACAATGTCATGCTTTTTGGCAACAATGAGTGATGACAGGTCGATCCCAATACAACGAAATTGCCATCTTCGCGAACTGAGTCAGGTGCATACATTTTTTTTAACATAGTAGAATCATCAAACGAGTCCACCCACCCAGGGCAGGGCAGAAGGAACTGTCAGACTTGTACTGACTAAAATCCACGGTGTCCTTCAAAAGCCTTTTGCGTTCCGGGGTCACGGTAGCTCGTTAGTGCCGCGACCGACAGGGTCAGGCGCATACTTATATTACGGCACTTCTGATATCTCAAGGTTGTACTTGAAAGCAAGTTGCTGGTGGATAATCCTGGAAACGAGGTTGTGTCTATGCAAATATTCTCCATTAATTGAATTTTGATATTGGTGTGTGATCTGAAACTGATTGAAATAAATCAAATTGAATTTGAATTAGTCAGACAAGAACACCTAGAGACAATGACTGTGTCGGATCGATTTTCTCGGACGGTGGCATGCATGACATATTATGTCAAACGTGTATTTTCGGTAGTTATTCGTCAGAACATCGTACAATTGCAAAGACAAATTCCCAAATAGGTCACCGAAGCGAAATTTTTTATTGTTAATTAACAATCTTCTTACCATCTAAACATACAATAAGGACATGTACACGCCCTATTGAGAAACCCCCGCCGTAAATGACGTTATGTCAGACATGACCGCGTTTGCGCGCAATTTAAAACACCGTACAAAGCGTTATGTGTAGATATCCGCATCTACGTTACTTATTCGTTGTAAATATAATACTTGTCCTCATATACGATTGGTAAATCTCGTTAAATACGTAACATAAGAAAAAAATAAATATACAGATATGTGCGTCTTAAAAATCTAAAGCGAACTGTGCAATAAAAAAAAAATGACATTTTCGACATGTCCGTTTGTACGTAGGGACCGTCGAAATGGCCTGTTCACTGTCAAGAGCTACCATTTTGGAATAGATTCACCATTAAGATGCTGTTCCATTGGTCTGCAAAACATTTTACTCGGGTGGCCGGTGGTAGTTCCAGTGCGGAAACGAGGTGGCTAGAGGATTTGTGTAGCTTTGTCTCTTTCCTGCAGTGGATAACTCTCGCTTTAAGACGTCATCGTAGTCCACCCGGGAGGGTATTACAACGTTACGCACAACCTTGCCGGTGGATAGACTAAACGAGAGGCTATACTATACGCGCACTGCTAAGGTACAAAATGTTCACGTACAAATATGCAGCGGTGGAATCGTATCTTTACAGTTACATGCAAGTTACAAACTTTAGCACTCGTAACCTCTACTAGCCAACAGTCAGTGAGGGGAAGCTGACACCGCTTATTGTCAATATAACTAGGAACAGTTAACGTACATTGTTACTTGTTAGTGGTAGTTCAAATGGTGCTTCAACTGTATGGTCATGTGTTTGTAAGTCTGGTAATATGATTAGTCTGTATTCGCTTCTAAACCGTACTCTTCTGGAATAGCAAATATAATTAACTAGCTAACTTAAAAAAAAAGAACGGTGAAGGTTGATCCGCACTAGAGGATTTTTTTCCTGTGTCATGGGTGCGTTTACAAACATTGAAACTCACATACACAAACACCCAGAACTAGAACAACTACTTTTAGGTCATATACAAATATTTTTCCGTGCGGGAATCGAATCCGCGACACCTTGCGCAACAGTCCAATCACCCAGCCACTGCGTTAACCGTGCCATCGGAATCTACACCATCTTTGTCACCTGACGTTATTGATTAACAAAACCATCCAAATTTTAGTAAAAATAATAAGTAAGGTTGTTGGTTGTTGACCTTACTTATTATTTTACTAAAGTTTGGATGGTTTAAAAAAAAACTAGTCAGTTTGTAGCGTTAGTTATAGCGATAGTTTCTGGCGTTACGCTATTCAGCATCTGGGATTTGAAGCAGTTCCTTCATAAATAAATTTTTGGCATTTAGCGATATCCAGTAAGACTGGAAGCCGACTCCAACACATTTGAGAAAGGTTCAGGTAGGTCGGTAGGTGTTTCGCTGTTCTTGTCTCGAAAAATCTTTGTTTTCCTACAGCCTACTTTAATTTCTTGATCATAAAGTCAATTTATATTGGTATTTTGAAGCCACAACTTGGTTCCCATCAATATCTGATCAGCCTTTTCAATAAGAATTATGAGTATAATTTATTAACTAAAACACCTTTTGTACATGTCCAAAAAAGTGTGAAAATTAACCTGCAAAATTTTCAAAGGGACCAAAATGTTAATAACATTTTCCGCTGAACCTCGAGGTATAAAGGTGTGACGTTTGTCGTCCATAATGATGTACGGCTACGTGTGGTAAACTTATATGGTCATTATACAATTACCTAACAAGTCTCTGTAAGCCGCCCTGCATAATAATAGGACGAAGGACGCGTTTCCTAATGTGGACCGAAATAACCCTTAATATGATTTATTTCGTGCATGGCCTACATGTTTTAATGTTAACTTATGTTATTGTGATTTATTTGTATGAGGAATCAAAAGCCTAAAATTTCACCAAAATTCGTAGTTGGAATTAAAGATTTAGGTAAAGTAAATGTGTGACCAACATTTAAGAATTTACATAATTATATTTATGTATAGCGAATCTTGAAATGAAGGAAAAGACCAAGCTAAATTTCTTTAAAACTCTGATGAATGGTCTCATATCCATTATAAATACTCGTACATTTATTGCAATTTAGATCATAATGCCTGAGTAAAATAGCACTGTTAGATTTAAACTGTGTTGAGCATAATGTATTCAAAACGGTGAGGGGAAACATGGTGAGGAAACCGGCATGTTCTAGAACCAAAAAATTGAAGACATATAACATCTACCAATCAGCACTGGGCCCGCGTGGTAGATTATGGCCCAGTCCTTCTATCAGAGATATCTAGAGGAGGCCGGTGTCCCACCAGTGGGAACTTTTTTAGGCTGATGACGATGATAATCTTTTAAGGTACCTTATGATAAATAAAAGTAAAGGGTTTTTCTCAGTCCCAGTGGGAAAAATATTCCCGTTGGAAAGAGTAGTCTGATCATCAGACTATTAGGAAAACCCAATTCAACCATTAATCATTCACTTTTAAATTCTCCCATTCTTCTTTCCAAAACTAAATACCGATTCGATAGTTTATTTATTTAATGTTCGGAGAGCTTACAGACTAATACCTAATTAAGTATCAAGAATTACACTGACGTTAGCCATTTACAAGCTTTCACAAATTAATCAGACATTTAAAATAATAAAGCTTTTCACCCAAAAACTTGAACGGCTCAACTTCAAAACATTATCGTACATACATATAATAATTAGCGTCAGAAGTGGCGTGAAAACTTGTCTGTGAAATACCAGTGTTATGCATAATATATCAAATTCGCTCGGGGTTGCGTAACAAGGGGTCTTAGGGTAGTCGAGGGGATGAAACTCGATATTATTTCTATAGTACATTACTGCCGCGGCCTATAATGGCTACTTTGCTGGTCGCACTGATGATGGCCGACAGTGCAGCCTAGCGCAGCTCCAGGCCGACACAGCGCGGTCAGCATGCACCACTTGATGGACGAGCTGAGATAAAGGCCGAGGGCGTAGGCCGAGACCTTTACAGCGAGGACAGCAAGGACTGCATGATGGCCAAGCTGGAAGGCCTAGAGCGTAGCTAAGCTAGCTGGAGGCAATCATAGCGTGACCAGCGAAGCAGACATAGTGGGCCAAGGCTTATATAGTGCTTTACTCAAAAATGCAAGTACCTAACCTACATAAAACCAGCAAGTGATCTAAAAAAAATATATATTAATTAACTAGAAATTTAATTAAAATAACAATTATGAAAAATACAGTTACTAAAATTCAACACCGACTTTCCCGGTTTCATATTACTTACTAATAGTTTGCGATAATTTTAATGCGATGTTTGACTGCATTTCATTTATTACTTCATTTACATAAAGCAAAAAAGTAACTAAATAAAAATAAAAAATTCCCTGAACCGCGCTTCTTCTTCTTTGATTTTTTTTTTTAATATGGAATGCAATCTTTTTGTGCCTACCTCTTTAAATAGAAACAGCTGTGTTTTAAATAAAAAGTTTTTGCATTTGTTTTTTTAAAACGTTGAAACGTCAGAATAGCGGCCGGCAATGTTTTGCCGACCTGTTAGAGCGGCCAGCAAAAACATTGCTGGCCGCTCCTTGAAACAGACCCGCAAAGTCGACTTTGCTCAAACAAGGTTGTCAAAATAATGACCACATTACATGCATTTTTGAGTAAATGCTGTTATTTCCATGTCAGTTCGGACTTTGGACAAATGAGTGAAATTGCTTTGAATTGTCTGGTGGTATTGTATTAT
This sequence comes from Agrotis segetum, assembly GCA_036375495.1. Taxonomy (NCBI): domain Eukaryota; kingdom Metazoa; phylum Arthropoda; class Insecta; order Lepidoptera; family Noctuidae; genus Agrotis; species Agrotis segetum. The sequence continues at coordinate 352,071 of JAQSVV010000169.1, forward strand.
TTAATTGTTCGTAGGGAGGCTTTAAGGAGCTTTTTTAACCGACTTCAAAAAAAGGAGGAGGTTCTCAATTCGTCGGAATCTTTTTTTTTTTTTTTTTTATGTATGTTCCCCGATTTCTCGAAGACGCCTGGACCGATTTGGAATTTTTTTCTTTTGTTTGAAAGGGTATACTTTCCAATTGGTCCCATGATCACCAGGTCAGGATCTGATGATGGGATCCTAGGGGAATTGAGGGCAACCTTTAAATTTTATAGGCACATAGTACCATTTTCATATATTTTCTAAAGCTGTTCAAGTATCTGCATCTGATAATCATCATCTCAGGTGGATGACCTGATGATGGAAGGTACAACTCCTTAATAGTAAGGAGTAGGCATAGATTGATTTATATCTCCGGAACTACAAGTCCGATTTAAGTAATTCTTTTTTTGTTGTACTAGGTATCATTTAACTAAGAGAATACTGCAAGTTTCATCAAAATCGGTTCAGTAATTTTTGGGATATGGAATTTTATTAGCTTAATGTGTACATGAGTGATGTAAGTACTGGTGCGAAGGATTACAAAATTCTAGTGCACATGTAAGAGAATAATGTTCTTAACAAGAATTTGGGTTGAATATTTAAACTAAAAAGAGTAAAATAAAAACTTTTTCAAAAAAAATATAACCGCCTTCAAAAACAACCACAAAAAAGTGTAAAATAATCTACAAAATAACTTTTCTTTCGGAAGTCGGTGGCTAAAAAGACAATGAAAAGAAAAAATACAAAGGCACCGACTTCCGAAAGAAAAGTTATTTTGTAGATTATTTTACACTTTTTTGTGGTTGTTTTTGAAGGCGGTTATATTTTTTTTGAAAAAGTTTTTAATATTAACCGTCGTATCACAAACACTTTTAAACGTCTGTTAAACACTCGTCTAAAAAAATGTTTGATTATGACGTTGAAATGCCCTAAATACTTCAAGAACGCTGTACGGAAAATATGGAAATTTTGTGGTAAGGCTTCAATGTTTTCTTTCAATTTCAGTCGTGACAATAGTTTTTTGTAATTGATTGGAATGATAAAATGGTGCTGTTAAGTCATATTTTGAACACCAAATCAGTAAAAGTCTTTTTTAGAAAGAGTAGAAACAATTTGTATCATTTATTGTGTAAGTAGCAGCCCTGAAGACGTACTCTAACAAACCCTTTTCTAAATGTTAGACAGTTAATATTTTAGGAGTTGAAAATTGGAATTTCGATGAAGACGCCTCATGGTTGTAGTGGTTTTAACGCCTGCTGGCAGATCCAGGATTTGATTCACCACTTTCAGGAATTTTAGACCTGAAACTAGACATAACACTCAAGTGCCTTTTAAAATTCATGGAAAGGTAAGAATTATTGTATATTTCATAGAATAACACCTGGGGTGGAATTAGTTCAGGGAAACTATGAAGTAAGTAGTTAGAGGTACGAAAAAATACTTGCTATTGCTAGCGGTTTCATTCACTTGGAGTTTTTTTTATTGTCTAAGGGGGTTATACTGTCAGAAGCCCTAGCACATTTCCGAATTTAATCGTACTCTTTCACGATCTTTCTACCGAACGCTCTTATCGATAAAGCAATATTTCTTAATGAAGATGTTTGATTTGACAATCGGCTCAGCAAAAAGCTCGTCAGAACGCGTTACAATGCCCGCTAAAACGCTCTCTTTTGTTTTTCTTATTGCAGCATTCGCAAGATCGCAGCTCATAAGTGAACAGTCAAGTTTATCAATGTGAGTTTAAGGCGCCTTAGATACAGGCGAAATTCTTAGCTCAGAAAAAGTAAAAAAAAAAATGAAAGAGTTTATCTTTAAACCTATAATACCCACATAAAATACAAACTCTACTTACTGGATAACATTAAATCACAAGTTAAAACTCCTATCCCTACCGTGCTACCTTCATCTCGTTTATCTCCCAAACTTTCTCGGAACACACCTAAACTAAACGGTCTGACACCAGGGCACGATAGCCCCAGACCTGGGAACAGATCTGCGGACCACATTTGATAAGGTTACCCCGTACGTGCCGATAAGCCAATATGACTAACTCTGGCTCCGTTAGCTTGTGGTGCAAGTTTTAAGTTAAGAAGGTATTCCCTAGACAAAGTGGAGCGTCTTGTGAACACGTCAATAAGTGTTTTTAACCGACTTCCAAAAAGAGGAGGTTCTCAATTCGGATGTTTGTATTTTTTTTATGTTTGTTAGGTCTCTCCGTCGTTTAACAACCGATTTGAAAAAAAAATATTTTGGTGGATAGGGTATACTTCCGGAATAGTTCGATTAAAATTTTATCGAAATCGGACTTTTTGAAGAATCAACAAAAATCAACAAAAACCTAAAAACTTTTCAACTTTGTCTACACCGATTACTCCAAGGTTTGTGGTCTGATTTCGATGATTCTTTTTTTATTAGTATAGTATATCTGCCATTTGGCCCCATAAAATTTTTATTTAGTTTGGTGCAGCAGTTTTTGTTACCGGTGCTATGGATTACAAAATTTTAGTGCACATGTAAGAAAATTATGCATTTGACAATAATTTGGATGAATAGTGAAACTAAAAAGGATAAAACAAAAAACTTAAAAAAAATGTAACCGACTTCAAAACAACCACAAAAAAGTTCAAAATAACCTACAAAAAAAAGCTTTTCTTTCGAAAGTCGGTGACAAAAAATCAATGAAATAAGAAGTCGGTTATGTTTTTTTTTTTAAGTTTTTTCTTAATAATTTTGATACAGGGTGCTTTGCTGTTTTTCGAACAAATTACCTTAATAACTTGATTCGTTTAAATCAGAGCAGGCACAGTGGTGTCGGTCTTGCTCGACTAACTATGTAGTTGCAGGTCGTGTGTTCGAACCCATTTACATAATTATTTGTCTCATCATCTGTTCAGTGTTCAGTATTTTATTACCCTTTACAATTATAACTTCACGCTAATCTCTCGTCCCTTAAACCAAACAATCCTGATTAGCAACCCAACAAATTGAAACTTAAAGCTGTTGCAATAAAGGCATTTATGTGATTTCTCGATAGCCGCCGGTGACTCATGTTGATAACAAATTATGTTCCTATTTCGTACTGGCCGGTTGCCTCCATTTTGTGATCTGTATCTCTTTCAGTGCTTAACTCTTACTCTTAGGCCCGTATTACAGAACGTCACTCAATACTCAAGTATTACTGAGTTTGACTGGCCTGTTGGTCTAGTGGTTAGTGACCCTGACTGCTATGCCGGAGGTTGTGGGTTCGATTCCCACCCCGGACAAATATTTGTGTGATGAGCACGATCATTTGTTCTGTGTCTGGGTGTCATGTATCTATATATGTATGTATTTAGAAATATATAAGTATGTTTTTCAGTCTGTTGTCTAGTATATAACACAAGCTCTGCTTAGCTTGGGACTAGATGGCGTTGTGTGATAGTTGTGGAATATTATTATTTTCTCTTTATTCATTTTTAAACATATTATTATTATTACTTAAAACTAGATTCAAGGCATTTGATTGGTTGAAATCTAGATTTCAATAGAGATCAGTGCTTGAGTTTCGTTCTGTAATACCCTTAGTGATAGGGCAGCATTCATGACGTTGCTTTTCACTGCTACTTTGATTAAAATGGTACTGCTGGCCACGTGGTCTTCTGGTGGATTCTAAAGTCTGGAAAAAGTGTTAAATCGGTTTTTCTATCAGATAATAATTACGAGTAAATCTTAGTAGCAGCACCTATGGATGGTATACAGCTTGCTGCACTTACAAGGGATTTAAATATAACTGGCAAAATGTTGGAGTCTTACATGTACACATTTTCTTTTAGAAAACTATACTCCTTTTTGGGCAGTCCTATAAAAAAAGGCGTAAAACAATGTCTTGTTAATTTATGGACAGATAATAATAATAGTTCAACGAAGTTATAAAAAACATAAAAAAGAAAATAGAAAAGTCCACTGTAAACGGGCGTCTATACAACGAAGACTTTTCCTATATTAACTTAATTAGGTAAATTAATATACAAAAGCAAATATTAAACATTGTTATGGCTAGAGATAAAAACCTCTCTTTTATCGCTAATTTGAGCGGACAAAAGTGAGCTCCATTCTAATTTGGCGAAAACACGCGTTAATTTATTTTTGTACAATAATAAACAGTATATATTTCATTACCCATTTTATAAAACATCGAAAATTAACAAAAATATCTATTCTTTCACCGCTCGTCTCATTCATGTTATTAAAAAGTAAACATTGTGGTTAGAACCGGTTTAATCCAGTCCGATCCGGTTTTCACACGTCACAAGGGGTGCGTTTCGCAAACTTTTTTGTTTTTAGGGGAAAACACCTTCGCTGGTGTGAAAAAAATATTAGGTAGCCGCTAAATGTAGATTTTCTCGCTGTGGCAACGTGGGGGAAATAAAGATGTAACATGTATGAAAATATGGGGGAAAAATACTGTTATTCGGGTGAAAAAAAAAATTCAACCATGGCAGAGTTTTCAAATTATTTTGCATGAAATTTACAAGAGTTTGCAACCCATGCTAGGTGGATTACACGTTTTAATTATGGCTTGTATATTATTTTATTATGACTGCTTAAATGCATTACTGAATTGATAGGTGCATTAGTAGTTAAAAATGAGGTCCTCTTTGCACTATTTTATAGCAAAATTCAAAACCACCGGGTGGTTTATTGTCAGTCGGGCAACAAAACCGTCACAAAATTATTATCAGTAGGCCAGAACTAAAACAATTACAACCATAATTCAACAACAACACAATCAGCTGTCTACGTACTTTGTGCTCGCCTGTACAGTTGTTACGCAAGTGCTACGTGGTTTATCACGACATGAATCACTTCTGTAGCCGGCTGTCCCGCGTCAATGCGCTGTTGTTAGTTGTATTACCGTCGTAGACGAGTGTCGCACTAGATACAGTATATTGACGTGCTTTAGATGCGTAATTAACGCATCAATATCAACCTATAATGTTCCCACAGCTGGGACACAGGCCTCCTCTCTGTGAGAGGGAGTGAGCCATAATCCACCACGCGGGCCCAATGCGGCTTTGTAAATATTGCCCAACAAAAACGATCTATTAGGATAAAAGTTATCTTATTTCAGATCATAGTCTATCTAGATACCAAATCCGACTGCGTCGTTAGTCCAAAATAGAGTCTGGGTAATTCTAGGTATGGTTTTTCAATCAGGATTTTTTAGTAGATATTCGGAGTCTAGATTTACGCCTGATTGATTGAAATAGACTTACTTCTTTTGAGGCTTATTTAGCGAAAAGCACCGTTTTATTATGTGACGTTTGAGATCACTTTACTTTGATAAGTCGATATTTGTGCAGTGTCTTTTAAATAGAGCTTGGTTACTCACAAAAACATTTTTCACTAAATTAAAAAAAAAAAACCTTTTTAATTTCTCTGTTACGTTTTCCATCGACATAAAAAAGTCATATTTTCTCCTATAAAATTGAAGTTTTATGCTCGAGTGGCCTCGCTCAAAGCAATGGAAGCTCCTATTAATAATTAAGTGAGTAATAGAGGGATAGCCGGTAGTTAGCTCGTGCTAATTACGGAGCTACTTGTGTTGCGCTTATTATGTTATCATCATATTAGTTTGTAAATAGCTACAGCTTTGGATCTCTCCTTTTAAAGTTTTACTGAGTTTTTTTTCTACTTTTTTTGCCAATAACGTCGTTGATTGCTGTAATTATAAGATCTTAAAAGAACGAAGGATTTTGTTGAACATTTCTGTATTTTACGTGCAGCGTGCTTTTTCTTATCGGGGTAAAATCATCAAATGAGTCCTCCCGCCCAGAGCGGGACTGGAGGGACTGTTAAACTCGTACTGACTGACACAACAGGTGTTCCTTTAATTTCAAATACGATAAAATTACGTCAAAATTCCCGTTTACATTATATCACAAAAACGTGAAAACTCATTGTTCTCTGAATGGTCTCAATAGGTTCAAAATCCTGAAAATAACAAAAAATTATGACGATGGAAAATCGCTTGGAAAAATGCATTTATTTACCTTACACTGTTGCCATATAATTTACCATAGAACATCGTTAGATCTTTAGAATTAGCAATATAATAACAGTAACAGCTTTTGTGACCAATAAGCATAATTAATATCTCTCTATCTTATAATCTTCCAAAAAGTTTATAACAATTCTGTTGCAAGTCAACGGCAGCCGACAAATAGGTACATCTATCTATCCTTTAATTTATAACTACACCAAAGTATAAATATATAATTCTCCTAAGTTCCCAGCTCAAAACCGAAGGTGGTGCATTCATATTTGATCAGGTAATAGGCCGGTAACTAGCAGTTAGCTGGCTGGTAATTACAGCTGTTACCGACGTTTCTCTGAGATTTCTTATTCATAGATACCATGCACTTATTTCTGGACGAAAACTGTGGTAAAGTTAGGTAGTCTCTGTGCCAAATTTGATCCAGATCTGTTCATCATTTTTACGAGATTGAGTATCAAACTTACATATTTCATCTTCAAAAACTCCGTATTTATAACATTAGAATTTTGGCTAGTTAGTGTTTTTTTTTTCGGAGCAGATAATAATTTACGTAAATACGAGTATTACTCTTAATATTTGCGAAAGTTTGTGAGGATGTAGGTATGTATGTATATGTGTATGCAGGTATGTTTGTTACTCTTTCACGCAAAAACCACTGAACGGATTTGGCTAAAATTTGGTGCACAGATAGTTTATAACCTGGATTAACACTGTACGGTTTACGTACATTTGCCCTAGTTTTAATGTAGCTTACTTGTCAATACGCCGACCACAAGGTTGGAATTAAATATTTTATAATCAGTGTGCATTTAGGCAACCACGCCAACTAACGTGTGAGAATTGCTAATAAGAACCTAACTGTGACTTACGGGAATAAACTTAAATATTTTCTGTGAGACTTTATCTTTAACACACTCAAACTACAACTACAACTTCATTGTCAATGTACAAACACATAGGATTTTAACCCGATGTTATGTTCTCGTGGGATAATTTTCGAGTTGTAGCGGGTGAAGCCGCTGGCAACAGCTAGTGTACTATTATAATTTATGAGTTATACGAACAAAAAATCTAACGACACGGTGAAGAATTTTCTTCGTATCCATAATTATTTTTATGTTGTCATCACTGCACTGCAACATGGTACTTAATTCTAATGTAGACTTATCAACTTTACGGTTAAAACAATAATTTGGTAGCAGATAGCGACCAGCAAGTAGAAGCAAGTCATTTAGAAGCAACAATCACCACTGAACGCATCGCGGTAGCCATTTTTAATTACAAAAGTAAACCAAACCAGCACTCCGTTAAATTCTAAGCGGTCAGGTAGATACATCAAATTCAACATAGGGTGACAACTGAGTGCCAGGATTTAATATAATGTTTTATTTTGCAAAGAATTAACATAAACGGCTATAGAAGGAAATTAGTGGATTTTAGTCATTACGAGTCTGACACTGACGCTACTGACAGTCTCTTCTGCTACACCCAGGGCTCAGGATTCATTTGATGAATAAACCACGAAAATAAAATCAGCAACATTTTATCCATGCCATGTACGTTTTGCCACACTAATTATTTTCATCTTTATCTTTATCTTCTTTATCTTTATCATTATCTTCTTTATCTTTACATATAATAAAATCGTAGAGCTGTCATTCCTGTACATTGAATATTTTTTTCTTTTTGTATTTTTTTCGAGATAAGGGATCGATTCTGATGCCAAATCAACTTTTTTTTTCTTTCGAAATTTTTTATGTTTTTTTGATTTGATCTATCGCTTAAACTACTGTAAAGTTGTCGATCAAATTTTCCTCAAATATTTCTAATAATATGCTTCTGTTGATAGGCTATGTATCATTACGCTATTTTTCCTGGGAGATAAGCAATTTTAAATTTTGTTGTTTTTATCTGTTTGTTTTTAGTTGGAAGCTAAACCACTGGATATTATTTAGTCAATTTTTCCCCAAATATTCCTTAAACTGCTCTTCTATTAATAGGATATGTATAATTACGCTATTCCCTTTGGGGGATTAGCAATTTTATAATATGTTGATTTTCAGTCATTGTTGACATTTGTATAAGAACCGCTATTTGAAAACACTGTCAGCGTACTAGCCAGTCTGGTTGGTGTCCTGCTTGACTTTCGTGCAAGGGGTCTCTGGATCAAATCTCGCTGTTTACTTTTTTCACTTTTTGAGTTTTCTTATATTTGTCCTGAGAGTTTCAAATAATTAAAAAAAAATGTGTATACTTTTATTTCAATATTATTCGCGATTTTAAATTATTACTATTTTTTTTCAATAGTTTTCTAGGATATAAATCTACACTGATTTAAATTGTAGGTAGTAATAAGTTGGATATTTTTTTAAATTGTAAAATTGTTTCGAGGTGTGGAATTTTAAAGATTAGAAAAAATTGTGTTTATTTATGTTTTGAATTGGTGTTCAAACCAGTGCATAGATTCTGTTTTAAACGACGACAAGTTGTACTCATCGAGTCAGATAATTAGTTATTTTTTAGGTATCACGCGGAATGCAAGTGAGAAGAGCAATGCTATCGTACGTTCAATTTGCAGCGATACTGTAAATCAACCCAAAAATGATAGTCTAATGTTTAAAATAAACACGGTTCTTTGAAATTAATGTCGCTCAAATAAGGACGTTTCCTATGCAAACTATGTACCTGGATATAACATTATTGATCTAAACTAATAATAAAAATGCAAGTATGTTTGTTTTTTACCTTTTCACGCATTACTACCTACTGAATCGATCGTCCCAAAATTTAGCATATACGTTGTCAGGAGTATAGACACGGATATAAGGTATCTTACATCCCGAATAACAGAAGAGAGCTGTTGCCGAGAAAACAATTACGTTCATATTCCAGATGGCGCCACACGATCCGTATTGTTTCTCAAATTCTAAAATAACGGAAGCGAAGCCGCGGGCAAACACTAGTTTCATAATAATTCGTTAAATCGAATTCTGGAATTCATGTTTCAGTTTAAATACTGAAGTTAACTAAAATTTAATCGAATCTATAAAAATGATAAATTATACGCAACTACCTAAACTTTTTCACCAGATTACACCAAGTTTCAAAACAGAAGTAATCCTTTTTTTTTGAAAAATAAGTCTTAAAATTGATCAGTATTTAGTGCAATGATATTTGAGTAAACAGATATGTTATGAGCGCGCAAAAAGTGAAGACCAGAAAATGTCCTGCGTGGGACAATTGCAAGTCTATGATGCCGACGTTCGGGGGGATTGATGACGCGTGTCGCTGTTTGTTTATCTAGCTGTCACTTTTTTCTTATTGCATTTTATCAAGTTATCCTTTTCACTTGTAGTGGAATGTAATGTGTGAATAAAAAGTGTGTATGTGTGCTGCCGCTCGGCGCGGAACAGTTTTTTCTTTTGTTTTGTAAGCGTATAACATATCTGTATATTAGAATATCATTGATTTAGTTGAAAAACATTTTCCTCGGGGCTCGCAATTCCTAGTAAAACAGATTGTGGACGCGCCACAAAACTTGGAATAACGATCAAGAACTATTTTTTTAAATTTAATGTTTATATTATAGTACTAGACAAGTACGTCTAAAAAAAAAACTGTATTGTATGTTTAGTTTAAGAAATGATTTTCAACCTTTTCGCATGGTGGGTGCTACGCCTTATTTGTAGGTGACATGTAATTTTGAAGTATTCAAAATTGAGAAGCAGTTTTCATTTAATTTAATTTAATTCTGTTTTTTCGAAATTGTTATAAATCTGTGACGAAATGAAATAAATAATAATAAAAGTAAAGTGCGACTGATATGTGTGACTGATATCTGTTTCCTAAAAAATCAAGGAATAGCAACATTTAATGACGTAGGACTGTCTGAAAAAGTAACCGTAACCCTGAAGCGTAAAGGACTACTGAAGGATCAGAGTATATTTTTAAGCAGTAAGAGTCTGACAGTTCCTTCCGCTATATCCAGGATTTAAGGACTCATTGCTAATGTTACATCCCAAAAAAAACGAAATGTAGTAATAGAATAAATTCCTTACAATTAAATTCATATAATTTTTTGCGTATAGCTCTCTCAAAATAGGACCTGAACAAAATTTATTTGTTTTACTAGTCGCTGTTGTACTATAGTCTACTACATAGCTATACTCGCTACTCGCTCCGCTTAAACTCCCAAGCCTCAGTCCTCAAAGTGATGAGATAGCACCCGAAGACAGACAGTTTAATCGGGCCCTTTACTTAATACAATCTGCGCTCAGATCTAAATTAATGCAAGTATAGACCGGAGTGCGGTGGGACTTTTATTGTGCTCGTTTTGGTGTAGGCAGAGTTTAGAGGTTCAGTTGTTGAGTTGTTGTACGGGGAATTTTAGACAGGCTTTTCTATTTCGTAGAAAAAATGTTGTTCATTGATTTTAATATTTAGATGGAAGTTATAGTAGAGGAGCTCATAATTACAGACGCATAGATTGATCTTTCGGGTTAAGCTCTGCATGCCGAGGTTGGTCTGTGGATAAGGTGACCATTTGTCATAGCGAGTTTCCTCTGTGCCTCGGAAAGCCGTTGGTCCCGGCTGTCATATGTAGATCTTTGACAGTCGTTACTGTTAGTCAGAAGCGCTAAAGTCTGACAACTAGTCTTACCATGTGGTATCGTATAAACTAGATACTGAGTTGTGAAGGTCCGATAGGCAGTCACTCAATATAAAATACTGATATTCAGCTGCATCCGGTTTGATTGGAAGCCTACCCCAATATAGTTGGGAAAAGGCAGGCAGATGATGAAATGGTATGAAGAATTTGATCCTGTTGTGGATGAGGAAGTGTCTGGTTTACCGAATCTGAAAGTCGTATCATTCTGCTCGTATTTGATGCAAAATATACGGAAGAACAGTGATTTTTGTCCTAGGTAGGCTAAAAACCCTCCAGGTACCGGTATTATTGAATAAAATCTCTTAAAACTTTGTGTATCTGTATCAATAAAAACCAAATCAAAGCTTATAAAAATAAACCTCTACACAACAAACAATCCTTATTCCTAACAAATCTAAAAGTGAAGTGGAAATGTTCCGTAAAATCAGTTTCATTGGCGCCGTATCGAATATTTTCATGACAAATGCCGCCATATTTCAGACAGGCTATCTTGCCGACTGGGTGTGCCAACAACTGCTGTGAAACAACCTTTGCACTTTGTAAGTAACTATTTTATTAGAGATCAGAATTTGTTTTTTTTTTACCATAATTAGCTGATGAAAAAGTTGTTTGAGGATTCTAATATTTTTGCAGTGGCTGTCAAACTTATGTAGATACTTTACTTTGTCCAACTTATTTCATCATCACAACTTAGAAAACGGCGAAGGAAAATGTTGAATAATTGTAAGAAAAAAAAAGAATGTACCAACCCGTACTTGGCTTGCGAGGTACATTAGACCCCATTCCAGAGGCGACTTTTAGAATAACCTAAGCATTTATAATTAGTTAGGTTGATTGTGCGGCTAACAGTTACTACTTACTTACTACCATTATTGGTACACATAATAATATTGATTGGAAACACGTATATTATTTGTTTGTTTTCAGGGTTTATAAATATGTATAATAATCATTATGTGTACTCCGAATAGAAGGCCTCTATTTAACAGTGGTTCTTTTCGGATGATCTTCTTCTTTGCGTGTCGATGAAATAGCACAGCTCTGTCATTTGCCTCGTTCAAATCCTGCAAGGTATAGGTTGGGCAGGATGGGCACGTAAGGAGGTGGGACATATCCTGTACAGAAGCTCCGCATTGGCATTGTGTTTTGGATGAGTCTAGTACACCCCATTTGGCCAGATTATTTTTACAGCGGCTAACCTGGGCTCGCAATCGATTGAGAGATTTCCAGATCGGCTACCGCAGTTCAGAACCAGGATCAGGTGCTCTGCTGGATTGAGGAAGTGAGGAGGGGTAGGATTACCTTTCTCTCCACAGTTCGCATCTCGTATCAGAGGCATCGATGTCTAAGGGTCAGGTCAGGTAAGTCAGTCTCAGTTTTGGATGATGATAATGATTAAATAAAATACAAAATATAAATTTTATTACACGATAATTTCACAGAATTGACTATGAAAATCTATCGTACATAATTCTTCAACTCAAACAATTAATTTGTACTGAATCAAGATGAAACATGTATGTGCTGTATGAATTGGTGAAACATAGTTATAATTACTCAAAATTAATGCGACAATTCCACTCGGAACAACACTAGGCATAAACTCATATATTCAAAATATATCATAATATATTATATTATTATATGTTGTGCAATTAACCCAAGTTTAACCGTCAACCATATAACGGGTTAAGGGTTAACAAATTAAATTATTCTGGAATTATATGCACAGTACGTTTTATTGTGGAAAGAAGGTGTGGCTTCAGATGAATGTTGTGTCACTGAAATAAAAAAATAATTTAATAGTCCTTCGTTAAATAAACACAAGAATTTTATTGCATTTTTTTATGTTTTAATTGTTTACGGGTCATATTTCAGTTATTATTGAAGAAATCAAGTCCTAGATCTGCGTCGATTAAAAAAAAATAGTGAGACGGAGTGCCAGTAAGTCCCGAGGTTAGACTAAGTTCTAACCAGAGCTAAAAGCCTTATCCGTATTTAGCCTTAAACCATGTTAAACATAACTTGGAAAGTCAAAAATATTAAAAGTTACGTGAAGATATTGTATTCCTTACATTTATTGAAATATAGATACAGCAAATACCTAATTGAAGTCTTAAAGACTTCACGGTAGACCTTCCAATTTATAAAGAAAGTATAAACAAGAACTTGTGTGGAAATAGTGAGGGAATCCATTTTCACATCAATCCGGTCACGAATGATGGTGTGGCCCCGAAATTAGCAGTTAAACTTTTTAATGTATCTGCTTGATACTGCCACTCTGTAGAATGTGAACTTGGGCTGTCGGAAATGTGCGTAATATTAACAATTGGGTATTATTGGCACCGCCCTACTCACTATGAGCGTCGCACTACACATTAGAGATGTCGCTGTACTCATACTCGGCGTCGCCCTACCCATTACTTGAAAATTACTTTTTCTTACTCATTATTGGCGTCGCCCTACTCATTATGGGTGTCGCCCTACTCATTATAGGTGTCGTTCTACTCATTACAGCCGTCGCACTACTAGAATAGTGCGACGCCGCCGCCGTATTAGAATACGGCGTCATCCTACTCATAGTCGGCGTCGGCCTATCTAAGTCGGCATCGTCTTTTTCATCGTCAGCGTCGCCCCACTCATTAAAGACGGCGTAATCTATTATGTTCCTTCTGCTGAGACATTGGTCTATCAAATAAAAAAGAAATGTGTGTGGAGTTCACAGCGTTCGTTTATAGTCAAAGCACGCCATACCTCTGAACATTTTGGAACGCCACATATTTCACTCACAACCAAAATTGATTCGTCAAACCAGGTTCGACTGTTCATCAATCAAGTGTCCGAGGTCCACAGTTTTAGCTGCACCGCGGTGGTAATGTGATATTATCCCATATCTGTCGCCGCGTCGCGTTCGGTGACGGCTCGCGTTAAATACTGTGCGTTTACTACGCGTTTACGAGCTTAAAACAAAACAATATAAAGTTTCCCTACAATTTTCTATTGCTTTTAACTAAATTGATATTACGAAACTGTTAGGGATTTATACGTAGGTACCTTTATTGTTTTTTTTTAAAGAGGGGTTGATGTGAGTGAATTTGACTAGGATTTTATGGTTTTACTTGCTTGCCTCAATGTTTTATGGTCTAATCGAATTGTTTTAAAGTCAATAATGCTCAAACTAAATATTAAGGGTTTGTTCTTGTTCAATTTTTTTTGTTCTTTTCTCTCTTCATCTATTTTACTCCACCTGCACGCGTAGCATGGCGATTCTATCTCTATTCTACAAAGAAAAGACAAAGTTATTTCGTTGTTATTTCTATACAAATCGACTGTTTTTTTGCACAAGTATGACACGATTCTTACACTATTAGAGAATAGAAACTTACTTTTCTATATTTTAAAAATTGCTATGCATAAATCGATAAAAATCTTTTACGGTCTGTCATTTTGTCTATTCTCCCGTCGACAAAACCCGTTTCTACGGCGCCATGCTACGCGTGCAGGTCCAGGTTACTGGGCCCATTTTTTAAATGAAATAATATGTATAACCTAACCTTATAATATAACCTATGAAATAATAGCTCATGAGTTATCATGCAATTTCAGGTGGACATGTAAATTCTCCATCTCACAATTTATTCTTATTTCAAGGGTTGATATCAGTCTGAGGTAAGGTTATTGATAGAAAACATTCAACTAATCTGTCAAACCATATATTAAGATAACCATACCGAATATGTCATTCTAATTTATTATGATCAAGTTAAAACTCTTATTAAACTTTGACCGATTGGGGGAGGTTGTTCTGGCTTCTTTAGGCAAGTTATACATGCACTAATCTAACTGAATCCAAGCTGGAATAGTGCAACAGAAAACTGTTAAGAACATTGGAATTATTGACCGAGTAACAGTTTATTGAAACATCTTTAACACCGTTATCTCCACCTACACAACTCCCTATCGTTAAGAATTGAGGAACAATTGACAGACTCACGATCATTGGTCGTGATTGAGAACGAATGGGTTCGCGCAGGAGTGAAGGACGATACATTGATAATTGTGCAGTGGTCTAGTTTGAAATGACGAGATAATACCTAACACCTTTTATAATAGAGATATGGTATTTGATTACGCAACATGAAGTGACAGTTTTCCCATGAAAATGTATGCCAAATGGTTAAGAAAGAAAGGAGAAAGAAAAGAACGAAAATTGTGTTTATTGGCACTAAAAATTAAAACTAATCAAAGTTTTAAATAACAAGACTAATGCAATAACTGAAGTAATAATTAGAAAACTAACAATTGAATGCCAAAAGGCCTCAGTATAGCATAATGCCAGATGGCAACACAGAGTTTGCCGCCTGACGCTGATTTTTAGTTGCAGTTTTTATGATCCTGATCTGTCAGGCCCAGATCGACTGACAGCAAACTGACGGACTGTCCTTAGTGTAAAGGTCACCTGACTTTGGAACGCAAAAGGTATCTGAAGTAACAGGGATGATCTATAGTCAGTCAGAGCCATTCATTTTAAATTAACTATATTTTCATTGAGGGTTCCGGAAGAAGAAAAGCATAGAAATGAACCTATAATATTTTTGCCAGAAAAAAAAAAACAATTACACATAGAAATGGCTGCTTTGCATTCATAACTGTGAGCTAAGCAATGCAGGTGGCACTTTCAAAACCACTTAAGTTTTAAGCTCTAATCTTGCACTAACAACAGTACTAGACATGAAAATTTAATTATTGTAGTTCTCTCTGTGAAAAACTTAAAATGTAAACTAATATTGCCATTACTTTTTTACTTGCGGGCTTTGCGGTTATTTTATTTTTATTTTTTTAAACGACGCTAGGAATTTCTCTTATATGCTGGGTGCATTTACAGACATAGAAACTCACATACACAAACACCCAGACCCGAAAGAACTATTTATTTTGTAGATCATACAAATATATGCATATCAATCGAACGCTCAGCCACTGCGCCAATCATAATTATTGTCTTTGAATATTTTATTTTATTTGTATCGACGAAATAACTACCATATTATGAAAATTAACACCTATGTGTCCCAATCTACGAAAAACCTTGTTACTGCACCTGATTATACACACCTACTATTAGCTATACTTAAAACTTTCCACTAACTAGAACCTTGAACTATAAAAACACAAGGAAAAATCAACAACAATTTTGTGGTATGTAACCGCAAATACTTAACTAAAATGCGTAGAAAATATTTAGTCGAGTCGTTTTAGACATTTCGTGAGGACACAACGCTTTCCGGCTACAATAAAAATATGTAAATTGAGCCAACGTCGAGGAAACCATTTCGCTTAATTGCAATCCCACCACCACCGGTTTTATATATTAAAATCACGCGACAACCCTAATGAGTGTATCTATAGCTACTTTGTTTGTATTTGTGCTCGTTGAGGTTCACAAGGACGTCTGAATTAGAGTTAGGTTTTAGCAAGAAATAGACGAGTTTGATTTCTCCTGAAAGGAATAGTCTAGAATTCTGGATTAGCGAAACACTGAATTGTGTGGTAATGATAAAAGTGGCCCAAGAGTTATTTGAAATTTGAAAAAGTGTTTAAGCCACGCTGGATAATCGCTCAATACTTTTTTAATTATCTCAGAACACAGAAATGCTGACCTTGCTGAGCAAAAGTGGTTTTGAACGAACGTAATTTTTAGGGATAATTGAATTTCAGCGTGCCTCTGTCTCCTTTCGCATTTTTTTTTTTAATTTTTATATGTCGTAAATTTAAATAACAAAAAGCTGTGGCTAATTAACTTTATGAACGAGGTTTAAAAAATAGGCAAATATGATTTGTGGAAAATGTAGGTACAATATCAATCCATTCAATGTACATTTATGGGGTTTTATTAAAATTATTTTATACGTAGAATTGATTCGCATTTAATATTTCGTGTATATTAAATTTCCAATGCATTCATGCCTCACAGTGCCAGATTTATCTGCCTGCCTAGCCTTTTCCCAACTATATTGGGGTCGGCTTCCAGTCGCTTACAGTGCCAGATTTATGAATTCTCGAAATTGAAACATTGTAGTCGGAAAATACAAAATAGCAAATAGAGAATGATATTCCACGTAAAAGTATATGTTTTCAGCGAACTAACAATACGAGTTTACAGCCGAAATCAATATTGATTAAAAACACTATTGAAAAATTCGATGCATTTCCAATTTGAAATTCAATATTAATTAAAAATGAAAACTGAATACACTCAACAAATTGTTGCCAAATATAGATCCTCTGTTCCGTTGACCCAGCAAATAAAAAAGTAAACGCATATGATTCGTGGAATGGAAATAAAAAATCCATTTACCATGCCTCCTGGCCATGTAAAGGTACCAATTGTCGAAAAACCCGGGTGTTCTGACAGTTCTGCTGCATTATACCCGGGTCTCATACAAGAGGAGGGATCGCGGCGGGTCAGTTTAAACTAGCCGCTTCCAGTATACATTATGTCCGTACTATGTTTGCACGGTCGCGAGTGCATAACCGGAGGCGATGCAGTCCTGTTGATTTTTTATTTTTTATACTCGGGTCCGTTGAGAGCTGGGCGTTAATCAATAACTTTGTACATGCTGCACGCAAAACAACAAAAAAAACACGTATTGTTTTGTACACGGATAACATTTTTTATCCGGATCTGCGACCGGATATAGGCAAAATGAAAGAGTGTATTAAATCGATCGTGAACAATATTTAATATTCGCTTTGTGTTGGTTTTTGTGAGGGTGAAAATGGAGCATGGAGCTGCATTATTCGCGCGTAAAAGTTGGCTTAGAAAATGGGTTGACGCTGCGCTTTTGCAAAAAACGTGAATGGCGCGGCTTTTTGGTTTACCACCAGGCCTTATTGCTTTTTATTGGAGAATTTTAACGTGATAAAGTATACCCAGTGTAGATCAGAAAGGTTCTATGATGTTGGCGAAACTCTGCAAACGTCTATAACAGTTAATATAATAGACAAAACGATTATTTATTATTAATAGTCGACAAAAAAATAATTACTGCTGGATTCACTAGTATTTGTAACAAAACATATTCAATACACTAAATTAAACGCAAGTGAGAGCTCCGATATCCTACAAATGTGAAAAATCAAAATAATTTCCTTTAAATAAAAATCGACCTTTCATTAAACATCTGATAATAATTAATTTACATTTATGAAAAATATTCGCTGTAAATTGCAGTACGAAACAGACCCAGAAAAATGTTAAAAGCCTTTTAAAATAACTGAAAAATGAGTAGAGAGAAATAAACGGAGAAAAAAATGCGTGTTTCAATGAAAAATGCAAATGAGAGGCTTAAGCATGTTACATAAAGATAAAAAGATACTCTGGAGCGAGGATTAATGCGTATCAAAAAAGAATTAAACATTTATTTTTATATAAAATATTGTACGTTTGTGGAAAGCAGGGTTTTAACAACTTTAAAGGGTATTTTTATTGAAATGTAACCACTAACAGTAAAGGCTGATAAGAGCATTAAAAATATGTATGGCTGTACTTGTTGGTATATTATCTACTTTATAAAAATAAGTCGGGTTTTCCTTCCTGACGCTATAACCACAGTATAAATATATACAGTAGTGGATCTCGGCCGCATGATAGAAATAAATACCTACAGCCGCGCGGTACGTAAACATGCGCTAGGGCTGTTCGATCCGACGCTCGTCTCCAGCATTTTAATTACATTTGCCTACTTTCTGTATCTATCTAGTTTTGTGATTGTAAAATTTGTAAATATACTTTTCTTATATCAGTAAACAAATAAAATACTTTGTATATTGAATAGGAAGGATTTTAACACAAGCGTAAGTACCTACCGTATCATGATTCATCTGCCTATAACTTACCAATTTCACTCGTCTCAGTAACTTTCCTTTAGTATATTCACTGTATTTATTAATCCAAATACCCTTTTTGTCGTGAGATAATAGAAAATATTTATCCATTAAAAAGTCACACATTATGTATGTACCTACCTGCCAGCTACTAGTACTTAAGTAAAATTATTTTATAGTCAGTACTTTTTAGAGTTTACAGGTATTTAAAAAAAAACTTATGACTGGATACGTTATTGACGAATTCATACACCCAAAAACAGCACAATATTTCCTACTCATCATATTAAATTATGTCCATGAACTGATTTTGTTAAAAAAACAAAGCTCTGTCCGTTCATCACTACGGTACGGCCGTGACTGTCTGCACCTCAAGCGCGCCCCGACATCGAGTCACGTGGTATAGCTCGCGTTTCGTCCGTTTGTATGAAGATCAAATACTGTAGATATTATTACCGTGCTATAACTCCAGAACGCACGAACCGATTTCCACGGTTTTGCGTTCGTTGGAAAGGTCTCGGGCTCCGTGAGGTTTATAGCAAAGACTGGTGGCGAAACGGAGTTCACCGGGTTTGCTAGTGTATTATAAAACACGATCATTCCAGATGGCCCAACTTAAGCATGTTAGGTTCGAAGAGCTTCATTTGCTAAATTTTTCCCAAATACATGTCGGTATTTGCTTTAAACGACTGCCTATATGACCTCCAAAGCATAGTAGGTAACTGTGGTCGGTTTGTTAGATTTTCGGGCTGCTAACTGAGCTGTAACTAAGGAACAACTATCAAAGCTTTCGAATAACAGCCAGAATCAACGCTCAATAGCTTAAAGTACTTTGCAAGAAATGGGTGATCCACTCGGGCTATTTTCATGTTACTGCGAGCACCTCGTCATAGTATCTGTTTTACCTAGAGTAAAAACAGAACTTCAGTAAGCCCAACCTTTATGTAACTCGAAATTACATAAGCATAATCAGCCTATAATGAACCAAATACTGGTTTCTGACAGGGATATCTTCACAAAAAAGCGTGGGTAGAAATCTCACGCGCGCCCAGAGTGAGTTCGATATCGATGATTTTAGGCATACTTTTTTTTTTATTTGAGATGAGTTTTTTTACTCTAGTTAAGGTCGAAGTGATTGAGACACAATCCACGATAGAATGAGTTTACTCAGAAGACTTCAGACAGACTTCACTCTAACTTTGAGGAGAATAAAAGCAGAAAAAATCATGAAACGTTTTGTATTATAGTTTTCTCTATCCCTTCCAGTAATTCTAAATCTTCTCCCTACATCTAGAAAGATACACAGCACTTTGACAAGTCCTCTCAACGTTAAGTATTTAAAAATTAAAAACAAAGGGAACTTTTTCCCATGAACAAGCACTCGAGACGAGTTGAGCCTGAACTTGTTGAGCAATGTCGAGTAATGTTGAGCCAAAGTTGAGTGATGTTTATGTTTACCGCAGTCACGAACGAACGCGGATGTTTTTAATTAGACTACTTTTATTCGTGTCATTTGCGATATTATTTTGTCATTAAGTTTCAGTTGAGCTTTGTGTGTTTCTGTGTGATGCAGATTTTGATTGACAATAAAGTTTTCTGAGCTATTTTGAAGGAATCCATCAATATGGACAGACATACCGTTTGTAAAAGATTCTTATTCTCAAACTTGACAGATTCTCAATCTTGATTGAGTGGTCTTGGTCGTCTAATCATGGTTGGTGGCTGTGATAGGTAGCCACACACGACAAATGGGCTAACGCATGATGAGGTCGTGGTTCCGTCAAGGAAAACTGTTAAGGATGCCGTGGCCCTGAAAAAAAGCAATTATAGGAACAGAGTGGATTTTCGGGGCGGTAACTCGCTTCATAATCCGTCACCATTCCTCTACAGTACTTTGACAGTTTTTATGTCATGTGACTGGGACTGTATTTTATTTTAATTTTGTCTTTTGACAATTCAAAAGTGCCTGTAACTGGCCTACTTGAAATAAACGATTTGATTTTGATTTTTTTGATTCTCACATCAATGCCTTTCTTGGACTGATTATTTTGTATGCATTTTTTGTTTGTAAAAGATTAGAGACTCTCAAACTTTTTCGAAAATAACAACTTTTCGAATATTTGGTGGATTTACATGGTGAAATCGTTAAATCCTCTCCCGGACAGGACAGGAGGGACAGTTAGACGTGTACTGACTAAAATCCACAGTGTTCCTTCAATAGCCCTTTACGTTCCAGGGTCACAGTTATACCTGATATACCTGATAAGACACTCCCACGACTCTTACGGACTTTGTCCCTCTACGGAGCCCTGTCGGATGATTATTTATTTGAGCGGTACTCTTATGAAAGGACCATTTCTCTCCAAAAATAACACAAAAGTTCTGAATACATAAATCAAAGTCGATTGAAAAACTTTTTAAACTGTAAAGTAGTCAAAACTGATCATTTAACCACTAAATATATACACACAAAAAACAACCGAATAAGGCATAGAATATTCTATAGCTATTAAAATTAACTACGTATTGTGTGGGCAGAACCACTTTTGACAGCTTATCAAATTCAAGGTTTGAGTTTTGTCAATATGACTTATATGGACATACGGACACACTCCTGTTTGAATATGTGTCTAAATCGGTGAGGACAAGTTGTAAGAAACATTTTGAAGTAATTAATTTAATGAATTTGAATATTTTTGACATTAGACACTCCTATTATGGGAGGAACATCGTTTGGTAAGGAGAAAAAATACATGCTTGTACAAATTTGGAAATAAATCTTGTTAATCATAATGAAATATCAGCTGCCGACCAAGAAGTTGGTTTAATTACCAATTTAAGGTTTAGCTAAGTGTTCGCCCCCGTAAAAATGTAGACTTGGGGTCGATTCCGGGATCGAGCAGGGTATATGAGTTTTTCCATGCGAAAATCATTTTAAACTCAGTGGCAGTCCAGAATCTAGTTAAGTGCCCCGTTGATGTTTAAACGCTTCATTAAACGCGCAAATTAAACATAACAGGAAAACTGTGGCTTTCACAATAATTTCATCATCCATTTCGCCATTGACTCTGTTTCCTTAACTTTCCTCATCCTTTCAGGGCTGCCCTTCCCAAGTTGACTCCACCTGACCGGCGTCGGGCTTCATACATCAAGTTTGTCTAGAAGCGGTCTCCACTCAAGGACACGTCTAAATAGGTAGGTAACCGTGACCTTGGAACGTAAAGGGTCATTGATGGAACGCTTCCGTTTTTTTCAGCTCCACCCGGAGGACTCATTAGATGCTTTAAAGTAAAAACATGATCAAAACAAATTACAAGTGTACCGGTTTTTTGTCCTACGAAAGATGTGGTCTGCCCACTGTCCCTTCAACTTACTAATTCTTTACGTGAATTTTAGTACCAATAAAAAATGACACACCACGTTTTACGTGCAAACAAAATCTTGGTCACCATGGTCAAAATTGCTTCGCGGTCGCTAATTATAACAAGTTTCTCTACAGTATACTTACATAAGTGATTGTATGGTAATTACCTTAGGTAATATACTGTGTAAACTGAGAATATGTTTTCTTTTAATAGGTAATTGTTATGTATTGGGATATTTTTAAGGTGTTGTAATAGCTTGGACTTGCTTATCAATGTTGTAAGATGGTACATTTGAGAGATATACAATATTGTTGGAGAATTTACTATAAAAAAAACTTTGACCAACTCCAAAATGTCGAGATGTATGCATGTATGTTACTGTCCAAGAATTTTCACAATCAGCAACTAACATTTATCACTATGTAACATTATATTTGGACTTAATCTTTTCCTCTCAAAAGACAAAAAATCTTCGTAAAAATCAGCGCCCAGCATTACCAGATCCAAAAATCCCCGGACCCCAGACAATTAAAGGACAACTCGCTCTCCGACCATGGACCATGCCCGGGTCGACGGCACGTCGTGTTCCACGCGTGCCTCAAAGAGCGTCAGCAAAATGACGGGGCCCCCTCTCAAAGGGCCTAAGCCTGCCGGGATCGCGGGGCTTATTTCCTTACCATGACCCCGGAACATAAAGGGCTGTTGAAGGACACCGTGGATTTTAGTCAGTACAAGTCTGACAGTCCCTCCCGCCCTGCCAGGGGTTGGATGGGGTGTCTTTTGATGATTTTACCAAAAAAAGAAGACCCCAGACAATCCCGCTACCCCTTACAGTCCCACATCTCCAGACCGTCTCTCGACCCCAAACAGTCTTATGACCCCGCATAGACCCGCGACCCCGCTCTACCTAGGGTAAAAGACTCAATAACAATAACATAAAAAAGGGTTTGTTAGGTTGCCATTGCCACCCAGTAACATCGTAAATATAATTATGTAACCAATCAGCTGCTTAAAGCTTACTTCAAGCCTAATTAGTTCGACAGAATAGATAAATGATAGTATCAAATACTAAGTTAAGGCTTTCATTCACCTGTTGTGGAAATACTAAAGAAATTCTTAAAGTTTTGAGACACCTAGGTGCCTGCAAGGAAGGTTTTATTTATAGCGATAAGCATTGTAGAGCACACCTGACCAGTGTGTGCTCAATTTCATTAATAGGATGACTCTAAAATATTTTAATAGGAAGAAATCATCATCATCATCATCATCATCAGCTTATAAATGTTCCCGCTGCTGGGAAACAGGCCCCTCTCTGAGAGAGAGAGAGACCATGATCAACCACGAGGGCCCAGTGCAGGTTGGTGAATGTCACATGTCTTCGAATTTTTTGGTTCTAGGACATACCGGTTTCCTCACGATGTTTTCCACCATCGAAAGAAATACAATAAAATTACCTAATTAAATCGGAATAAAATTTCTTCATAGAAAGAAATACATCATCAATACACACGATTAAATATCACATGGCATCATAGTACAATCGACAAATTTGGATCATGAGACCCACCATAAGCTTATTTTCCTACAGACATTCAAATACCATTAGGTCCACATTCGCGTCAACAAACAATTATCCATGCTATTATCTTATCTTAGATCTTTGTCAATTTGACGGATTCAAACGATTTATTGTCAAAATGGGTCATGATTCAACTTTGTCGATTATATATAACGTCTGTTTTCTCGAAAGTGCAAATTACTCTTCTTCTGAATCTTTTAGAATCAACCAGAAATCGAAAGTAATTTTTAGATTTTTGATTGAAAAAAAAATCTAAAAATTAAAAATTTAACCCAGGATTCCACCAGCTTCTCGACTAACACCACTTCTTCAAGCAATCTCTCGAATTTCTAGTATTGGCTGACCTCGCATCGTTTAGGCTTTCTATAAAATGACAGGTCAGCTTTCACTGGAACTTTATCATGCATACAGCAAGCGTACTTAATTTTTAAACAGTTTGTCACTAGGAAACGTCCTCGAACAAGTCTTTAACTATTTACTTAACATTTACACGCCCGATTAACTTAATCGTCGTTTAACCGACAAGAATTATAGCTTTCTTCGTAAAAAACTACCAATTAAATGAGTTCATTTTCAATTTATGTCTTGTCCTATAAATTATTGGTGGACCCGTTGAATATTGCTAGCCTTCGTGTGTTTCCGTATATGGTCGGCGAATAAGCCGAGTACTCGTCGCTAATTAGTGCGTCTGTCTGAAGCTTTATTACAAGATAAAACGTCATTCTATATGGACGAGCGGGTTTATAACGAAGTGTTTTCTATTTGAAGTATTTTAGATATTTTTCTGGGGTAAGTTTTTTTGTTTACTTATAATATAGATGTCCCACAGCTGGACAAAGGCGTCTCCACGTCAAACGCCATCTCGGACCAGTTAACGTTCAGGTTATCTCGCTCACTTTTTTTTGGAGCTATTATTTGGTCGTTTGATTATGGTCATTGGAAATTGATTAAGGGATATGTAAAATGTTAATCAGTGTTTGTTAAGAGGAAACAGCAAGGGCTGGAGAATTGAAAAATAGGTATCTGTAAAATCTATTGCTGTCGCACAGTGCCCACAACAGAGTTACAGAGCGCGAAGGAAACAACTGCAGCTTGGACCGAAAATACCTTAAAAATGGCACAAAATTAACGATTCTTAGTCCCCTGATTACTCCTCCAAAACTTAACCGATTTCACTACTTTTTCCTTTAAAAAATAAAGAAAGGCATTGGCCGTGTTCCCATGTTTTCCTTTTTTTATATAATCTCGTCAAATTTGTTTACTGATTATTTGAACACAGCGGAAAATTTGGCCATTTTTTTAGGATTTTGAATGTTCATATCTCTTTTCATAATTAATTTATGGGGAAAAGGAAAACATAGAGACATGCCAATAGTGGTCATAGATTTTTTGTAAAAATTACTGCTCTACTGGCATTATCCAGGGAGAAAACAGGGGACTACGTTTGTATGGAAAAACGGCCGTGCTGTTTCCTCTTAATTAGTGAACTTATCTATCACGACTAAGGGACAACCCTATGTCGAGCTATGGACATATAACAGAAGCTTTAGTGTGTTTTAAAAAAAGTAGTAAAAAGTCTTCTCCATTCATTTATTTTTTCGATACTAAATAAGTCTGTAAAACCTGAGAATCTTTCTTACAAAATTATACTAAGACTATTATTTCGTATTCCTCTTTTAGATATCTTGTTTAGCTTAAAGGCAGGCTCAAAGCTTAACCGAACCTTTTACAGATTTAACACCCGAAAGAAACACAACAAAAAAGTCCAACTTATCATAAACCTCCACATTTGATCTCCAACAAACTATCTATATGTAAAACTGGATTGCTAACAGAATTGTATACCAAAGCAAAATCCTCCAAAAATCGTCAATACGGAGACACTATGTGTTCCATAGCAAGGGATTTGTTTCAGCAATGGTACTAGAAAAAAAAATTGTACATTTTTTTGTCGATGTTTCAACGTTTTTCTGCCATCGGTGTGCCTGGAGCTTTGTGAGGCTCGAACTAAGAGCTTTAAGGATGGTACAGAAAATAGTAAAAAGAGTTTGTTAACACGTTTGTGAATTACAATTGGGGGAGTTTACTGAGAATTAGTGAGGACATTACTGAGTGGAAGTACTAACCTTTTGTTTTCTTGTTGTTTTAGGACTTTTTTCGTGCGGTGTTTGCTATGCTTGTTTATTTTAGGAATTGTAGGTACTGTACTTATTTAGCCATGAGATAATTGTACTTTTAGTGGTCGACCATAAAAATAATCTATGATCTAAACTGTAGTTGAAACAGTTTCTGTAAAAGACTGAATATTGTGTTAGTACAATGGTATACCCCTACTCTACAGGGCTAATTATATTTGAGCTGTTCCCTTTTTCTTTATTATGTTGATACATAATGTTTATATGGTAGGGAGCTAACCGAAGGTCTCGCATTTTAGAGTTACATTTTGCTGGTCTTATCACATAAAATGAACAGAAACTCACGTTCTTTATCTATGTTATATAACCCTACTACTACTTATTTTGTTATTCTTTCACATTACAAGTACTGAAAGGATTTGAATTATAGGTGCACAGATAGTTTATGATTTCGATAGTTTCACATTTACTCGTATCACATAAGATGATTTTGATTGCGGTATTACCTTCTTTCGTTGGATAATTTTCGATTTACACGCAAGCGAAGCCTCTAGCAACAGCCAGTTTAAAAATAAACGAAACAAAAACGATGTCTTGTCGTTACTTTAACAACTTATAAAAAGTGCTGAAACTTTTTACCTTGTCCACTTTCAAATTAAAAGTTCTTGTTAGTAAGTTTGAGTTTTCTTCTGTAGCTTATAATGTTTTTAGCTTACTTTTCAAGAAAAAATATTTAATTGGTACAAGTACACACAACAGAAAATTAAGAAAATATTAAACAAAGAATTAAAGTTTTCTTATTATTGTCAGTCCTTAAGGGATGCTCCAACCAGCCCGCGAAATTCAATTTTTTTTACGTTTTTTGCAATTTGCAGGCCAGTGACATGTTGTAACTTTTATCAAAACATGAATTAGATTTCGGAGATTTTAACATGATGCACCTTTTCTATGTGAGAGCTGATGGAGCGAATTTTTTGATAATTTTTATATTTAAAATTATACTTGTTATTACCGCAATTCATATTTTGATAAAGTTACAACATGTCACTGGCCTGCAAATTGCAAAAAACGTAAAAAAAATGAATTTCGCGGGCTACTTCGACACAATCACCTTAAGTTGCCGTAAATAATAATCATTCAGTAATCATCAGCTTAATCTTTTCAGAACCATCTGTTGGCTCTTTCCCTATAGTCCTGTGCGGACCGAAACCAAATAGCATAAGTTGACATAATATTAGTTATAATTTTTTTGTGACACGAACAGATGGATTTTTGTTACTCTTTCACACAAAAACTGCTGAATGGATTTAAATTAATGAATCTGGATTAACTCATAAGATACTTTATATCCCGGAAGCCATTGGCAACAGCTAACAGTTCATAACTTTTCTGATTAAACTGTAACCTTCCACGTTTTAAATAACCTGGATAAAGTAGCTCCCAATAGCATAAAACAAAGTCACATCACAATTCTAAAATCATAATTGAAAATGAGGAACAAGTGAACAGTTCCAATGAAAGTTACACCCCTCATCGCCAGTTATTGAAACAGGACTGAATTAGTTCTGAAGGTTTCAGTACTTTCAGGAGGCATTGTTGAGTAGGGACCATCATAGGATACGATTACGACTAGTCGGAATGTGTTATTTTGTATCACGATGTTGTACCGATATTAAGAAATTGTATTAGTATGCGTTCAAGTAGTTCTAAATGCACTTGCATACGCCACCCTACTGGAATTATGGGAATTTCTTAAAAAGTCAAAGTCAAATCATGTATTTTAAATAGGCCATCAGTGAGGCACTTTTAAATGTCAAATATTAAAATTAAGGAAAGGGATGGGATGGGATTGATTCTACACCCATTCGCTAAGGTAGGTTGTATGGAGAAGAATGGGCAAGAAACTCCAAAAGACACTGTGGCCCAGGAATAGGAAGGGTAACCGAAGGATGAGGTTAGATTTAGAGGCAGTAAAAGCCTGACAGTCCTTTTCGTTCCAGAACGGTGGCAGTCGTATAATGATCATTTCGAATAAAAAAAAATCTACCTATCAAATTTTCGGTTCAAGGATATCCGAATTTTCTTTCGTTGTTTTCATTTAACAAACTATAACTATCAATTACTTACATAGATACTACTTCCTACTTCAAAACTCTTTAGGTCGTCATGATCACCGCTGGCCCTCTAAAATCAACTAACACCAAGTCGAATCGGTCTTGCAACGCATACTCAAAAACTACATCATAAAGCTACTCAATGAAAAAACAACCGCTTAAATATCCGTAGTCGGCTCATATTTGAATAGTTCACCGTTTTGCGGCCCCGGGCGCTATACAAGCTATACTAGAAATATGTATTTCAGCACTAAACTGCCTGAAACGGGTACCGACAGGAATTTCGTACGAAAGTTTTCATTGGCCGTAAAATTTAATGAACATTTTTGTTTTGCGTTTTTCTGGTTCATTCCCGAAGGTCTTACGTTGTTCACACTCCTGCGCTCGTTGGTTAAGCGGAGTTGTTCTCTATGAACTGGACTTTGTACTATTTAGCTTTAGGGAAGTGCAGTAATTAAACTCTGGTACTATTGCTAACCTCGTTCAAAATGTTAAACAGAAATAATTGACATAATTGACTTATCGAAAAGGTGAACATACATACACTGACTTTGCCATACCTATTATTGGAATCAAATATAGCAGCTCACAATTTAGGACCCATTAATATTGGTAGTCATTTTTACTCGTGGTGCTAGGCAACTGGGCTTCTCCCAGCTGGAATGTCCCTTTGTGCCTGTTGGCCTTGTTTTGTTCTGTCTCCTGCTTGCATGGATGGAAGTGGAAACAATTTTTTTCCTACTCCTCCACTATACTTTTCTGATTAATTTCGTTACAGGATCCAAGACAGGTAAATTCATTCTCCGGGACACGTCGAGCTTCATTGTCTCGGCGCTTTTCTGGTGGTTGCCACTGTTGATTCTGGCTTTCAGGAGTTACAGTGGTTTGGGAATAGAGTGGTGGGTCCACCCATTAAAAAAAAACATACGCTGAACGACTGAACTTATTTGTGAAATGCTTCAGAGAGGCGTGGTGCGTAGTGCTCGCAATCGGCGTGCGTGTATGACCACAAGTATGAATGTGGATGAGAAGGACGGAGTAAGGATGTAAGGGTTGTTGCAGATGACTTTCTGTAGTTTCTGAATACCTCCATGAGAGGAAGAGAAGCAAGAAGAAGAAAGAGTTTATGTTATATATCGAAGAGATAAATATGCATTATATTAGTTTCATATTTTGACAGACGAATTCAATTTCAATTCCTACTACATGAATACAGGAGTACTATGTGGAAAAACCTGGCTCTCGTACAATGAAAAAGTTCACTCTCAAAATTCCCTGGTAGCCCTGGAACATAAAGAGCAACCGAAGGCACAGGGTCAAATTCAGAGGAATGACCCGTTTTATGATTATACCACCTCAAATGGGTTGGTCAAAAATACGAAAAAAAAGTAACATGATGCTAATGATTTAGAGAATAGAAAACGGGATTTGAAGTTCTAAAGGAAATAGGCGAATCTATTTTAGTCTAGTAGTGTAGGCAATTCGACTTAAATATTCGATGGCCAGAGTTCACGACTTTGATTAGCTATGATACTGGCATTGTCAGGTGCTCCCACCTACACGAAAGGCAACCAGTTTGCTACCTGCGTGGGGTGATTATGAACTAAGGTCATAGTAGTTCTGATTGTTAGGCTAGAAGGAAAAGAGATAAACCTATTATTTTTATACGAGACGAAAAGAATAAGCATATCCATGCTTAGAAGGTAGAAGATGGAATTTAAGTAGCTTCCTATTTATATTTACTACGTATTCGCCGAGGTTTCACTCTCACTACTCGTCTCCTATTGATTGAAGCGTGATGTTATAATAGCCTATAGCTTTCTTTCTAGGGTAAAGGGAGATTATTTGGTGAGACAGGCAACTCAGTGATAAAGTCTTAAAAGTCTCTGAAAACCTTAACTTTGCATGCAACTAGTTCACCACTAAAGTGGACAAGATCTAGTGACACATCATGTCGCATTACAGCATGCATAGAACGTTTTGAGAGACTTTTAAGACTCTATCACTGAGTTACCTGTCTCACCAAACACACTCTTCCGTTTTATAAAATTACGAGTAATTAAAGATAGGACTACATTATGACTTATTCAATTTAAGATTGAATTATATGTAAACTACTAGCTGAACCGGAAAACTTCGTACCGCCACAAAATTATATTTATTCACCTTTTAAACTTTCCCAAGGCTTCCAAAAATAATTAAAACCAAAATAGCCAAACCGTTTAAGCCGTTCTCGAGTTTTAGCGAGACTAAAGAACAAAAATTGATTTTTAAAATTATGATAGAGAAGAAGACATAGATATTCCTTGATATGGCATTGAACATGCATATCTTCACTTCTCAAGGCGATTTTCAAAATAATTTCAAGTATGAAAAAATCCTATAAAACAGTAAAGGGTCTATGGAAGGTACAAACAAAAAAAAAAGCAACCTTAAGGTTGGCAACACGCGACGCAGCTAGGAGTTAGAAAGTTACAAGTTTACAAGATACGCAAGCTCAGCCGACCTTGGCATCAATTTGTAGCCATAGACTAGGAAATTATGGATATAGAGTAAATCTGCAACATAATATTATCATACTTTTTAAATGAAGCAAAAACAAAAATACTCTGTCTTTCCTTGTATTACGATGATAACCGAGGGGCACCCCAGGTTGTCGAGGTATTCCCGTGTGAGCAATTATTTTTAGAGCATCTAAATTAAGAGCAACTTTTTATTCCCGATTGAGCACCTATAAAATTTTGACAAATTGCTCAAACGGGAATGAAATTATAATTCAGATGTATTCCCATTAGAGCAACTACTGTGTGATAGCTTGTAGTTATGGACGTTATGGTCCATCAAAGACGTTTTTTTAGAAATATATCTCTGTCCACCAGTGGTGGATATACTTTGGGTGGCCATCGGGCATCATCGGGTATAATGCACTCTGATTAGCCCCCGACTTTACATTTAACAATTGAACATTTTTTTAATATTAGTTTGTCGCATTTTCACTTGCCTACTTTGCGAAGGTACCTAGTGAATATTTATTTCTTTATATAAACAGAAATGATGACTTGACGGTTGATAATAACGAAATATTTTGCGCTTACACGCGAAATAATATATGGGACAAGGTCATATAAAATGATGATTCTCAGTTCCACTTACGGTAGTTAAAATAACATCATTAATAATTATGAAGAAGATGAAAACCATCACTGACCAGTCATCAATTCAAACATCACTAGTCATCAATTCATCTCTTCGACACGTATAACCACATCTCCCAGAATCGACCCCCCACAAAACACCATAAAACAACCATGTTTCATCTTAAAACCACGTTCACCATCCCACTTCCGCAAACCCCACTGCCCCACTTCCTCACCCCCCACTTCCGTTACTACGTGCAGATCGTGGGGTCAGCAGAAAGACACGTGTAACATCAACATGTCCCAATCTGCGCACGCGCATGATTCCAACACACCTGGCCGAACAATTGTCACGTTCTGATACTGCGTTCATTCAATAATGTTATGATATCGGTTTATTGTTTTAATTAGGTAATTTAAATAAAATGTAGCTAAGTGGGTTAGCAGTCCGTTCGCAGATTTCAATAATATTAAGTGTTATCATGCTATATTGAACCATTTTCGAGGAAATATATATTTTCTTAGTGTGTTCGCATAGTGTGTTATGGCCCACTAACTCTAATAAAAAGTATATCCAACAGCGGTAACATGCTGTGCTGCAAAATCATCCTTTAATATTCCCACTGCTGGGACACAGGCATCTTCTCTGCGAGAGGCTCAGACTCTCCTCTGATAGTACAATGATTGGGAGGACTCAGTCACTTTACGTCGAAAATTCGTCTTTTTTTTTCAGAATACCTGCGATACCGCAACCCAAACCAGTTGATTTTATTTCATGCAAAAAAAAATGACGATATCGTCAAATCGCGGGAACTAGATTAGAGAAGCATAAAATTGAGAAGTGTGGCAGAAATAAGCCGAGGTCTGCATGCAACGATGGATGAACTCTAGTATAAAAATAAAATTGCATCGAAACTACACGATGATAATAAAAGGACCATTACAACATTTAACTTTGTGAAAATGACACATGACAAAAAAAATTGCCATAGGCAACATTTTTACATAGTTTATTATTTACTACGTGGGGTAGGTATCCATATTTCTGCCTCACAAAATATGATATTCACTACCACCACAAAAAAATCCAAAATCCCATTCCATTCGCAAAATACACGCAACTCTACAATGTAACCAGAAATTCTGAAAACTTTTATACACAAGACAATAATTTTAATATTTTCAATAGCAGCCGTACCGAACTGAATTCCTGGAATTATTTTCCAATATTTATTTCAACGGGTTTTTATTCCGCAGTACACGATCGTGTTTTGCTCTCAACTAGTATTTTTCCAATTTCATAAAAGCGTTTTGTGTCTGGTTTACAGTGCAGTGTACTTTTTTTAGTCGATGGTATGAGTCCTTCAAGGGTTTCAGTTTTATGTTATGAAACTGGTTCTCTGAATTTGTTAGTGAGATGGTTGTATTGATAACAGGAATTAAAAAGAAACAACATTGACATTTTTAAACGTTATTTAGCACATAATGGTAGAAATTATTAAGTAAGCTGTGCTGTGGCCGTATGGGGATATTTGTCACTCTAACCAAACTACATGATGATAGAAACCAATTGTTTAAAATAATAGGGCCAGTTTTCAAACTATTATTTTTGCATCATAGATACTGATTAAACAACCAGTCAAAATTCGAGCTCAGTACGGTTTATAGATTTCGCCTTTATAACCGTAGTAGCACAATAATATAATTAAATTCTACCCAACAGACCATGTCCAGTAGAGGTATTTAAGTTATTGTCAAGTGCATAGTACGTGTTTCGCCCCTACGGCCTCGAAGCCGAGCGCTTGTCTCAACATCTCTACCAATCTCATTTTAATGTCATTGCCATAGCTTATCTCTCTTCTTCCAATCTCTTTGCCATAGCCTTTTTCTAAACCACAGCCACATTATCCTTTTCAAATTCAACCAGTGTCCTTTCTACAGCACAAAATAGTCTTTGCGCTCCATAACTGCGAGTGTACACTACAGTTAGTATCATTTACATACAACTTGAACTGCAGATTGTTAACTTATTTCTATACAACTTTATTGGAACAAGTCACCTTTGGGATTGGGCGAATGGGCGTGTACCTGTCAGCATTGTAATTGGATTACCAAAGGTTACAGCTGCATTGGTTTATTGCTTGCATAAATATATTAGCTAGAAGCCGTCTTAATAAAGAGTAAATTCAAAGTGCAGAACAGGGCTAGAGCATCGGTCACTTCACCTGCAAGTTTTTCGGTAGTGTCTGTCTTAAGCTTTTGTCAAAATGACAGGCGAGGCGACTGCGATCCGAAGCGTTTTTACTTGCAATGTACGAAATTATTTGACTAGATGTCACAATGAAAAACGAAAGCGATTCGATAGTCTATGTGACTGACTTCAAACATTTCCATAATACATATATTACAAACAAAAACGATTCGGCACGCATTCGTTTCGCCTGTCAGTTTGACAAAGGCTTTATAGGTATATAATTTTACATTTATGTAAAATTAAGATAACACTTCATCATCATGTCCTACTCCATCCACTACCATTGATGATTTGCTCCTTCGCGTCTATTCGAAAGGAAGTCATCCAATGTGTCCTACCACCTTCTCCATCATCATTTTCCTATTCATTTGTCAACTATGTTGGGTTTTACATAATTAGTATTAGTCATTATAGTCTTGTTAGTGAATATTGGCAGCAGTATTTTTACAGACACATTTTTGCTCATAGTCCAGACAAATTGGCGATATCAATACTGAGACCACGGGGTCTAAAAAGGCCACTTTTAAAGATGCATAATATGAATTGTGATATAATCATCAAAAATATTGGTAAATCTGCCTGCCCGGCCTTTTCTCAATTATGTTGGGGTCTGCTTCCAGTCAGACTGGGTTTAGCTAAAGCAGTATTTAACACGGATTAACTGTGTAATACGATATCCCTTGGTAACTTGGTTACCCCCTGGTTGTCAGACTTTCGAGCTTCTGACTGTGACTTTACCTGTCACTGACGGTTTTACGTGCTTTCCGCGGCTCTGAAAAACTCACTATGATAAATGGTCGCCTATCTACAGATCAACCTCGGCAAGCGTGGCTTAACCTAAAAGATTGTTCTGTGCGACTGTTATTTAGCCACGAGTTCCTGAACTGTAGGTAAATAATAATGATTAGAAATATTTAAATGGCAATTCTATTATGATTCTGCTAAAGTAGTCTTTTCAGATCTCGATTTAATCATAAAAGGTAAGACCTAGTTCTAGCTACTAAGCTTAAGACCACAAATCCGTTGCGACACAACAAGATAATTAATGTATGATGAATATTAACCAGCATTGGTATTGTTTGCAGGTGTGTGATTATTGAATTAGTCTGCATTTACTCGTATAATGCTAAGCTGCTAATTGACCTATGACTTAGTAATACGGTGCCTTGTTGTGTGGCTTTGACAAACATTCGATTATTTATTTATACAGACTGAAAGGTATTGTATACTGGGAAAGATTTTGGATTTTGGAATTAATGTACACTGTACAAGTGTGAGCTAACTAATTGAAAATCTGACACTAAGTGTGTTACCTTTTCACGCGTCAAACTCAAACTCTGTCAGAACGATTGCTTCACGTAACAGGTAAGGATAAAGGGCAAACTGAAGACAACATAATATTTTGGTTATGCATTTAACAAATTAAAGTTCTAGAGAGATTAAAGATACAAGAGATTAAAGTTCATAATTCAACTTTGTAGATTGTTACTTGTAAGTTCCAATTATGACATAATTTTGTTTTCCAGTTCTAAACTTTTTCTATAATACAA
The DNA here is from genome assembly GCA_036375495.1 of Agrotis segetum. NCBI lineage: Eukaryota > Metazoa > Arthropoda > Insecta > Lepidoptera > Noctuidae > Agrotis > Agrotis segetum. Next base: position 386,819 of record JAQSVV010000169.1, read on the forward strand.
TCCAAGAATATTTTTCGAAATAGTAACTTTTAAACTAGGTACAGGTACAATGTTTATAGGTAGAATGTTCTTTGTCGCATATTAAATCTAATCGCAGTTACAATTTTGTAGGTATTTGTTTTCAATTATGTAGATAATATTCAGTAATAATAAAACAAATATAAATTAGTGCTTTGTATTTATTTAGGAAAACAATAATATTTTAGCAATGTATATTTGATTTCCCAGTCTGTGTTTTCGCTAAATTTAATAAAATAGTAATGTGTATGAACCAACAAATATCGTAACAAACAAATACTTTTTGTTGACATCTGTCTGTTCGGTATGTTATTATTACAATTCTGATTCAAATTGAAGCTTTTAGCACGATATTTATACTGTGCTTTTAGAATGATATGTTTTTGGAACTACACTTTTTAGTAAAATATTTGGTATTTTTTCTATGAAAACCAGACAAAAAATAAATACCAATTTTATTAATGCACCAGTGCATAAAAACGATCTGTGGGTGATCGAATTATTCCCGTTGGATCCCACTTTTGAATCCCACTTGAATATTTTTCCCGTTGGATCCCACAAAAAATTAAAATGTATTCCCGTTGAATCCCACAACAAAAGAAAAACGTTTTATTCCCGTTGAATCCCAAAAACTATTCCCGTTGGATCCCACATGCTTTAAAAAATCTGAATGCGAGTACTTTCAATTACAAAATTGCTATCATAAAACTAGCTTCTGCTTGCGGTTTCGCCCGCGTCAAGTTCAGGCGTATGGCCCTATGGTCCAGTCTCCATCTGTTCTCTTGACGAAAGCGTGAAACACGACGCGCCATGACTTGGGCCTGTCCTTGGTCGGACGGCTCCCGGACTCCTCGTCCAGAAGCGGCTAGAACATGACTCGCGATTTCCGACGCCCTCGGGCGTCATCAGCGGTGGCTGGGGTGAGAGCTATCATTTATCATTTGTTCTAAGGCTACCTCGTCGCACCGTCTCTCGTTATCTTAGAGCGCAGCAGGCATTTAGAGTGATCCCCCCCCCTCTGTCACGTGGCATCACAGCGCTTTTCAAATGAACTTCGCTGATCCCGTTGAAAAACATACCACCTTGAGCTTATGCTAGCCTAGTACTTTGGCAGGCCATTTAGAACCTTACCCCCGCGCTGCGTGACACGTGGCGCCAGAGCGCAAAACATACCACCTTGATCTTATGCTAGCCTAGTACTTTTGCTGGTTAGTGACATTCTATCAGTTTTTAAGTAAAGACTGAAAAAAAATCTCAGAAAATATCTCTGCCATCTTTCTACACACATTGGTGACCGGTCTATGGAAAGCCTATGGTGGCCGGATCTTGTGGAACTTCTTTTTTAGTAAAATTCTTTAATTAGTTACTCAGAATATATCAGTAAAATAACGGTAACAGTTTTCTTCTGATATGTACACATATTGTCAAAAAGTGGGATTCAACGGGAATTAAAAATGGGATTCATCGGGACTACCTAAAAAATGGGATCCAAAAGTGGGATCCAACGGGAATAATTCTTTTATATCATGTAGTGTAATTTGTTTATGACAGCTCAATCGAATAAACGGTTTTTTTTATTGGATTTGTATTCAGCAACGGCAGCATTTAGCAAGTAGGTTCTCTTTGGAGTTAATGTATTCCTTTAATCAAGACACAACATGTCAAATTTAACTTGGACGTGAATGAGTCTGAGCTTAATCAAGACTTTAAGTAACGTCTAAAGTGTAGTCAGCTATAATTGTGTATTGGGTCATTTAAATTCTATTTTCTGTTTTCATCATCATCAGCCTATAATGTTCCCACTGCTGGGACACAGGCCTCCACTCTGTGAGAGGGGGGGGGGGGGATCCACCACGCGGGTCCAGTGCGGTTTGATGGATGTCATAATAATATGTCTTCGAATTTGATGGTTCTAAGACGTGCCGTTTCCTCACGATGTTTTCCTTCACCGTTTTGAGAGCAGTGGTAATGCGCTAGGCTGGGTTCAAACCTACGACCTACAACTCATAAGTCGAGGCCGATACCACTGGGGCACCATAGTCGTTGGGGCCACCACTGCCTTTCTTCTTTCTTAATTAACAGTAAATGATAAACAATAAAAGATAACATATAAACCAAATTGCGTTTCTAACTAATAATGTAGAAATAATCCACAGATTCACATTATGTAGGTATATAGTACAAACAATCTAACAATTATTTTGTTATACCTCTATTGCCAATACCAATGTCCTTGCTTGATTTACCAACTTATTCACTCTAACACTTACACCCTTAACGCAATACTCCAAAGCTCAAATTTGCATAAATTACAGATAAGTGTTAACTTTGTATTTACATATTTTAGCAGACTTTTATTGCGGTTGCTATGACTCTTGACACGTGGGAATAGAGTTGAAATTTCAATGATGTAGGTGTTAATTCGTTTGTTAGGATAGTTGGTAACCATGAACCGAAGGGCGCCGAAGAACCATACATTAACATTTAGGGTCTATTATGTTTAATGATGAAATTGAGCGCTTATACAAATAGAGTAACGGTTTCTACAGAAGCCCGAGCTTACTTGAGACGATTTCTCGAACATTTCCATTTCTCTCAATGATTGGGAACAATAAAAGATCTTTGACGACTCAATAGGAAACTAGGGCACTGGATATTTCATTTAAATTTATTTACTACTAAGATAAGACTTTTTTTGAGCGTGGTAAAGGGCAGGTGGCACTGTCAGGCTTGTACTGACTAAAATCCACGGTGTCCTTCAATAGCCTTTTACATTACAGTAGCTCGTTAACCTCGCGATCCCGGCAGGGTTCAGCCCTCTAAGGGGGTTGGTGTAGTCTTAGTACACCACACTAGAATAAATAAATAATATTATGCTTCTAAAATGTATTTCAAAAATTTGCCTTCAGGTATGCGTATTTCCCTTTCCGTGTTCAACTGGCGACACCGGTCTCGCGAAATCCACACGCTTTTGTTTTACTACGGAATCCTACGATCCCGTGTTCAATTCGCGTCAACTGAGCACGCCTTTGTGATCAAGTGGCGCTGGGTAAGGTTTAACAAAATCGTGTGCAGTTGAACTGAACACTTTAAAATATGTGCTTCGTAGTTTTATGAGCGAGCGAAGCGAGCTCGGGACTCGCTGGCACCCCGACTCAGACAATTTAGGTTAGAAGAGGATGGCGGGGTCTGACAGACCCCGCCATCCTCTTCGTGGTTATTTTTTTTTAAACCACCCGGAAGTAGGAGCCCCTTAACAAAATCGTGTGCAGTTGTTAGTATATAAGTAAAATAGTAGAGTAGCAGATTGACGGAGCCCCGCTTCGCGGGGCCCCTACTTCCGGGTGGTTTAAAAAAAAATAACCTAAATTGTCCGAGTCGGGGTGCCAGCGAGTCCCATTCAATTACACACTGTTTTGTAAAACTTCTTTTAACATTGCTTGATCGCAAAAGCGTGCTCAGTTGACGCGAATTGGCCACGGGATTGTAGGATTCCGTAGTAAAACAAAAGCGTGTTGATTTCGCGAGACCGATGTCGCCAGTTGAACACGGAAAGGGAAATACGCTTCAGGTATCATAGACATCAATATTGTAGGTACCTGTATCTAGTTTGAAACTGCAACACTCGTCTTGTGAGGATAAATACACCTTGGTTTTGAATGACTTCTACGTGTGATGCCCAGTGAAAGCGCCAGTCCTAAGGTGAAGATGGCAGATCAATATATTGAGGCAGGACTGGCTAACATTAACTGAAGAAAGAGTTGATTAATTTGTAAGAAAAAAGGTAAGCTTTTGAAAAATGTCTATTAAAATATTGGACATCATCACCTTTGAAGATAGCTGGCCATAATTTTGTCAACATCTAGTTTTCTTGTCATTTGTATTGTGTGTGTATATGTATTTTGTTCTATTCAATCGCATTCTGTGCTAATCTATTCACTTCTGTATCACAATTGCAAGGTCTATCACGATTTATAACAAAAACTTTTACTGCACTATCGTAAACTTAATTTCATATTCCCAGTTCCCACCCATCCCTTTTCCAAACTTACCCTCAGTTCACAAAGCTCCTAATTTACGACGACCATCAACCGCCATTGAGCAACCGACAAACAATAATGATAAGCCACCAACCATAAATTGTATACAGCGTGTAACAATAAAAGTGTAAACATAACAGATCATACAATTAGATAATGGTACAATGGATAAGTCGTGAAGTTACGACCGTGAAGTGATAATGGGGAATGAAGGAAAGTTTATGAGTGTGAGGCTTGAGGTAATTCGTAGGTGCTTGTCATTATGGGTTTTTCGCTTGATGAGTTTAATGAAACATGCTGTAGATTGTCCAGTAGCGAGTACAAGGTCTATTCTCTCAGTCTTAATGCTGCACTCATAGAGACAGCGTTAACTGTCTTAAAATTTTGATGTGTATCTTTGTCATTCAAAGATTAAAACTATAGTTTTACCTTAATTTTCATGTCCATGGTTGTCATTTCCAGAAAAAATGGGTAAGTAGATGACGTTTAAAAATCTTGGGTTGAATGATGGGATTTGGGCGAAAGAAGAAAGCTATAAACTGTTTTTTTTTACATATCATTTTATTATTATGGACCCTATCGGGCACAACAAATTAGGAGATGCTAAGCTGTTAATGATGTTGAAGATAATTATGATTAGATGTTAAATGATAAACTGTTCGTTAGGTACACTTAATAATACTTCAGAAAAACGTTATCGTAACACAGGTATTCTGCAAGGCTCACAAAAACCTACAAATATTTCCAAAAACCAAATACATACGATCTTTTCTTCCATAACTGTAACAGCTGTAGCATTTAACACTAAACGTCTTTAACAAAAGGTATTCCTCAGCAATTTGAGTACACTCGCCGTTAGGCATAAAAGTCGAATAAATTCAACTTTTTTCGAATAAATTCAACTTTTTCAAAATAAATTCGACTTTTACCAAACACAGTCGTGTCGTAAAGTTTCCTCTGGCGTACACTGTAGAGGTTACACTGACATGGATTAATCTCGAGTTTTGAAAGCTTATGGCAGAGACCAAATACAATTATTTTTTTCGTAGATGCGTCACGTATCTTTAAGAAAATTTTATGAGTAATCCTACTAAGTAATTTGAGAATTCTTTAAATTGCTTACTCTCTAAATGTGGTAGACCTTTATGTATCTTTCATTATTTTTGATTAATTTAAATTAAACATTCTGTTTGACTTACTAAAAGACGAAATTAATTCTTCGTATATATTATTATATTTATTTTTATATCGTGAAAGAATTCTGAATAAAAGTTATGTCAATGACATGTTTGAAATACGAATAGGTACGTCAAAATATTTTGATTAAAGAAATAATTATCTATTTACATTTATAAGTACGTCAGTTCTTATTCTGAGACTAAATGTTTATAGAAATCATTTGTATAAAAATTTACCAAAAATATTGTCTCAACTTTTAAAAATAAAACTGTTCTGTTTACGCTTCTACGTGAATACTCTGTGTCCCGCGAATGATTCACAGTTGCGCTCGCGCATAAAAACTCATCGACCCAAGTTGACATAGAACGATAAATGCCAAAAATTATCGTAAATTATCACGCTAATACCGCCTTATGAGCGACAGCAGAATACGCAGTATAAACTTGTATTATACTTTTGTACTCATAAAAATAATATTTTCAGAATCTTTGTTCTGTACCGTGTGTGTTTGAAAAGTTCTTTGAAATTCGATTTCGGTTTTATGATGCGTTTAAAATTATTTTTATTGTCCTTGCATGGTGGATGTATCGGGTGATTGAGGCGTCTGAATGTGAAGCTTTTACGCCTGTAAATCGTTACTGCTAATTTTGGAAAGATTTTAACTTTCATTTTCGTGTTTACGATCGATTCTTTTAGTTCCTCGTGTGATGTGTCAACACCGCGCAATAAATTACGTATTAACGTAAATAAGGAAAACATGAATACATTTTACATCGAAATAAAATATTTTAAGCCCTTTCTAAGCCTTTTTAGTAGTCTATGGAGGTTTTAAATATTTTCTTAATATTTACCGACTACCAATTTATAATGACGACAGGACAACTACTTCAAAAATTTTGTTCATTATTTTATAATTGCCAAGTTATGTACAAAAAATAATGTTTATATTCTAGAGCAAATAATTTGAATAAAAACTTTATAAAATAAATCTTTCATACACAATAGAAACAAAGGTTATGTTTAAAAGTCATAAGGTGATTAAGATTTTAAAGTTCAAATTATTGGTGAAACCTGGACTTAACATAAGTGCAAATTGTGTAGACATTGCCTAGAGTGCGATCTGTTGCTGATTAGTGTCTGATATTATTTCCTAATGATAATTTAGTTGGAGTCGGAATATTAACCTAGAACTGTTCAAAATATGTCTATTTTACAGGCCAGGAAGTGAAAAAAATACAGTTGAAGTTCTTCAAAAGGTACACAGTACTCGCAACTGTTACTCGTACTTGTTACTTGTATGACCAAATCTATTGAGATGGACGTATTTATAATATTAGAAAGAATTTGTAACCGATTTCAAAAAAAGGAAGTACTTAATTCGACTGTATTTTGTTTTTATGATATTAAGAGTAGAATGCAGATATTCTAAAATATATCTCTACGCTGTCAGACCAGACCATCAAATCCAGATATCTCCAAGACATGTTCCGTTACAGTAAATCACTCATATTCTAACTTCGTGACAGTATGGTCGTCTTAATATTTTCCCACGCGAGTCACTCGATATAAATACACATTGCGGGTAAGTAGAGCGAGTGCCCGCAGCCTATGATTACCACTGCCATTGTAATCTTTATACCTAAGACAGTTTCTATACTGGCTACATAAATTATATTGTGTATTTTACATTATACAATGCGTCCGATTTTTGTCTAGAGGGTGAATTTTTTAACTGGGCGTAGATGTATCGGAAACTATGAGGAATATCGAAAAACGTTGAAAGGAGTCTCGAGGCCGATTTAAATGAAAACTAAAACTGCATCATTGAATTTTAGAAAAATCAAAACTTCTGTCTAGGATTATAACCAGCTGATTTTGGAAAAAATTACAGCCTGTATTATTATATACACCATACTAAATTGTCTATAAATCTGAAACTGGGCTATAAATTGAAGTACTTTTCAGTAGCTTTTCCTTTTGCATTCACAAGGCGTCTGATTTTCCTATTTAAAACATAGGTTTTCAACATGGTACTAATAGATGGCTATATCGGAAACTATGAGGAATGTCGAAAAACGTTGAAAGGAGTCTCTAGGCCGATTTTGATGGAAATTAAAACTGCATCATTGGATTTTAGAAAAATCAAAAATAATGTCCAGTAATATAACCAGCTGATTTTCGAAAAAAATCACACTCTGTATTCACACCATTCTAAATTGACTATAAGTCTGAAATTCGACCATCAAACAAACTTTTACTAGTTTTCTTTTGCTTCACAAGCGTAGTAATTGCACCAAGAAAAACATAGGTACTAACAGTCGGTATAAAAAATAGCCTGTGTGCCAATTTCATCAACACCCGATAAGAGTTAGGTACGTCTTGAAATAGTAACAGACAGATAAACAGTAGGTACTGACAGTTAGTGGATATGTAATCCCAAGAGTCAATGAAACTGTACTAAACTCTTAACTTGTAATAATTGAATCATTAATCTGATCATACTCCCTCGTAATTGGCTGAACTGTGACACGTGTAAGTCTGTATGAATCCTATCGGCCTTGAGATCACCATTTATTATAACATCGACATTACCTTTGTAGCTAAAAGATTTCCTCTCAATACTTTTCCCTAATCTTTATTCAATAATGTTATATTCGTAAATATGAGAGTTTTGATGTTTTGATGCTGTTCATCATCATTGGTTGATCATGGTTTCGATTCCCAGAGCAGTAAAAGTATTTGTAAGATTTCTAATGTTATGTTATGTTGGTGAATAAAAAATACTGATACTGAAATTAATATACAGTGCTTCGTAAGAGTACACAGACGGGTTCCGATATAGTGACAGAGTGAAATGATCTACCGGAACCATACAATAATAATCAAAAGTGGTGTGCATACTAAATAATTCGTTATGTCACAACATCTAGGACTTTATTTGTAGCAACCGGGGTTCATGAATTCTTGGTTGATGGCAATGAAATCGCCTTTCTTGACATAACTGGCTGAAGGCTTACTCTTCACAAAATTATATAGGCGTGCTGAAATTACACCACTAGATACCTAGATATATATCTATCTATGAATGGATCGGTAGATTTTTCGAAAAACTACTAAAACGAATTGAGATGGAATTTGGTACATATATTATATTTCATTACCTGGCTTGACATAATAAGGTACTTTTTATTCCGTTGTGACGGGCCAATGGGATAAAATTTTTGGGTTTATCAGGAACGCCGCTGCTGCTGGCAATATTAACTAGTACTTTTTAAACGTATGTGAGCATGGATGGATTTATTGCAAGAACTACTGAAAAGATTTGGATGTTTGGCAAACAGATAGTTTATAACCTGAATGAACACATGACATTATTTATCCCAGTATGACGTTCCTGTAGGATGATCTTCGAGATGAACGCGAACAACGCCGCTGACAACCGCTAATATGGAAATATCCGCCAGTCTTCCAAACGTAACCATATTAGGACCACACTGAATGAATGCTGTACCATCTATACCATTTGACAGAGCTTCAATCATCACTGGACATCGATGGGAACGGTCACGGTGGTCGCAGGGACACGGAAACCGCACAGTTTGGGTGGTTTAAAATCGTTATATCATGTTTTAATATAATTTCCTCTAGTTTACGTTCGACAAAAGTTGACTTGATAGAAGGGGCAGCAATAACTAGTATGTGTTTAGATAATATTGCCTTTTCATCATAATATTTAGATACTTTCTAATACCAAATATTATTCTACAGAAAAATAATATCGGAATAAACAGTATTCCAGACTATAAATTATCTTTGAACCAAATTTTATGAAGATCCGTTCAGCTGTTCTGAAGTGATAATAGAAATGAGTTTCAAAATTTCTGTAAACGTGATTGAGCAACCGGCATCCAAACATCCATCAAAATATTCACATTTCTAATGTCCCATTAATGACCTTGCCAGAAAACAGGCTTCTCTTCCAAACTACTCACGAGCCGTGTCGTACACCTTCTGCGTCTCAAATTGCTGCGTTATGCGTCTCAAAATGCGATCTTCACACCAGATCTCGACCGCTCTTTCATTTTGAATCATATTACTCTCACGATATTTCCAAAAAAGAAGTCCCTCACAATATTTATTTGGTCAACTAGCAACACTATAATAATCCTGTTTAGTTTCCAAAGTGTCCCCACACTCATTAGTCGGCTGGTACACTCGAACAGTTTGTTAAACTCGTTGTTCGTTTGTGGTCCAGCAGTTTAAACCGTTTTGTGGTCAAACTTCGGTATTTATGTAAAATAATAAAGTTGGCACAATTAGTTGGGTCTTTAAACCTAATAATAGGCTTCATAATGTATTCAAACATAGTCAGAAAGTTAAAGTCAGGGTATTTAAACATTAGGTGACGGCGTCAGACGTCGCGGAGCGATTTCCGGCTACTATACCGCGCTGACAGCGAGTTATGGGGTAGCTCGCCGTCCGATAGGGCCAAATCCGGTTAGACAGCCGTCTTGTCCACGTGCACCTCAAGGCCCTATAAGTAAACGGCTGGGGCACTTTTCGGACCAACCGTGGTCCTAGAACGGAAACGGTAATCGAAGGGACAAGGTGATGGTGGTCGGGTCAAGATGTGATATGATTTAACCACCCAAAAAATGTATTTAAATAAAAATCAAAGCCCTAGTAAGTAATTGGTCTATGCCCTGATTTTAATATACTTTCTGCAAGTAGTAACAGTCTCTAGACCATCGTTGCTGAAAAAAGTAATCAGCTTATAAATTAAATTCATGAGCATTAGCAAGTACTAAGGTTTAGTTTGATGAAATACGTACCTACCTTTAATATTAAATCAGACTCATTCAAAAAATCTCATATTAAACCTAAATTAAAACTATTGTAACATAAATATTATTATAATTCTGTCCTGATTTCTATAGAAATTAGAGGAAAATTTTCGAAAGCAGAATCTAATATTTCATTAAATGTATTTACAACTTTGTATAAACGTTTTTCGTTACTAATGAACTGTTATTATTTTCTAACGACAAGCAATCTTAAATTACAATAAGCGAAAGTTAGTATTTTTCTTTTCTCTATTTTATATTCCAAATTAATTCTAAATGTATTGGCATTTCAATCAGAAAAAAAAAAACATGGCAACCATAAGAATTCAATGTAATTGAATAAAAATGCTCCGAAAATTAATTTTAAAATTGCCAAAAATGTTAAGTACTGCGCTCAGTTTTAGCCAAAAAAGAAAATAAAGCAAAGAAATTCTTCACACCGGCCGTGATTGTTAAAATCGTACAACACCCGAATGACAATGAACGCGGAAAAGATATAAATTACGTAATTCATGCAAATTTAACTGTTTTTTTTTTTTTGCTAAAAAAATGGTCCGAAATACTTTGCAGGTACTGGGTTTCGTTTAAAATTCCACAAAAATTGTAACGGTTTATATTTATGAAAGAGAATCTTAAATTGAGGCATTGTGAGTGGAATCCGGCACGATTTTCCCGTCAGTCATTACGTTTTTTTTTTTTGTCAATTTTTCGAGAGACTATCCTTTGGCGATGAGTATTTTGGGCTTTGTGAAATGTCAAAAATGCATTGTGTTTTAAATATTTAATATTTGCAAAATGAGAGCGCTGATTTACGATGCTGTAGGTACATATTTGTGTTTAAACTGATTGCTTTACACAAAATTACGGTTTATATTTTTTTTCGAAAAACTCACCGTACGCGTACCCAAACTCCGGATTTTTGAAACGACCTAAAGGCACATTACTAGACTTATTTTGACGTTTGGTAAGAATCAAAAACTTAAGAATCTAAAGTGAACCTAGTGTACTTTTTATGACAAAAAACATCATTAATTATTACGGCGATACAGCCGCTAGGTACAATTTATTGTAATGCAAAACTTATGTTTAGAACCCATTCAATCGCTATTACGAATTATGTAGTGTTCCTTACACATTTACCACTTATATGGACTAATAATAGGTTACTGATAACATCTTTGATTCCATTGCTAGCAATATAAGGACCTGTAAGTTAATACCAATAAAAAATTGAAGCAGATATTAATTTATTCATAAACAGCTTTACACGATTCATTAAACTTGCATTACTGGAAGTAATTAATTTTGCAATTAATTTTAATATTCCCATTATTTAAATGGCAATATATGAGGATCAAACAGACTGTCAGTTTCAAACTGCTCTGTTTTTTATTGAGTACACCATTAGGCATGATGACGGAATTAATAAATTGCATATTTATGTAGTGCGTTAGGTAAGGTATTTAAAAATAATCAAAGAGACAAAAAGGTAAATATATAAAAATAGTTGTGTACCTACCAGCATTGGAAATAGGGTTCAAGCTATAGGAGGTCAGGGCTTTTGAGAGAGGAATGTCTTCACTATGCTTGCCGAATGCTGAAGAAGTCCTGCTTTGTAAATCAAACCCATCATCAAGCTGACAATTGAAAACCACCTCAGATGTTTATCGACGGCTACTAAGCTAACATAACTACCAACTACCGATAATTTAGTACTATTTGGTTAGGATGCGTGTATTTTTATAATTTTGGAATTTCAGCGTCTAATTACTAAGATAAAATAAAAAATTTCAGCACAATTTCTAAAATGAATCTCCTAATGCATACCAAAATGTAATCACATCCATACATTAGTCTTGAAAGCCATTAATCGCATTATCTAATTGAATAATTTATTATGCTCTCAGACAGCTATTAATTAAAATGTACTATTTGTATGCCTACTTAAATCCTCTTCATTAAAATGTATTAGGTCCCTTGAGATTTTTATGAGGCATAAAACTCAAAGGTTCTGATTCGGCACTTTGGCGATGGTAAAATTTTGATGGACACTTCGGAAAATATTATTTTGCAAATCGATTTAGTATTCATTAACGCTGTCATCGTTTTGTTAATGAATGTCACTGAATATAACGTTTCCAGTTACCAGTTCTGGAATATAAACATTATCTTTAAAGATACAGTAGGTAATTATAACTATACACACCGTAATGTTACTGCAATAATATTAGTATATAGAGGACGCAGTTGAGTGTCTTCTGAGGTCTTTTCATAGACAACATGGAAAACCCAGATTAAAATGAAAATTAAAAACACTATTGTCCTAACTAAACTCACATACGAGAATCTAACCCGAAGAAGAAGAAATCTACATTAAGCACCGCAGTGATTGCAAAAATGGTGTACTTATAAACCAGAAATTGAAAAAATCTGAGTAAGAAGAAACTGAATTTGTGTAAGTATTACAAATTGTTTATAGTATAGGTCAACTAGTGTAAAAACGTATATAACAAACAATGACATACATAGGTGAAATTAATCAAAAGCAGATAGTGGTGAAGTCTTTCTATTTTTTATAACAGACTCAATATCTTTAAATATTATGCCTGCATTTGACCACAATCTTGTCTGAAGCACGCTTGCTAAGTTTCCTGTACACTCTTGAATTGAAAACACCAATGTTGTAGAGCTATCAGGACACAAAGACTTCGGCAGGGAATTCCAACTCCAATATTATGAAGAATGTCTTCATCAAAATGTTTAGACAAAGCCGTAATTATCACACGTAAAGTATCAATTTAGGTACAACCAAACACGAAAGTAACACTAACCCAGCAATGTCCCGCATGGCGACACACATAACAGAGTACAATGCTTCATTTACGATCCAAGTCTTAGATAATACAAACTTGTGACCTTTGCGTACTTATAATGACTTAATAATTCTCTGGTCGATGCTATCTAGCTAAATGGATTGTGGACCGGACTCACGAGTTTTTATCGTCATTTCTGTATGTTTGTTTTTTGTTGGTGACTGTACCGTGTTTGCAAATTAGGAGGTGGGTAAGAGGTATGGATTTGGAGTTACCGCCATTTTTGCTTCCCTTTTTTATTTAAAAAATCAGTTACAGCGATACAAAATTCTGTTGAGTGTTCCCTCGCGAGAGTGGTTAATCTTCTTATCATTGTCTAGTACTTCTGATTCATTTTCGCATTTCTTTTGTTTTTATTTGGTCAGGCTATACCATTTTGTGTCGTTGCAGTATTAAAAGGATCTTTTTCATCATGTCTGTTTCTTATTTTCATCACACTTTGTTCGTAATATTAAGTGTTTGTTTTACTATGTTTTTGTTATTGTTCTTCGTCACACTTTCCCAAGATGTCATAATAAGCTGTTAATTTTTCCGGTGTAGCTGAGTACGAATACTTTATATCTAGTGGCTGCCTATCCAGCATTACAAGCCCATAACCTAGATATAATTTCATTATACTTTCCCTTGGTAAGACTATAATTACTTCGCAAATTATTAATTTTGAAAACAGCCTTCCTATTTCATTAGAAGTCACCCCAAATAGTTATATAAACTTGTTCTTTTTGTATTTATTAGTCGAATCCGGACCTGTGTGTTGTGCCGGTCCCGAGGCAGCGTGTCGCGAGTCGTGTCCGTGCCTGAACGCGTGTCACGACCAACCATTGTAATGGTCATCTTTATACCTCCTTTTTTTAGATAATTACATACAGCCGCTAATTGTACCGTACCGTTCGCTTGGGGAGAAACTTTTTACTTTTCAACTTTGATTGGTTTAAACGTTTCCTCGTTAGTAATCATGTTTTGTTGATTGGGGGCTGCAGAAATGTTAACGTTTCTAGTTTTCTTAGAATTCATTATAAACTTTGATGCTTTTCACCAACAATAAGCGACACGTTAGTTGCTTACAATAAAAGCTTAATATTTATAGACACTGCATTATTTAATTTTATTGATTACTAGCTGTTGCCAGCGGCTTCACCCGCTACAACTCGAAAATTATCCCACGGGAACATAAAATCGGGATAAAAGCTATCCTATGTGTTAATCCAGGTTATAAACTATCTGTGTACCAAAGAAGATGGACCAAAATTGCCCGACGTCCTATAGCAAAGAGACATACGTCAAAAAAAAGATAAAAAATAAAAAAAAAAATATGGCGTAATTATTAAGTTCATTTTTTTACACCTTCATATGAAAAAATTGATATGAAAATAGTTCAGGCGCTGTTATGAAAAATTCATTCGTATGAGTATTTATGGACCGATTTAAAAAAATCAGGGTACCCCCAAGATATTACCACGGCCATAAAGTCAGGTCTCTGGTTTCAAGATCCTGGAGTAATAAAAGTAAAATCTCAAAAATAACCTAATTTTTTTCAATTAAGGTAGCTTTTAATATATTACATTTATTTTGTTCAACTAACGATCAACTGACGATTATCTCTTTATTCATTTGGTTATGAAACGTGAGCATGAAAGCTTCAGCTTGAATTTTTGAATACTACGAGTATACTATATTAATAAATATTACATTTAAATTCAAACATTACTTTGAATAGGTACCATATGTAATGATAATACTGAAATTGTTTCTTCATGTGTAAAAAGCAGTGGTGGCCTAGTGGTATCGGCCCCGACCTACGAGTTGTAGGTCTTGAGTTCGAAACCAGGCAGGCGCATTACTTTGTGTTATTTATTTCATCACCACTGCTCTCAATATGGTGAAGTAAAACATCGTAGGAAACCGGCATATCCTAGAAACAAAAATTCGAAAACATGTGACGTCCACCAATCCGCACTGGGCCCGCGTGGTGGATTATGGCCCACTCCCTCTCACAGAGAGGAGGCCTGTGTCCCAGCAGTAGGAACAGAACATTAATAGGCTGATGATGATTTATTTATTATTTATTTATTTATGATGAAATAGCACTTCGCCCGCGACTTCGTCTGCTCGTGTTTCTAACTTCGAACTCAGTGAATTTAAATGGCCGGTCAACCTCCTTGTAGGATACTTTTGGAAAATCTAAAAATGCTCCAGTAGTTTCGGAGCATAGGCTCACATGAATAGTCAATACAAACATACAATCAAATCTTTTCTCTTTAAAATATTAATGTGGACAAACTGATTTTCCAATGTTCACCCCGCTAGGGGTTGATATCTTAAATATAGGATACGGATCCTTTATTCGCTTAAAAAGAGATTATTTAGGCCTACTTTTGAGTTTTTCAAATTCATCGGGTCGCACGTTATGATTTTTCTATATAAACCTTTAACATCGTCTAGATTACCAATGGAGGGTAATTAAAAAAAAAAACTTCCAATAACTAATAATGCCCATATTTACTAATAATACTCATATTCGTACAAAGCTTCAAGTTTATAAACCCAAGTAATAAGATTTTACAAAGGTTTTCACCCCTTTTCACCCCCTTACATGTAATCCACACAAAATCCTTTCTTAGTGCTGACCTACGTAATCAATTGCAACTACCGTCCTAAATTCAGGTTACACGTTTAGATCCTTTTCTTTAAACTTGAATACCCCATTTCACTAACTTTGGGAATGATTTTCGGAAAATCCAAAAACACGTGTATGATTATTTCTGATGTAGTACCTATACACATACTAATATAAATACTGACTTTTAAATTCATCAACTCGTGTGTTTTGATTTTGCCCATGCAAACGTTATCCGTCTTAGATCTCATTTTAAGTGAAAATATCTGGTTGACCGAGCTTCGCTCGGTTTTTAAAATGTCTATTTCTATCTTGGGAACCGGGACTTTTTTCTCGAACCTGGGACCTTGATAAATCGATTCCTTGAGCCGAAAAACCCCTAATCTGTAACTTTCATAAAAATCCTTGGAGCCGTTTCCGAGATCCTGATTATATATAAATAAATATAAAAGAATTGCTCGTTTAAAGATATTAGATAGATCGATAACCTCTGGAGACCACTCCCTCGCGATAACTTTGATTCTGTCTCATCATAATGCGTCACAGTTAGGTACATTTTTTTTTTAACATTGCCTAACACCAGGAATGCCCCCTGTATCATGGGTGCGTTTACAAACATAGAAAATCACACACAAATACCTAGGGGTTTGTGTATGTGAGTTACATACACAAACGCCCAGACCCGAAACAAATACTACAAGATCGTACAAATCTTTGCTCCGTGCGGGAATCGAACCCGCGACACGCAGCGCAGCAGCCCAACCGCTCAGCCACCCCGCTAAACGTGCTGTCAAAAGAAACAACAAGAGAGTGAATAACTAATAATATAATCTATATTACAAAAATGAGCTTATTTTTAAGATTTTTCTTTTAGTTATCCGGGGTCCTGGAGACCCAAGACCTGACTTTACGGCCGTGGGACTACCATGGGGGAACCCTTTCAATAAAAAAAAAAGATTTTTTTAAATCGGTGTATAAATACGCATACAAACGAATTTTTCTTATCAGCGCCTGAACTATTTTTAAAGCAATTTTTCCATATGAAGGTGTAAAAAAATGAAGTTAGGGAGTATCCCATATTTTTTATGCATTTTTATCTTTCTTTTGAGGTATTTCACTTTGTTATAGGACGTGGGGTAATTTTCTATGGATTGTGATCCTTCTTCTTTTAGCCAAATCCGTACAGTGGTTTTTGCGTGAAAGAGTAACAAACATCCATACATCCATACATACAAACTTTCACCTTTATAATAGTAGTAGGATTTAACGAGGTTTTCGAAAATTTGAATTTTGTTAAATAACGATGCAGACCTAGCCTCTTTCAAACACAATCATCCACAAAAAGAAGAAAATGTGTGACTGAAGTAAAAAAGGAGGAAGTGCGGGAAGAAGATTATGGTACTCGTACAAAAATAAATAAAAATAATGCTTTTCTAGAAGCTAATAACACTTTTGTCTCAGAAAAGTCTCTGAGTGGCCGTTTCAATAACCAGTTGTACCTTGTAGGTCGTTATTTAAGCACTAGGAGACCTTGAATACTTGCGATAGCCAGACGTCTTAAAATGATTGATAATGTTTTAATCTTATTAACATACCAAGCACTTTAGATTAAGACATATTTGGTGACAGATAGATTTTGGCGTTTGATTCGACAGCTCTAGCTTAAACAATAGGAATTGAATTGTAGAGACTGTCTCACTATGTCACACAAATGTCTCAATTCGTTAATATTGTGTCATTTCAATAAATGAGTATAGATTTCTTTATTTTCTGCTTCTTCATCATCACCCTGCTGGCTATCTCGCTCTTATCTTGTTTCTGCCTCATTTCTAGGTTCTTCACATCGTGATTACTAAAATGGAACTAACGATCTGCGATATGCTGATCATCATTATGTAGGTACTGTCCCAAAACCATAATTTAAAAACTACAAAAGAATTTTAATGCGCCCAAAAACAGTATTGTTAACCATTAATCTAGAATCGGGATCTTTACGACTCATCAATATCAAGGTCGAACGATTTCGAATCGATTCTTATAACGATACCATCTATCGAGATGTATCGCGATTATATCGAGATCACGACTCGACCCGCGGTTCAATAGATTATCATATTTCTTTCGTAAAGAATGAGGCCTTTTTAATGAAAATTTAGACGGTGTTGTAATATTAGTGGGGAAGTATGTTCTTAGCACAATGGCGTAGACCGAGGTTGTAAGTAATTCAGTTGAGAAGATAAGATTTTACATAATTTTAGTAGAATAATGGCATACTACACAAGTACACACTTCAATGGGTCGGCATGATTCCGTCGGTTGGCAGTGCGAATTGTGTGGAGGTTTCTTAAAAGAATTGGGCTTAGCCCTGCAGTTAGAAACTTTGCAAGCTGGCTAGGACCATAAGTTTCAAAGATACACTTTCCCTCACAACCAGAAAAAAGACAAACAGAAGTAGGACACTTGTATACAATAAACCAAAGGTTTGATATCGGGTATATTTATACGGTCCGTAGGTCGGTACATATCTTATTTTAGATCGCGCCCTTCGTTTGGTCAGCAGGGACCTTCGTACTGAGTGCAGAAACGATTGTTTCTAGAACAACTTTATTTTTGGAACTACATACTTTAGATGATTATTTTTGTTGTTTCTGTTGTTCTAAAGGTCTTTGAATTATTTCAAGATGGTTATTGCACTCTTTGGGGAAAGGGTCACGTTCAGCAGTAGATGGCAATTGGGAAATTTATATTTTTGATGATAGAGAAGAGAGCAAGGCGTGCGACGCCGCAAGCAAAAGCTAGTTCTAGAATAACTCAAATTAATTCTAGACCCACCTGTCAGTGTTGAAACGTCCACAACCCTGTTACTGGGTAACTTAACACGATACAAATCAAAACTGGGTGTAAGCCTTTCAGAGTTCTGGCTATCTGAAACGAAAATCAGAAATGTTGAAAGCAACTACAGAATGAATAGAGGAAGAATGGGCAGCCATCCATCGAATGAACAATTTTTTTAAGGTTAACCTTAAAAAAATTGTTGCCCTCCACCGATCTAACTGCGAACGCTGCAGTGACGCCTATCGCAACGTTTCCACAACAATATCGCCAAACAATAATCGTTATAATAATATTATCGATCTGTAAGTTTCTAATATCTTGTCTAGTCAAAGATTTTTAAACCTTCAGTTTCTGTTAATTAAGCCTAATATCTCAATTGAAAGAAAATTGAAACGACAAAGATGAAAATAAATAGAAAATACTTAATTTACGCTTTTTATTTGGGCAGAGCTTTCCCTTACAATTATCGTTATAAACAGACACACCAAAATCACTGCTCCTCGCTTTTATATAGCTCGCCGGCTGGCGGCTATTTCACCCCCTCCGCTCAGAATTTGGCGGGGATGACTCACGTGGTAGGGCAGTGACGTGGCGAGCTGGACTGCTGGCTGGCTGGCTGGCTGGCTGGCGTTGGCAGGCTTGCCGGGCTTTGGCTGGCATCGCTGGCGACATCTGGCGTTACAATCGGCCATCCTGGAACAATTGCTCCCGCAATGGGAACAACAAAACAGTGATTACAAGTCAGCTCAGAGCAAATGGCATATCGATAACATGGACTATAATTTAGCTGTCTAGGAGATCTACGAGATCTTCGTTTTCCTACTGTTGATTCACACTACTGGCGCTATCGGGTATAAAAGCAATGCTACGATATGGTCGTAATAAATCAGCGCATATTGGGCCTGTGAACTTCTTGTATCCTCTAAGACATTTATATATTACAGCTATTATATATTACCTAAATCCTTAGGCAATAACACATGGGCCAGAATATAGATCATCTAACTTAGAATTAACCACGAGCTGGAATTAACCTTATTGCAGCAAGGAGTTTGAGCCTGGCAACAAAGTACGTACTTACTAACTGTACCTAATCGCTTTTTTTTGTAAATTGTGCTATTTTTACGCCTTTTATCGCAGTTACGTTTCATTTTCTTGCTAGCTGTTCTAATTCGATTATAATATAGCCCTATTGCGTCTAGATCGCACTGACTCATAAACCAACCAGGGATGGAAACATCACATTCAGATCTACCTACACGAGCAAACATTAACTCGTATAAATTATAGCCTGCTAAATCATTAACAGTATTATTAATACTCCATATGACTTTGGTAAACTATTGTCCCAAATAAGAGAGGCCTCGCTAGGTTCCGTGGCTCTCAACGCATCGAGAATTGTGCAATTAGAGCGTTCTACCTGCCCATTACACCTAGGCCACACAATAGTGACAACATGTATTTAACTACACACGTACAATATTATACAAACCTGTAATTTATCTAGTAAATTGTAAAAAAAGCAAAATTTGTGAACCTCACCAGGTAAAACATGTACGGACAAACTAAATTATAAGAACTTGCATGCTTAATTTGTGTGTAAGCGCATGTTTTGAACAAATAAAATATCTTTATCTTTAACTGTTTTTCTGTTGCGAACTTCTTAAAGTATCTACTGGTAAGGGCCTTACCATGGACAGAAACTACGTGATCTGGGAAACTAAGTAAACTAGAAATGCGTTTAAACTCTAATAATCACAAAAACTGAATAAACCTTAGTTTAAACCTGGACTACCAAGTTCAGGCTTGTCTGCGGAACCGCGGTTTAAATTTCTCCGTATACAAAACATAGATTAAACCCTGACCTGACCTAGTGCCGTTTTTTTTTTGAACCATTGTCTAAACAATTAAATCTACAATTTTTAAATACATTTTGGCTGAAATTAACATAAAATCAACAACACAATGAAAAAGTTACTATCAGAAACTTTCACACACATTTGACAGCTACTACTGTTAGACCATGGTTTATCACAAAACCACGACATGTAATAACGTTTGTGCAAACCGTTTTACGAGATTCAATCCTGGGTTTTTAGTTAAACCCTTTTTTTTACGCGCTTTTATTTTGTAATAAGACTGTAATTGTCTTTACAGAATTGACAATACGTGTAGGCTCAGAAACAACGAATTTAGAGAAAGAATTTGTCAAAACTAACACTTATTGGCACCCCTTTTCAATTTTGCTCAAAAGGGCTCAAATTATCGATGTCTACCATTTTCATTGGTTTAGTAGGTTTAGGGATTCGATGTAATTTGCCCTCTTTTCAACCGTATTCTCTTTTATCGTACGCACAATGTAAACACGACGTCACATATTTCCTATATGTAATGGCCATCGTTTTGATGCATTTGAAATATTTTCTACGCGCGAAATTTGGCACAACTGATCGGTTATCGTAAAGCGTTTTACGAGACAGCCCATAATTATTTACAGTATCACTATCTGTGCACCCACTTTACAATAGATCAATATACGTTGCACTCTTCGAAACCAACAGTTTACTTTTAAACGGAACACATTAACGGCATCTATCGGATTCCTGCACAAGGCGTTGATATGCTCTAAGCGCTTACCTGGTCTATAAAATAGTCAACGGCAATTTTGAAGTCTCGAATTGAAAGTCACCAGTAGGCAATGCGTGCAATAAGATCACGTTAGTCATTGTATCGCGAACTGCACTACAATCCGTAATTACACGGACATTTTTACACAACACAGATTCTAAAACTTCGTAATAACGCTGTGAAAAACACTTTTTTTTTTTTACTTGTAACGCAACTAAAATACAAGACAGAGCTCAAACTACCGCCTATCCGTAATACGGATAGGCGGTAGTTTGAGCTCTGTCTAGTAAAAGAATACTTGCTATGGGTAACTTGCATGCATCCGTGTGAATTTCTATTGGCAAAACTAAGATTTTATACCATACCCACATCTCATTTTTTTTTTTTTTTTTTTTATTATAATTCCGTTAGTGGACGAGCCATTATTGCAAAATTATGGATGAACTTCCTAAAGTAGCTACATAGTCCAATGAACTGACGCACTTTGTGTATGTTACTCAGAACGGGAAATTGAGACACAGCTGCAAACTTAAATTCACCCGGTTCAATGCCATGAACATAATAATATATCACTAAATAACACAGCTAAATAAGAAATCCTGTTTTGTAAAAGTTTACATTTACCCACATGTACATAATTAAATAAAAATTCTGCGTTTGACCCCGACCATTTGACGACATTATTGGAGTTACTTTTATTTGATAATTTACTTTGAAATTACTAAACTATCTACGAACTTGTTAATTCAGCGCATAAAAACTGAGGGAGCGCTAAATGTATCTTTAGGATGGATGCTGAGTTTATGGGTACCCTTGGACTACATTCAGACTGGTGAAGTAGGTACTTCTTACCAGATAATTTAGTTTGCTTGTCGATATTATATTAAAATGGTTATCTATCGCGGACAATTAATGCATTTAAGGCTCTGTTATCGACACATAGGCAACTATCTCCGTTCTTTCTCATAACTAAACAATAAGAGAGGCATACATCAATTCGGGTTCTTTTTATAATACCTGCTGGCTCAATGGCTCATTAATTTTGACTCTAACAATCTCTTGTTTGTGATGTGCTTATCTATTCCTAAGGCCTGCGTGTACTTAATGCGCATTTGGACTAAATCTGTATATTCCAACTTCCCAGCTCCCTAGTATAGCTAGCAAAGCAGTTTTATACCGAGATAATCTATACTAATATTATATCTATACTATATACCATATTACTATTTACTATAGTAGGTACATTATAAAGCTGAAGAGTTTGTTTGTTTGAACGCACTAATCTCAGGACCTTCTGGTCCGATTTGAAAAATTCTTTCAGTGTTAGATAGCTTATTTATCGAGGGAGGCTATAGGCTATACGGTAACGGGATATTCCCACGGGAACGGGAATAAAACGGGATATGCACGTGCAATGTCGCGGGCAACAGCTAGTAAACTAATAAATTGATTACAATCAGATTTGCTTATCAGGCTTACCCTAGTTTTGTCAAGGTCACCAATGGCATTTTATGATTATTTGTCAACACACGAGGCACTCAAATATAAAACACATTTGGCTAATGGCATTTTGCAAACATTGGCATGGCATGACTGACCTGGTTGTTTAAGCATGATTCCTGGCAGCTCTCGGCGCGAAGTATGACGAATCCGTCCTGCCTGCGATGTCCTTGGATCCGCTATTGACGACTGAGGTAGCTTTCATTTCCACCGAGAAGCGTTGCTGGTAGCGAGAAGAATGCTTCTTGAAACTCGATCATTAACGGAATAAACGATGCGGCATGGTGTTCTTTCCGACGTGAGGGTAGACACTTCGTGATCCAGATCATGGTTGATGATTTTTCAACTTCTTGTGCAAGGAGACTTCAATATTTTCCTTGCGTGTGGTGTGCATCGCCTTTCTTCGTTTTTATTTTCAGAAGTCTGGCTTACCAAAGCAGAATCTTCGTCCTCCAGATAAGACGACCGTCGAGATTAATGTGTAGCAGAGCGTCGTTTTAACGTAGGTTTTTTTATCACACTTCTGAATTGAAACGACAAAGATGAAAATAAATAGAAAATACTTAATTTACGCTTTTTATTTGGGCAGAGCTTTCCCTTACAATTATCGTTATAAACAGACACACCAAAATCACTGCTCCTCGCTTTTATATAGCTCGCCGGCTGGCGGCTATTTCACCCCCTCCGCTCAGAATTTGGCGGGGATGACTCACGTGGTAGGGCAGTGACGTGGCGAGCTGGACTGCTGGCTGGCTGGCTGGCGTTGGCAGGCTTGCCGGGCTTTGGCTGGCATCGCTGGTGACATCTGGCGTTACAAAATAAATAAAAGTAAATGTGGCGTCAATAGTAGCAGTAAAAACAAATTGCTATCCCCCCAATCAAGTCATTATGGAAATTATTCCTTTGGCTGGTAATTATGAGGCCAATTTCAGCAGTAAACGGCCTGGTTCTCTCCTTTTTTATTGAATTGCAATCAACTATTTATTTCTTCTTAAAACGATAAAATATGACATTACAATATGATTATTTATGTCGATTACACAATACGTACCTACTTTTGAAAATTAGACATCTAGCTAATTAATGGCAATTTTAATCTTGAGTTTTAGCGGATAATCCACTTTTATACGCCATTAATTAGCCAGATGTTTAATTAAAATAACTGTAAGTAAACTTTTATGAGTAGTGTATGGATTCAGTATTGTCTGAAATAAATTAATAATTAATTTAGTTAACAGGTTTTCTTGATTGAGAAATAATAGAACACATTATGTTTCTAAGCCAAAACAGCGATCCTTGTGCTTTCCATTTATGATTGCAAAGCAATTATCTTTCAATGCAAGCTGGTGTTGAAAGTTTTATAGTATTCTCATCATCATCATCATCATCTTCTTGTCCCATGTTACTTGGAATCACCAAAGTATCGTGTTTTCTTCACTTTGGCAACTGTCATCATTTACTACTTATGGCTACAATTCAATATTCTTCTATTTTTATTTTTCTAATTGTAAACTGAATCTGTTTTTGAAAATCATTTTTATATACCTAAATCAAATTCCAAAATATGCTTACTTTTTCTGCTGTCTCTACATCTTACCCAAAGTTGACCGCACTTATCTTGCCGTGAGGTATGTTCTTATTATGTGCGTTTTTTGCAAACGCCCCCCGCGTGGCTACACTAGCTATTACTCAAATGGATCCCCATTGACTGCCACTGCCCATAGCATCTTCCTAAATAGTTCAAATTGCGAGATTTTGGCATATCCGAAGGGAAATGAAGTTCACTTCCTGAATTTTAAATTTGCTTATATTATGGTGCGATAGAGCCTCCGTTTTGAAAAACATGTGATAAGTGAGGCAATTTAGGCAGTTTTACGATTGATCCTTGAATGTGATGTTCTTCAATGGCTAAGGATTAATCAAGTTATGCTTACACTTACATTGCGCGTACAACTTACAATTAGATTGAGAACTCATAAAATAAAAGTATTTATTCATTTAGTATACTTTTCTATTTATTTGTAGCTTGGTCTAGCCCATTGCTAGGGAAAAGCCTCCTATACTTCCAATCATTCATGTATTTCGCCTTTTCCAGCCGGTCTCATAAGGAGTCTACGTCGTCGTGGAAAAGTTTGTTAGGGCTACGAACCCGTCTTCAGGCAGGTACTCTATTTGACTTTTTACTAGAAAATTCAAGTTATGAGAAGGGCTTTGATAAAACCATTGAAATTGTATTATAGAAAGTTACAATTACTCAGTGCTGAACTGAGATTTAAAAACAAAGCCATAAAATGCTGGTATCCCTAGACACAATAATATGACGACAATTATTAGGAGAATAAAATACATTCCTTTTGATCATATTACAATGGCCGCCAACTATTCATACATACTCACGAACACAGCCCTTCATGTTAAACTAAAAGTTCATGCTCCACCGTCAGACATCAAACTCACTGAATGAATCCTTACATTCTTGCAATAGATCTATTGATTGACAACACAGGCTACCAAACGACCCCTTAATAATACATTTGTAATACTGAATAGGACAGTAACCCTATACGTTTAAGGTTCAGAGTTGCTTGTATATCGACGCTACTATCTTACCACCTAGACATTTGGCTGGCGGTCATAAAACAGCCTGTTTTCATAAAACTATTTACTACAATGTTACAAAATCAATTGCGAACTCTATATTTAACTTTATTGCTCAAACATTATGGCTTAAAATGGTCCAGCAAGTTTCACCAGGGGTTAAAAACATTTGCTCGTACTGTTCCGAGTCCGTCAAAAAGATTTATATGACAAAATAAGTTTTTTTTTATTGAGCTATTGAGTCGTTTTTTATTGATTTCCAATGTGTGCTGTGTAGTTATTTTTATTTTATTTACGGCCCATTACCTGTGGCGTTGTGTTATTTTTATGTTTATTGTCTAATTTAGTGCGTACCTTGAAATCGTAGAATAACGATGACATGGTTTTATTATTTCCCTTTTTGTACTTTTTTTCGTGTAAACAAATAAGTTTAATAATGGTCTAGGAAGGAAATAAAATACATTTTTACAGTTCGGATACTGTATTTTTATTGCCAAAAAAGAAGATTGAGAATTTATTTCTATAGGAGTTAATCCTCTTACGGCTGACTCCCCCAAGGTTGTTGATACCATTCACAACAAAACAATTCATCGGTAAAAAATGTCTACGATCCATCAGCAAATTACGTCGACAAAAAAAAGCTCGGCTCCTCATTTCTCCAGTCTATAAGCATTCTATAAACAACTTTTAATCTTAAAATTTTAAAAATCTCGGCGCCAATCCTTTTAAGTTTGTAAATCGAAGCACTGTGCAGGCTTCATCTGACTGACGGCAACCAGAACGTCTTGAACCCTGCTTTTACCAAGCTTCGCTTCTTAGGACCTGATTTTACTTATGAAGAGGGGGATAGGGAAGACCAAGTTATAATAGCCAAAATGTATGCAAGCGATCCGCAGGCTAATATAACTTGAGCTCTCGTGTTGAACCTTTTCCCGTTTCCGTAGAACGGATGCAAAGGATTTGCGGGAAGAGTGGGAGGTGAAGCAATTTTGGATCCTGCAAGGATCCTTGTACAATGAATTGCATTAAGCGACAGGGCCTCTACGAGCTATGAATGCTCTTAATGTATGGATACGATTTGATCGCTCGGAGCGTTTAGGGCTGTGTATGGCGATCGAGTTATCGATAGATGGCTTGTATCAGATTTACAAGAAACATCTCTATTATAATAAGAAGAAACTAAATCCGTATGATTGTCTTGTCCAACATTATCGTAACTAAACAATAATGCATTTATTGTTGTGCATTTTTATTCTTCGGTTGTTATGGACATCAGATCGTTTAAATCCATTAAAAATATTATCTATATATATAAAATTCAAAACTGACTGACTGATCTGACAACGCACAGCCCAAACCGCTGGGCCTAGAAACGTGAAATTTGGCATAAGCTTTCCTTGTACCACGTAGGTGAGCACTAAGAACGGATTTTGCGAAATTCGGCCCCTAAGGGGTTGTTTTTGGGGTTGATAGTTTGTATGAAACTTCGTTACTACAAGTGCTAGGAAGTTTAAATTTGGAATACGGGTTCTTTTGAGGACGTAAGAGTTACCTATGACAGAATTTTGCGAAATTCGACCCCCAAGGGGTTTGTTTTTGGGATTGACAGTTTGTATGAAACTTTGTTATTAGAAGTGCTAGGCGTCTCAAATCTTGCATGGCGGTTCTTTTAAAGACGTTAACGCTCACTAATGCGGAAATTTTGTGATATTCGTCCCCTAAAGGATTGTTTTTGGGGTTGAAAGTTTGTATGAAACTTTGTTACAACATGTGCTAGGAGCCTCAAATTTTGCATCGGGTTCCTTTTTAGGACGTAAATGCTCACCATGACGGGATTTTGAGAAATTCGACCACTAAGGGGTTTGTTTTTGGGGTTGATCTTGATAGTTTGTACGCAACTCCGTTAGGTATTACAGGTCACTACAAATCTTGCATATTGGTTCTTTTTAAGACGTAAATGGTTACCAAGAGGTGGAAATTTTGTGAAATTCGTCCCGTAAGGGGTTATAATGGTAATCGTGCAATGGGGTCATTTGTATTAGGCGTGGGTGCCACCCAAGACGGGGTGATAGAATTTTTGTTAAATATTGATTTAGATTTTCCAAAAGTATCTCATAAAAAGTGGGCTGGGCTGGAAGTCGAAATTCAAAAAAGCAAAGTTCGAAAATCACGCGGACGAAGTCGCGGGCGGAGTGCTAGTTAACTATATTCTAAAGAATGAGTTTGGTTACAGTTTTGAGCCATGCCCAAGATGAAGCAAAACCCGCGCTGGATAACAAAACATTAACTCATCAAATAATTTGTTTTCATACTGACGTGAATAGTTGCATGAATTCCTTGTCATTAGACCAAAAGACGTGATTCACCTATTGTCGGATAGTCAGTTCATTACCATATTCACTGGTAGGGTTAAAACTGCCTATTTCAAGTCAATTGTATCCTCACTAATTAAATTCAGACCTATCCATGCATGAGCCCTTGCAGCAAATAATTCACTAGCTCCGAATAACCGAAGGGTAACTCCAAAAACTCATTACCGTTCAACCAAAGAAACTCGACCCGAAAAACTAGAAATTTAGGGTAAGTACGTAAACCCGCTTATTTTTTATACACGAATAAATAGAAAGGATTCAAAGGCTCCCAAAGATACAGTATCACATTGTACTGACCCTCGGCTAACAAAAGGATTCTTGAGAAACTTATTCTATTAAAGAATTATCTCATTCGTTGGATATCTTTTGGGGTATTTGTGTGTTCCCATTCATATTATTTGGAGCAATGATTTTATTAGGTTGTTCGTATGTGGTTGTTCAGTTTGTGTGTGTTTTGAACTTTAGTAAAGTTATTGTGAGGTTTGCTAACATTATTTGGTATTGTACGCCCTTTTCATGATTACAGTCAACGATGCTTTCAGCTCTAGATTATTTATATTCACGATTTATAAACCTGCTTGTGTTTGTAAACTTCCCAGTAGCAGTCCGGAATTTGATTTTCATCTAGTTGACGTCTAAAGATGGTACTTAAAAACTTTTTAACGTGGTAAAATCAAATGAGACCTCCCGAAACCAGGGCTGGGCAAGGAAGACGTCAGACTTGTATTGACTAAAATCTACGGTCTCCTTCAATAGCCCTATACGTTCTAGAGCCACGGTAGCTCATTAGTCCCGCGACCCCGGCAGGACTTTCTGCTAAAACAAACTACCTGTTTTAAGTTAAGTTACATTATTCTTAGTTCCTAATAAGGGTTATGAGACAAGCGACACTGCCTTTTAACAGTACAAGCACAATATTCGTGCACTTATCGATTACAATGCACAGCACGTCACTAGCCGGCGAAAGCTTCAAGTCACGATTGGTTAGCTTACACAAGGATATTATTATTTCTTGCCGTTTCACCCGTACACCCAACATTTTTCAATTTTATATTATAACAACCAACAATGTTGATTTTTATGTGCGCATGTTATAACTTCACTGGGATTATGAAGGTTTTATTCTGTTATCTTTAAAAGGGAACGGATTAATGATAATGTAAGCATGCTTTATGACATTAAATCTGGCTTATGTGCCATTATTACACATGCAGTAAAAGTAAATGTTTGCTGATTACGGTTTTTTCAAGTCATCGATAAAATTTATCTTGTAGCTTGACCCACACTGTCCCATCATCATAATACATCATCAGTTACAAACTCAAATATTTTCCGAGATTTACTAGTTCATCATAAGACATTTTCAAGCTCCATTTCAAGTACAATTTACAGCAATTACCATTAATATTAACCCATCATATTACCAGTAGCTGCTCCTATCAGCTGATACGCACAAAAAGCTCCATATTGAACTGAGACAGCCTGAGGGTTCTTGCCGAAGTCATTTGATGCCGTAACATGTTGTACTCAAAGGCCTTTGACATGAAACAGGTTTACAACCTCCTTGCCTACCTGTTTCACACAATAGTCCATTGCTCTGGGCCTGTATAGAAGCCGATCAGCTGTTATGGCCTCATTATTGCCGCGTTTGTTTTCTTTTTGGTCCTGAGAGGCTGTGGTCCTGTCAGACGTCTAGTTTTCTGATGGAGTTATGTCGCATCTGTCTCAAGGTTGCTGACCGTTTGACAGGTGTCGTTCTGAAATAATCTAGTTTTTTTTTAGCTTTTCTTAATTTTTATCTGTCAATACAAATTCAAGAGGCATGCAATGATAATTCTCCCATCTTCAAGGCTTTTGATACTATCAAACAGTTATTAAGGACAGGTTACGTCATACGTACCAAAAGCATTACTTCCCTCCGATTACGTCGAGTAAGCAAAAACAATTCGTAACCTTAACATTGCTATTGTTTTAACACAATACAATTGCGCACACGCATGTAGGCCGAATAGCACACCTTTGCCTTAAAAAAATATACCCTGTTACGTTGACCAAATTATTTTGCGTACCAAAAAATTTAGTTTGGTTCTTGTTGTATTGCTCTAAGGTATATATTTCTTTGGTTTACAAGTACAGATGTGAGTGAATATATTTGTGTTTTTAAATTATACAATTTGATTTGCTCTCAATCTAAGGCAAAAATCTAAATAGCGTAATAAATACGTTTATTGTTGGTTTATTGAATATTTGGAGAACTATGCCCATGATCTATTGGTGACCTTATGGTATCTTTGCGCTCTTTATACGGCTTGGGGTCAACAGAATTATAAATGATATCGCCAAGAACATCAGAATTGTACGGAGACATTTATCGGATTTATAATTTACAGACTGAATAAATAATATTGTAACCCTGTGATTGTCGAAGGGTTAATGGGAGGTGAGATTTACAATGGGAGGTTCACATTTACTTTGTTATTAAATATTGGTTTTAAGCCGCTGCGCTGTATGAAAGAGCCTTTTTGCTGCAGCGGAATATTTCTGATTAATTTTCCAGATGTAACTGAGGATTAAAAAAATATTATTGACTAGCACTTTGCCAGCGACTTCGTCCGCGCCTATTAAAACATACTCATGTTACTCGTAGATAATGTAGCTTTCTAAAGGTGAAAGAATTTTTTAAACCGGTCCTGTTGTTTTTGAGTTTATCCATTACAAACAAACAACTTTTTCCTCTTTATAATATTAAATGTAGATATGTTTTCTACATATTTTTTTACAATTTTATCTAGAAATTAAATGTTAACAGCTTTTGCATTTTTTTTCCAGATCCCAGATAAACCACCACTGTGACCATCACGCAATCAAATGTATAACTAGCGATGCATGTAAGTACCTATGACTAAGTACTTGATAAAACAATTTTTTTTTTAATGTCTGGCCTACACTATCCTGTTGCTGGAAAAAGGGTTCTCCTAAGTTTTTCTAAAAGTTCTTTTCTTGCACCACCTCGAACCAGTCCTCACCTTATAAGTCCAAGTCGTCTCTACAACTTATTCGGGTTCGGTAAAAGAACAAAAAAAAGGAAAAAACAAAACACTATCACACTGTAATAGATTAGCTACAGCTTTTAACCCTTCCCTGGCTCAGATGCACCACAATTCATTCCCGTCACGTCGAAACCGACAAGTCACTAGCTTGAGAAAACACTCCCCTTATTGACATTTCTAAAGAGACAAAATATTTCCTTAATTTCCACTAGCACCCCAGGATCGGGAACACCACGACAAAAACTTATTCATCATAGTTTGAGGAGTGTTACTAGTTAAGTGCACGGCAAACAGGGGGTACAAACATCCCGCCATGATGAATGGCCCGCGAGATAGATAGGGTTAGGTGAAATACTGGGACTTTTGGCACCACTAAGAGGACGGACTTCGGACCTAAAGCTGGATGAGTCATTTTCGTAAATGAGTCGAAAAGGGCTGGTTTTGAAACTGAGGCTGCAGCTAAAGTATATTAAAGGTCGTGACTATTGCGATTTCTTGAATAGCCAGGAGAATACAAAATCGATTTAAAGTCATTTACTTGGTGAAATTATCAATCGACGAAAATTAAAAGACATTAAAAAAAAGGATCAGTTTCGAATATAAAAGACAGAGCAGACCAAAGGCAAGGATAAATAAACATCGTTTTGAGGAGCTCTTCTTATTTCAATCACAATTTTCAACAGAATTGACATTAATTTTCATTGCAATTGCATGCATTCAAGCATAAATGTTTCTGCAAAACAAGCTTGACATTTCCATTATACTTATCACTTCACTTTATTAAAGCCCTAATAGTAATTTAACCTAACAGACATTCATTTACTTATTATCGCCACGAAACTCAGGTCCCATTTTGCACGTCAAAAAAAAAGTGTCGTAAAAATTTTACCCAATTTCACACTACGCGTAGTCACCCGGTAGATAATCTATCACAGAATCTCGCACAATCTGAGTAGATTAAACGCTGGTAACGTATTTATTATGGTTCGCATTCAGTGTAACAATACGGTTCGTTTGTTCGAGTGAGGCTGTTGCAAGAGGTCACGGCGTGCGCTTTGAACCGCAAGTCGATCAGCCTGCCTGGAAATCGGCCACGTTGGTACCTTGGTAGTTGGTACCTTCGTACCTACCCATGTTACTGACATGCATGTGGATTGTGCAGGCAGAGTGTTAACTACGAACATACGTGATAAATGAAGTTTAGTAGTAAATGGATTTCTTTCCTTTCGTTTTCTTATCAATTTACTTTTCTATATTCGTTAAACGCTAAATTATTTAAGAAAAGTGCACAATTTTAGTGATTTTAAGTTTGTGTCGTTATCACCTGACGTCACCCAGATGGTTTTCCAAAATGACCACTCAGGTGGCCATTTTAGAAAATTATTTATTTCAACACTGCTGGTCAATAAATGAATATATGATAAAGGAAAATATTTTGAGGAAGTGCATGTCCTAGAACCAAAAATTCAAATGAGAAAAGTAAAAGCTTGTCAGGTAAAAACATAGGAAGTTATAAAGGGTGGGCGTTTTGGATGACTGCCTTTGGAAAGTGCCCACTTCAGACAAGTTTGAATAGATGACCACAATATTCACATGCATACCTACCGGGGTCGTAGCACTGTCACAAACAAGCAACTGTGACCATGCAACGTAAAGGGGTAGTGAAGGAATCTTTCGCATTTCGCTTCACTAAAAACACGCAGAGAAATGTATACAAGAACTTCTGGCTGCAAACGTGACAGCAAGACTAGTTGACTTTGCAAAATTTCTAGTAATAAATACTATGTCCTTGTTATTTCTACTACTTACTTAGTTTTTAAAATTGGCTATATCAGTCACCTGAGGGCACATCAGCGATGCTCTCAATAGGAAGATCTAAGTCGCTGTGGCCGAAATCGGTAAGGATCATGTATATAGTATTTATTACTAAGTCTTTGTTATCTCTACTACTTAGTATTTATTACTATATAGAAATATTGTAAAGTCAACTAGTGAGTCTTGTTATCACGGTTGCAACCAGAAGTTCTTGTACAGGTAGCTAGACATTTCTCTGCGTAAAAATCAACCAAACTAAAACCTTTTTTTTTAGTTTAACCAAACTAAAAAAAATCGACATACTACTGCCGATAAACATTACATTCATTAACTTTGTCCCCAAGAAAAGTAAGTATACTTAGTATTTTTGCATTAGGCCATCCTGTCTACCGTTCCGCACTAGTGTTCAAAGTATACCGAAGGGGCCTTGATTATAGCACTTGTTCCCTATGAGCTGACGTATTGTCGCTACGTACTTAGTCAGTCATTTTTAAACATAGCTCGGGAATTACTGGGCCTACATTTCAAAAGTAATATTGGGTGGGGTTGTTTTGTAATACGGAGTAAATATATGGTTAAAGATTTGTAAGCAAGATTTCTTTTAAAGATTTTCTTTCATAAACTCGATTTTCAACAAAAAAAAATTGATAGAAAATCTTTATGATTCACGACGCAGGCGTTATTTGGCACATAAATACATAATATTTATGTTTATTTTTCGGGTAAAATCCAAAATAGCGAGATTTTAGACATAATATTATTAATCCAGAAAGTAACTATTAACTTAAGGCTGCGCCACAAGCGAAATCTTCAATTTTGGATTGGATTTTCAGAGTACTAAATCGTGTTTAATTCGGAACAAAAGTATATGTTGGGAAACTTCATTATATTTGCGAGGGCAGAGTCAAACAGAAAACATAAAAAGAAAATTTTTTCTCGATAGAAAATGATCACAAAGTTGCCTCTGATTTTCACGTTTTTATGATTTCATTCTATTTTGGTTCGTCCTACAGAAATATAAATTAGATCAATATGAACACAATTACGTAGCCAAGGGCAGTGTCTGGCACTTTTTTGAAATATTGTTTATAATAAAAGTTATCATTGTTCTTAGCATTCGGTGCTTACGACGTTTTTAAACCGTGTAGAATGCTATTTTCCATTTCGCGGCACACTAGAATCTGCGTCACGAGTGAAGGTCTGCGGAAAATTCGTGGTACTACATTTTTTTAATACAATTTGATGTAATGACATAGACACTAGCGCCGCGTCAAAACGACTTTTGTCGTGGCGCGGGTTCTAGCTTCAGGCATCATTTTGTTTCACCTGCCAGTCGGCGCCGCTCTATTGAGACGGGAGGACTATGACAGTTTGCACCGCGCCCGGCGGCTATTAAAATAATATATTTTTGTTGATATAATCAGAGAAACAACACATAATACAACAAAAATACGAGAGCTAAAATATTTTAAGACTGAAATAATTTCAAATAGCCGAAGACCATTTTTTTGAAATTTCTTTTGACACATGCGCGCTAAATAAGCAGTATGTCAATTGTTCTGCTGGTCGAGTATTTTTTATTACTGTATAATGAGGTCGGCTTAAAATAAATGATGATTTGTTTTTGTATAGATTTATTCATGTTACATACTTATAAATACAAACACATTTATTTCAAACATCGCCATGCTAAGTCTAGTACAACACAAATATTTTAACGTTATAATATTATTATGGTTTAGGAGCAGAATGCTTATCATCAGCCGGAAGATGTCCACTGCTGAACATAGGCCTCCCCCTTAGACCGCCACGCCGAACGACAATTCGCCACTTGCATTCATCGGCTGCTCGCGACCCTCACGATGTCGTCGTTTCACCTAGTGGGAGGCCTGCCTACGCTGCGTGACTGCGTCTTCCGGTCCGTGGTCGCTACTCAAGACCTTTTTTTCCCCATCGGTTATCAGTTCTACGAGAAATGTGGCATGCCCATTGTCACTTCAATTTGCAAATTTTATGAGCTACGTCGGTGACTCTGGTTCTACGCCGAATATCCATGTTTCGGATTTTATTCCGCAAAGAAACTCCAATCAAAGCTCTTTCATTTCATTGCTCGTTGAGTGACTCTTAAGCCGGATTTACATTACAAAAGTAGTGTCATCCATGATAAAACTAGTTTCGTGAAACTTTTTTCAGCACATGTGAAAGTACTTTCGTTTAAATTTTAGTGTCGTGAAATTACCAGTATCGCGGAGATACTGGCCCTGTCAAGATCAAAGCTGTATTTCATTTATGATGCAAAGCGTCGCTGTAGAAATGATAAAATATAAAATAAATATAAAATTTGTCTCGGAAAAAAGACGTTGATAAATCCACCAACGTCTTTAGTTCCCTTGTCTAGTCCCATTATGGAATTACTCGAGGCGAAAACTTGAAAAAAAGCATCCGGGTGCAACACAGTTAATCTCTGAATTAGCAGATGATCCTAAAAGCTATGCAAATTACTTTCGTATGGGTAAAAATCATTTTATTTTCAAATACCACACGTCCTCTCAGCGCAGGTGCTGTCGCGACACTACTTTCGCGTCGTATTTACATGATGAAAGTAGTTGCATGAAACTACATAGTTTCACAAAAAATATGCGCATAGCACGAAAGTAATTCAGTGTCACGTGTCAATGCATGCATTGTAAAACTGAACGTTTACACGTGAAATTACTGGTGAAAGTAGTGTCATGAAAGTACTTTCATGCAACTAGTTTCGTAATGTAAATCAGGCTTTAGTCTCTCTTAAAGGCCAGCAGTCAAAGACCAGAATGCTCAATTCCCATAAAATGGCAACAAGGCCCCGCAAATATAGTGGCAAGGTGGCAAGTTCTTATGTTGGTAGATTCTCGTATAAGCCTAATTCTCAAAATATCAAATTCTCTCAAAATAGCGATACAACTAAAAGCGGGGTTTCCATTAGGTTGCCCGACAACATCGTGAGAGTCGCGGGCAACAAATGCATCCAAGTGGCGGTTGTCTTTCAGCGTCGCGGTATAGTGGGAAGGCTTTTGTTCAGCTATGTATATGTCTTTCTGATGTAATTCTAAACGATCATAAACAATCTAAGCCCAATGTTCCATGAACGTGATACATTGAATGGAATGTTTATTATACATATTTATTGAACACTTCTACACCATTCGCAACTTGAAATTGAAAATAATGTAATACATATTTACAATACAAAAACAACCACAAAAAAGGGTATTAAAATAACCTACAAAACTTTTCTTTCGGAAGTCGGTGACTTTTTTTTATTAATTTCATAGTCTTTTTTGCCACCGACTTCCGAAAGAAAAGTTTTGTAGGATATTTTACCGTGTGATTGTTTTTGAAGACGGTTACATTTTTTTTGAAAAAGTTTTTATTTTTTTAGTTTAAATATTCAACTACAATTCTTGTAAAATATGTATATCATTTTTGTGCACTAGAATTTTGTAATCCGTAACACCGGTAATAACATCGTTAACATCTCTATCATTCATTCCCTATCTCGAAAACTACTCAACCGATTTTGTTGAAACTTGGAGTATTCCCTAAGTTGAACGATACCAAGTAAAACTAAAAAAGGATTACTTAAATCGGACTTGTAGTTCCGGAGATATGCGAACACAAACATAATTTACTAAATCAGTCGATGCCAAGTCCTTACTAGCGGAGTTGTACCTTCCATCATCAGCTCAGCTACATGAGATGATGATCACCATACGCAAATACCTAAATTACTTCATAAAATTTGCGGAAAACGATGTGTAGGCCTACAAAATTTGAGGGTTGCCCTCGATTTCTCCAGTATCCAATCATCATATCCTGTCATGGTGACAATGGGACCACTTCAGAAGTATCTCCTTTCGAACAAAAAAAGAATTTTGAAAATCGGTCCACAATATTGGCGGAGTAATCGCGTAACAAACACAAAAAAAAACATACCGTGGAATTGATAACCTACTTCTTTTGGAAGTCAGATAAATTAACTAGAAATAATTTCCACTAAATTAAAATACTGTAAGCAGGCAGCCCTACCGCGTCCGTGTGTACCCCGCCTGTGAAGCCGAGTCGTACCCACTGTCATAATGTTAGACTGTGGCACTGTAGTTGTTTTGTTTTTTCAAAGAAGTTTTGCAGAGCGCGTCGTCACAGCGCCCGTGGTTGTTATTGGTACTAGAGCAGAGGCATGTGAGACGCGAGGGTGAAATCTGATTTTTTCCTGGCATAATACCCACTCTTAATAAAATAACAAATTCATTTTAAAAGAATGAAGAATTCATTGACATGTGTCATGTCAACGGCATGACACTAAAATTTTTTCAATCCCAAAATTATTTTTATGATTATGATAATATTCCGATATAAATGGCTTCTAAATATATTCCATAATTTGAGCTGGTGCCATCTATAAAGATGGAGTATGCGCTTTGGCCAAACGCGAGATAAATAAAACGATGGTGACCGCCACTGTACGCACTTCGAGTACTACTACTCGAAGTAAGAAAAAGCTCGACGAAGCACCGTTTGCATGAAGCAGGGGCTGGTAGTCAGCCAGCTCGCGTCTTTAAGTGTGACGTGTGCAGCCGGTGCCGTGTGTCGCTGAGTTCGCAGCGCCGCGCCGTGCTCCGGAGTGCGACACCTGCAGCCGTGTCTTTGTGAATCAAACAGTGATACTGCTCCTGACTACCGTTTTAGTGTTCATTTTTGTTTTAGTTCCTTTATATTCCAGTTACTTTCGTGTGTTTATTTAAATTTAGTTTTTATAAGTATCTTAATTAATTATATTTATTTTTAAGCCCTTTTCTTTTCAATAACTCATGAGTTGTAGCAGCAGTGATGTGGTAGGTGATAGTGCATGTCAATCTTCAACATCGCTGACCTCCCTGGAGAGATGCCCACTTTGTTCCCAGGCACGATTTTTTAAAGGTAAGCGGGGTCTGAACGTTCATATAGGTAAAGCGCACAAACCGCAAAATGTACCAACTTCAGACCCTGTCTTAAGGTCATGGCACACTATACCGGCACGGCAACGGTACGGCTCCAACCCAGCACTTAACCTGTCATTCGAATTAGAACCTTAAATCATTTGTCGCATAATATATTTCATAATGTCAATATGAAAAAGCCAACGGCGGGGAATCGGCGCGCTTACCGCTACCATACAACTCGCCTCGGAGCCCGCGCACTGCAAGCGAACAGACGGCGTGCTTGCGGCGGGCTAACTCCGAGTTGCTAGCGAAACAAATGCCTTATAAAAATTATGTTCACGGTGACAGCAAGCTTGCACATTGCAGACGGCCGGCGCGCGGACTGCGAGCTTACACCTCGTAGACGACGCGCAGCTAGCACGCTAACGGCTAGCCGTAGCCTAAATTCGAGGTGACGCCGTGCTGCAGCTGTGCAGTTGCGGTGCTGGTACAATGTGCCATGACCTTTACCCTCTCCTCCTACAACACAAACATTACCTTGTTCTGACCCACTTTGAAAAATACTTTCTAAATTCAAAAATTCTGTCCCTATATTAAAGCGAGTTCCCCGAGGCGCCAGACCTCTTGTTGCACAAAATTTGGCTGGTTGTGTCCGCCTTGCGGTCCGGGAGAACTCGCTTAGTGCTTGGGTAAAACTGCTCACCTTCCCTTATAGAATTCTCCACGTTCAAAAGAATTTGGCAACCAAAAAAACTTTAACTTCTCAAATTAAAGAAAATTGTAACGTTTCGGCTCATTTCGACCCCAATTACTGACTCAGAATTTTAATAACGCTAGAAACATATCCCACTTGGTGGAATCTAAGTTAGGGGAAGGTGACATAAGTGGTGCACCCAGGATTCTCTTCAGCAGCGATGTGCTGGCACCGTGTTCTCCAGATACACTGGCAGCCCTGGAATCTAAACACCCTGCCCCAGCTGATGACCTTTCTTTTCCCGACCCTCCTGATCCGGACATTCACTGCCTCACCATTACAGGTCGAGAGGTGATCTCAGCCGTTTGCTCCTTCCGGAGCGGCTCCGCCGGCGGCCTCGACGGCCTAAGTCCCCAACATCTTAAGGACCTTATCTGCTTGGGCGCCGGGGAAGCTGGTGAGTCGTTGTTGAGGGAGCTTACGGCTCTGATTAACCTCATGCTCTCCGGCAATGTGAGCGAATCTGTCATCGACGTTCTGTATGGGGCAAATTTATGTGCCCTGCGCAAGAGGGATGGCGGTATTCGCCCCATTGCCGTGGGAACAACCTACCGTCGTATGGCAGCCAAGATTTGCTGCAAATTTATTGGTGAGGCTGTTTCGGAAAAATTTCAGCCCCTGCAGCTAGGTTACGGCTCTAAAGGGGGCTGTGAGGCTGCCGTACACGCTTTGTCGACCTACCTAAATTCTGGCAAAGGTGAGGTCATCTTGAAGGTTGACATTAAGAATGCTTTCAATTCGGTTAACAGGGACACCTTGTTGGCTGAAACTAAAAAAGAATTACCCCAAATTTATAGTTTTCTTTGGCAGTGTTATAGGCACCCATCTAAATTACTGTATCGGGACAACCTTTTAGAATCTGCTGTTGGTTGTCAACAAGGTGACCCCCTCGGGCCAGTGATTTTCAGCTTGGCTATTCATCCCATTGTTCGACAGCTAAATTCTAAATTCAACGTTTGGTACCTCGATGATGGGACCTTGGGTGGCGATGTTGACACCGTTTTGAATGACCTAATTTTTTTGAAGAATGAACTTCTTTCCATTGGCTTAGACCTCAACCTTTCGAAATGTGAACTTTTTTTAACGGACAGCACCGACAGACAATTAACAATTCCCAAATTTAACTCAATAGCCTGTTACATTGTTTTTTTTGTGTTCCTAGCTCAGGTTGCTATTTCGCGGCTGCGTTTCTAATAAACAAAGTGTCAAGTACCTGCATTCAAGGGTCAACCATTCCTATGTATCGTTGGTTTTATTTCCAAACAATAAATCACTTTTCTAAATTCTTTTAAACCGTTTCACAATATTTTTTTTTTTTTTTTTTTCCCTCCTTGGCAACAGTCGGCGACTATGGATGCCAGTGTCGAGTAATGATTTCACAATATTATTTTGACCAAAACATAGGTTGTTTACTAATGACATGACATTTATTACGTCAGACGTCAATTCTGACAGTTCGAGGCGCCCACTGGCGCGCTCCGATTTAACAACCGTAAAAATAATCGATATTTTAATCTGATGATCACAAATCTTTAAATAATCTGAATAAACACATTCTGTAATAATTATCAGTTAAAGAAAATAAATAAGTAAAAGAAATTAATAATAAACTAAATATCCATAAACGGAAATGATTTAGTTTTTTCTATATGGACTTGATTCGAGAACCTTCGACCGAAACGGTACATTTTTAATCTGTGAACTTTTGCGTGGATTGTCTTTGGAACTGTCAACCTTAATGTTGTCACGTTGGGTTTTGTTTTTACCCATTTATTATTGTAGGAGTGGTTTCCCTGGTTGAAACTGTTTTGGTGATCAATTATTGAGACAGATTAATAATGGAGAACGGAATAGTTAGATCTAGTCTCGTGTAATTCATTGCCGACTGTGGCAAGTGTCGTTCCACAGTATTCAAGGTGAATTTCTGGTGTGAGGTGTTTGTGGTCGTTGCCGGGATATTGGTTTCTCCGCCGAATCCGGGAGTTCGACATGGGGTGGGCACCCGACCCTTGGCCGACTTCCGGCCGGCGATTTGCGATGACTTTGCTAGGATGACGAGCGTCACTTGCCGCCAGCCTCGCTGAGGAGTTACACATAGTTTTTGGTGCGCAGTCGTAAAAGGTAAGTCGGTATCCTTAGTGGAGTGAGCGTGGTCTGTGTGTCCACCCGAAGGGTGTGTGTCTGAGGGAATAACGTCGTGCTAATCTTAACGATTATTTCAGGATTCCTAACAGCGCCTGTCGTCGCGGTTCTGCCCGATGGAACGTGCAGCAGCCCGCAGCCCACGCCGCCTTCCCCAGCAATAACCGTGAGTAATAAACCAGCTATTTTCCAATCGTAGGCCGTAGGCAATTTCTCAGGATTGACCTAGGTGTTAAAGTATTGTCCCGGGAAACGGCATAAGTCCTTGGCGTAGTGGACGGACGCCACGCGTATTTCATTTTGAATAAAGGCCATGAGCCGGCCGAGGTTCTGTCTGATAGGTTTCACAGCTCGATCACATCGAGGATAACAAATAAGTTACACTTTTATTATTTGGTCTCCGTTTGTCAATTGCAGAAAAGGCTAATCGGGGGACTCGCTTCACCGCCGGGGTCGTAGGCTGAAGCTTAGAGCCGGGACGTGAAGTCCGTCTCTCGAGAGCGCGGGAAGCCTCCTGCAGGGGCTGTACGGCTGGCAGACACCGCCTAGCGTGAGCGCAGGCGTGACGGTTTTTTTTTCTTTATATTTATTTTTTTTTATCACCGCACCTTGGTACACCGGTGTGATTTTGGTCCCCGGTGTTGATGTCGGTACTACACCGAACTTTATTTTGGGAATCTTGAGCTCCTGCTGCATTCCTCCCGTGGAGACAGTAGAATTGAGGATATCTTCAGCTCCAGGATTCGGGACTCTCCAGGTCCCTGGCGCCCATTAATTAAATTATTATAATTGTTTTTAACTGGAAGGTTCCGGTAGTTACCTAGTTCTGCTTTAGTAAATATTCTTATAATTTAACCTTGTTGACGGAACAGTACTCGGTTGATCTCCAACGCCCACGACCTCAGCTCTCTTATATATCCATAAGTTACCACTGGCTAGCTCTAATTAATTGGAAAGGGTAAAGAATCTCACCACAGTATTTTTATATGAGTTTTATTCCCGGACTGTTGTCAAGGTTAAGGATTGATATTATTCTATTAAGAATGCTAATGTAATTAATTTATTAAAATTCAATTTAGAGGTAATCAATTAATTAATCAAATAATTCTATTATACGGGAGATTGTTACTCGCAGTAATAAACCGGTTTATGTTATGTTGTGGTTTTATTTCAGTCCGACCCTCAAAGGTTAGGGACAAAATATTTTATGTAACAGTGGCGACCAACGTGTGTATTAGTTGGAGATAGAGGTTACGTCTGTTGCTGTAACTTAAAACCGGAGTACTGTTTCTGGAACCTTCCATTTATTTTAATTTTAGGAAGAAAAAACCGTCGTGCGGAATCCTTTGTTTGTGTTTGTACTGTTTTATACAATTTATATTTTTTAAACATTTTACAATTATTGTATTACTCTATGACTGCTACTACTGTAACGGCGTTTACCTTATAATATCTTCGTAAATTGTGACGGCCAGTTTTGACTTAGGATTTTTTTTTTTACCTCTATCTTTTGACATGGAACTACCCATTAAATTTAATTTAGAAAGGAAAGATGACCTTTTCTGTAAAGTACTGATCCGTGACACTAAATCCGTAAAGTTTAAAAATAATAGTAAATCATAATTTGATTTTTTTTTTATATATACTACCATACCGAACTATCCAACCTACCATTGCTTTTCTATTGTTTACTTTTGGTCTATTGTGTATGGATGGCTTAAACCATTCATTACATTTTATTTAATATCTTAAACCTGTCGAACATACACCGACGGTTTTTGATTTGATCATGGCGCTATTCCATAGATCATTTTTAGTTGGGTAAAACATAGCTAGTTCTTACGAGCGGACGCAACTCGTTAAATAAGCCTTTGCGGGAGCGGTTGGTGACTCCTTAAATAAGCCATACACTAAAGAACATAGCTTGTTTGCCTAATACTAATATATACACCATTCTTGGTGTTTCTTACGAGCGGACGCAACTCGTTAAATAAGCCTTTGCGGGAGCGGTTGGTGACTCCTAAAATAAGCCCTACACCAAAGAACATAGCTAGTTCATTTACGAGCGGACGCAACTCGTTAAATAAGCCTTTGCGGGAGCGGTTGGTGACTCCTTAAATAAGCCATACACCAAGGAACTTAGCTTGTTCATCTAATACTAATGGTATACACCATTCATGGTGTTTCTTACGAGCGGACGCAACTCGTTAAATAAGCCTTTGCGGGAGCGGGTGGTAACTCCTTAAATAAGCCTCACACCAAAACTTCATTTATCTTCTAAATTTAGGTTCGACTACATTAAATTTTGAATTGGTGGGTGGATCGGTATTGGTAGGTAGTTGGTTAGGAGGCTTTAAAACCTTCAGGTGTCCATTAGGAATTTTTAATCGTGGGTGTATTTATTTCCACGGTGCTAGTTTGCAGTTGTTTACAGGCATTTTCCATTTTTTTTAGGGTTTGTAGTGGTACACAGGTTCCTACTGTGTCCACGTTTGTTAACCATATTTAGAAGTGGATGTGCTTGTTTAACAACCCTGCCAGTTGGGTATCCAAACCTCCGGACTGCTGATAAGGCAGCAAACTGATAGTCCTGAGATAGAAGGCCGTAATGGCGGGCGTGTAGGCTGCATTGATGGAATACGTTCTTGTTAGTATTTTTTTTTTGCCAGGCCAATGGCCGGTACTTTCCTTTTCAGTGAATTATTTGGATTCTAGCTCAGATGATTGTCGGCAGTTAACCAATTTGGGGTGTGAAGGGTGGTGTACGATTGAATAGGGTTGTCTGTCCTACATAAATATAGTGGGTCAGACTGGGACAGTTCGTAGAGACTTACTTACGTAATTTTTTTTTTAAACTCTTTGGAGCTTGTCTTTTACATGTTTGTAAATGGATTAGACTCGCACCAGAAAAAAAAATTTAGTTAATATATTACAACAAATAATAATACTAATCGTACACCAGCATTCATATATTAAATTTTTACTTCTTTTCGTTCTCCATTATTCTTTTCAGGCTCGAACGGAGTGGATTTGGAAAGCGAGCTTGGTACTTTGGAGTCTGCTTTAACGCTGGAGGGCCAGCGTCGAGATTTGCCCTAGTGGGTCAAATCTCTGGTGGTTGGGGAGGTACTGTTACATTGTTTTTTTTGTGTTCCTAGCTCAGGTTGCTATTTCGCGGCTGCGTTTCTAATAAACAAAGTGTCAAGTACCTGCATTCAAGGGTCAACCATTCCTATGTATCGTTGGTTTCATTTCCAAACAATAAATCACTTTTCTAAATTCTTTTAAACCGTTTCACAATATTATTTTGACCAAAACATAGGTTGTTTACTAATGACATGACATTTATTACGTCAGACGTCAATTCTGACAGTTCGAGGCGCCCACTGGCGCGCTCCGATTTAACAACCGTAAAAATAATCGATATTTTAATCTGATGATCACAAATCTTTAAATAATCTGAATAAACACATTCTGTAATAATTATCAGTTAAAGAAAATAAATAAGTAAAAGAAATTAATAATAAACTAAATATCCATAAACGGAAATGATTTAGTTTTTTCTATATGGACTTGATTCGAGAACCTTCGACCGAAACGGTACATTTTTAATCTGTGAACTTTTGCGTGGATTGTCTTTGGAACTGTCAACCTTAATGTTGTCACGTTGGGTTTTGTTTTTACCCATTTATTATTGTAGGAGTGGTTTCCCTGGTTGAAACTGTTTTGGTGATCAATTATTGAGACAGATTAATAATGGAGAACGGAATAGTTGGATCTAGTCTCGTGTAATTCATTGCCGACTGTGGCAAGTGTCGTTCCACAGTATTCAAGGTGAATTTCTGGTGTGAGGTGTTTGTGGTCGTTGCCGGGATATTGGTTTCTCCGCCGAATCCGGGAGTTCGACATGGGGTGGGCACCCGACCCTTGGCCGACTTCCGGCCGGCGATTTGCGATGACTTTGCTAGGATGACGAGCGTCACTTGCCGCCAGCCTCGCTGAGGAGTTACACATAGTTTTTGGTGCGCAGTCGTAAAAGGTAAGTCGGTATCCTTAGTGGAGTGAGCGTGGTCTGTGTGTCCACCCGAAGGGTGTGTGTCTGAGGGAATAACGTCGTGCTAATCTTAACGATTATTTCAGGATTCCTAACAGCGCCTGTCGTCGCGGTTCTGCCCGATGGAACGTGCAGCAGCCCGCAGCCCACGCCGCCTTCCCCAGCAATAACCGTGAGTAATAAACCAGCTATTTTCCAATCGTAGGCCGTAGGCAATTTCTCAGGATTGACCTAGGTGTTAAAGTATTGTCCCGGGAAACGGCATAAGTCCTTGGCGTAGTGGACGGACGCCACGCGTATTTCATTTTGAATAAAGGCCATGAGCCGGCCGAGGTTCTGTCTGATAGGTTTCACAGCTCGATCACATCGAGGATAACAAATAAGTTACACTTTTATTATTTGGTCTCCGTTTGTCAATTGCAGAAAAGGCTAATCGGGGGACTCGCTTCACCGCCGGGGTCG
The DNA here is from genome assembly GCA_036375495.1 of Agrotis segetum. NCBI lineage: Eukaryota > Metazoa > Arthropoda > Insecta > Lepidoptera > Noctuidae > Agrotis > Agrotis segetum. Next base: position 431,561 of record JAQSVV010000169.1, read on the forward strand.
TAGGCTGAAGCTTAGAGCCGGGACGTGAAGTCCGTCTCTCGAGAGCGCGGGAAGCCTCCTGCAGGGGCTGTACGGCTGGCAGACACCGCCTAGCGTGAGCGCAGGCGTGACGGTTTTTTTTCTTTATATTTATTTTTTTTTATCACCGCACCTTGGTACACCGGTGTGATTTTGGTCCCCGGTGTTGATGTCGGTACTACACCGAACTTTATTTTGGGAATCTTGAGCTCCTGCTGCATTCCTCCCGTGGAGACAGTAGAATTGAGGATATCTTCAGCTCCAGGATTCGGGACTCTCCAGGTCCCTGGCGCCCATTAATTAAATTATTATAATTGTTTTTAACTGGAAGGTTCCGGTAGTTACCTAGTTCTGCTTTAGTAAATATTCTTATAATTTAACCTTGTTGACGGAACAGTACTCGGTTGATCTCCAACGCCCACGACCTCAGCTCTCTTATATATCCATAAGTTACCACTGGCTAGCTCTAATTAATTGGAAAGGGTAAAGAATCTCACCACAGTATTTTTATATGAGTTTTATTCCCGGACTGTTGTCAAGGTTAAGGATTGATATTATTCTATTAAGAATGCTAATGTAATTAATTTATTAAAATTCAATTTAGAGGTAATCAATTAATTAATCAAATAATTCTATTATACGGGAGATTGTTACTCGCAGTAATAAACCGGTTTATGTTATGTTGTGGTTTTATTTCAGTCCGACCCTCAAAGGTTAGGGACAAAATATTTTATGTAACAAGCCCCAGACATCAAAATTATTGACAAAATGTCTCTTCGCCTCCTGGGGTCACCAATTTTCGAAAATTCTTTTCCTGACTTCATTGACGAAAAAATTCAAAATTTTCTTGATATTTCAGGTAGATTGCTCGAAATTAACATGCATTCGGCCATTACTCTAATTCGCTATTGTTGTTTCGGCCCTAAATTGATATATTTCCTTCGTGCTTCCCATTTATGGAAGTTCAATCATCTTTTGGACAAAATTGACGTCATTATCAGAGAAACACTTTCATCCATTTTAAATGTGGCTTTGGACGACCGAGCTTGGATCCAAGCTACCCTTCCCATTCGCATGGGTGGTCTCGGCGTTCGCAAAATTTCCAGTATCAGCTTACCGGCGTTCATTTCTTCGGTCCACGGCACTGAAAAATTAGTTAGGAATATCCTGGCTTCCACACTAACTGATTTTGATGTGCCGTGCTTCTTGGAGGCTTTGGACGCTTGGAAAATTGCTTGCCCGAATACCGATTTACCCGGCAATCCATCTTCCCAGAGACAGTGGGATGAGCCGCTCTGCAGTGTAGTTCAGAATAACTTACTGAACACATCTGCTACTACTGCTGAGCGTGCGCGCCTACTGGCTGTGGGTAAGTGGGAGTCGGGTCTTTGGCTTCATGCACTGCCGTCGTCGAGCATTGGTACCTCACTCGACGATACCACCTTCCGGCTCGCTGTTGCTCTCCGCTTGGGATCCCCACTCTGCTCTCCTCATCGCTGTCACTGTGGTGAAGCCGTCAACAGCCTCGGACATCATGGCCTGTCTTGCGGCCGCAGCGAGGGCCGTTTTGCGCGCCACGCGAACATAAACGACATTATTCGACGAGCTCTTGTTACCGTCGGCGTTCCAGCTGTTTTAGAACCCAACGGCTTGGCACGCGACGATGGCAGGAGACCGGACGGTATGTCTTTGTTTCCTTGGAAGATGGGTAGGCCTTTAGTATGGGACGCTACCTGTGTCGATACTCTTGCGCCATCCCATCTTCCAAGTTCATCGTGCTCTGCTGGCTCTGCTGCTGCGGTTGCTGAGAACCTCAAGCGGCGTAAATATAGCAACCTTAGTGGTAACTATATATTTGAGCCGTTTGGGGTTGAAACTTTAGGGCCATGGGGTCCGAGTGCTCACAGCCTCTACAGAGATATCGCAAAAAGACTTGTTGACGCTTCCCGTGACCCAAGAGCTGGCTTTTACTTTGGCCAGAGGCTAAGTATTGCTATTCAAAGGGGCAACGCCGCCAGTCTCTTGGGCACATTACCAGCTGACAGCGTTGAGGATGAATTTTTCGATGCTCTGTAATAGTTTAGTTTTACTTTAATTTAGTATTTTATATTTATATAGTTTAGCTTATTCTTGACCTAAATACACACAAAATAAACAAAAAAAAAAAAAAAAAAATTTAAAAGAATGTACCTATGTATTTCTTTTCATAATTTAAATATTATTTTCAAATAAATAGCATTTTTTAATTAGAAATGAGTTTTCCTTTGACTCTAGTCTAGGTCTGAGGTGACGAAGACAAAGTATCACTGCGTTTACTAATTTGAAATACTATAGGTACTACTTAACTTTTATAATATTTTATACTTACTGCATATAAAAATAAATAACTTAACACTTACTATAACTATGAAACTAGATCTACCAAAACAAAAACATACACTACAAGATAATCCATTTTCCGCTTAATTTAAGTTATGTTCACGGGTTATTATGCACATATATATAACAGGAAAATAATAGCCCCATAAGTTCCCTAAATTGCTTAATACATGAAGTCCCATCAATCAACTTCGATCCCCATTTACTTCGCCATAAAAATACATTACCAACTCATTATGATGGGCAAGGATTTGCCTCAAAAAGTCGGTAGCTTATAATCTGCTAAAGAGCTAACATTTTAATGAAAATAATCACTTTATAGGTCACGATTTTTAAATCATTGAAGAAAAGGGCTACACGCATAATCGTATGCTTTTAAACATCATCACTATCAGCCATATCTATATTAGCAGAGCTGTCCACAGCTGGACATCCACGCCTCTTCAATCTCATACCATTTCCCTCGATCACTGGCTACTATCATCTAAGATTATTACTTGAGGTTAGGCAATAGGTGACTGCAGAAGTTATCAAGTTATCAATATTGATTTGCAATGCTCAGATTGTAGAACATGACAATAAGAAAAACTTGCGCTGAGTTAAATTGTGAATGAGCTGAAAACAGGAGAATAAGCCGGCATCGGTATTGGTTCTCCACAAATAAAATCTAATATCGAATCGATTGTTGTTAAAAGAGTATGAACCCTCATAAATACCTCGTCACGGATCCGTCCCGTGATCTCTAAACTCCACCCAGTATTTAATAGTCATTTTTCTTACTCGACAAGTAATAAATCAATCGTTCGTTACATTACTCCGATTGAGTGATTCCATTACAGTTTTTTGCATAACGATTATTATTTTTATTGTAGTTTTTTCGGTTTTCGCATCCCTAGCGTTGCTTTTATCGGATAATAAATCAAATGTTGATGCAGTATTTATTGGGAAGTTCGGATTATTTCGTTGAAATGTTACTTATCTGGTTTTTTGGCTGCATGTGGTGTTATTGAGTTACAATAGGATTATGGATTGTGGATAGGTTTACATTGTTTTCAGGGGATTAGCCGGTATCGAGGTTTCTAAAAATCATTTGGATAAATCGGTTTGTTTTCTATGAAATAGTTAGTAGATTTTTTTTCCATTACCGAAATGTACTGGGACTGTAGAACCATATTTTTTTATTTGACAATTTAAAAGAGCCTAAGTGGTCTACTTGAAATCAACGCTTCGATTTTGGTGAGATCCAGGCTCAATAGACTTTAATTTAAATAAAAAAACTTTGAAAACCAGAACATCACGTAATGTAAGAATATTGCAGAAATATACTTTTAGTAGGTACATTCACTACACTCACTTTTTACAATTTGAGCCCTATGTCATGAATAAAGCCAAAAATTTATTGAGTGCACATTTCAGAGGAAAACACTAAAATAATCATTTAAATTAATTTTATAAACTAAATTTTTACTTTATTTTACACCAGACAACTCAAATGGAACATTTCAGGATGATTGGTCCAATATTTTAGGCGTAAAAAGATAAAAGAAAACTACTTTACTTTTAACCTTTATGTAACTAAGTCAGGATTAATTTAATCAGTGTTTATAGTCTTCTAAGAGAAAATATAACCATGCAACCACACATCCCACTCACATCGTTCTACAACTGTAATCAGTGCACTTATCACTATCACTGTCTAATCAGCTGGTGAAGAAAGTTGATAAACAGCTGGCCACCGCGCTAGATTAGCTCAGGCGACAGAGCGACTTGTAATCAGATGAGGACATTGGGTTGTGGCTATAATTGTTGGTGTTGCTAGTAGCTAGCTTTGAGGAAACGCTTTTAAAGGTAATAGCCAGATGGCCGATGGGGTCGAAAAGTACTAGAGTGGAGATCACGGACTAGCAAGCGCAGCGTAGGACGTCCACCAGCAAGGTGGACAGACGACCGTATAAAGGTCGCCGGAAGACGCTGGATGCAGGTCGCTCAACTGGTATATGTGGAGATCGGAAGGGGAGGCCTATGTTCAGCAGTGGACGTCTTATGACTGAGATGATAATGATGATGACAGGTAGTAGTTGTTTTTGTTAAATAGATGAGTCAAGGATCGGTAAATAATCATTTTAAATCATACATGTACCTGGCTGAATGAAGGCCCTCAATGAAGTGCGAACGCAGGGCAGGACGGGAGGGACTGTCAGTCTTGGATTTACTGAAATCTACGGTGTCCTTCAATAGCCCTTTACGTTTCGGGGCCGCGTATTGTTAAAAAAACAATTTTTAAGGACTGAGAATTTCTGTGTTGGTAGGTTTAAAAACAAATTTTTACTTTTTGGTATACAGTGAAATTTTCAGAATTGTAATAGTAAAACTATGTTTTTTTTTTTAAATTTGGAACATTGTACCTCAATTAAAAAAAATCCTGTATCATGGGTCGTTGCGAAAAATAGAATCAGTTTTTGCCCTGCAGTATGATTGGACAATTTTGGTGTACAATAAAGTGTATGATATGCGTACTCGTAGGTTTAAAATACCAATATTATAATTTTAAACAACTTAAACCTTCCACCACCACAGACTTTAAACACCAAAACCTTTAAAAAACCATTCCCAGTTACATCGAAGACCCCATGAAATGTTTCCCAAAGTAATGACTGCGCACGTTTCATGGCTACATAAAAGTCTGATGACAATTTACGTGTCACACTCCGCCATACTCCATGCTTTTAGCGTCTTGTAAAAATTTATGTTCTATCGAGTTATGAGGTCGCCAGCATGGACCCTGATTGCTTCCATTTTGTACCCGGAATTTGAATGCTGGATAAGGAGTTGATGTGTCGGTGTTTATGTCACACGCAATTTTATCCTGCCCGATTTTGGAGCTATGTTTTTAATTTTTTGCTTGTCATTATTTTTAATTTGATGTTATTTATTTTGGTTTTAAACTATTACAAATCATATTTATTTGATATCAGTTATCATCAATGGTTGTCTGAAGATATTGCTAAGACCGCCGTTGTGCCCTTACAATTAACAAAAAGTCTTTGATATATTGCAAAAGCTTTATAATTTATTAATTTTGTAATTTGGTTTGGGTTTTGGCAGGAAAAATATTATTATTAAAGTATATTCTATTCCATTCTCATCGCCCGCCGTCAATATGTCTACAACAATTTCAACTTTACCAACCTTGAAACTAGGTCTTAACGACTAATGATTCATGGTACAAAGTGGCGATGGCGGTTGCCTTTATAGTCCATATAATTTAAACTTATGCAGATAGTTATCGCTTCACAACCATTATCACTTTACTCGCATAATGAAGCTCCACTTCTTATCCTGCCGCTAACAATCCTGGGACCAATGTATCGACTGTGACTTTAAGAGCGTATATTTAAAATATTTACGAGGTTAGTACATTCTTTAGAGTTTACGCTTGTGCATTTCTAGGTTCAAGACCAGATATGAATATTAATGGGATTAGGAGAATAAAAATATGTATAAGAGACTCCAGCATTTACGTTATTTACTGTTATATGTTTTACAGCAATAAAGAGAGAGATGAAAATATACTTCGGTCAATAAGTATGTTTGATAGAAATGGGTCTTTTCACTTTTTAATTTTCTATATAAGATGGCCCTAGCTGTTGCCAACGGCTTCGCCTGCTTTGGCACATAATATTGGGATAGAAAATAACTATCCTACTGGTAAATCAGGTTATAAACTATGTGTGATAAAGAGGAAAAAACACACCCCTAATCACAAACTATTGCATTTATTTTATGAAGTAAGAAGAGGATTCAGATTATATCCCTCTGAAATTTTAAATGGCAGGAATGAAAAAGCATGTTTTTGTACTTTAGTAACTTACATAACGGCTAATTTTAAAGCAAGGGCGTTTTATATGAAACCAAGCTTTACGGATTCATAGAAACGATAAACAATACAAGCAATAACAAATTGCAAAATCTATTGTTAGTAAATTCCGACTCAATTTTCATCACACACATGTAAACTCCGAACCATTAAAGGTGTCTAAACTTTCGTAAGACCGTCATATACGGGAGAATTCCCATAAAGTACACCACTCCAAATTACACTGGCGTTCAAAATAACTCGGCAATGATATAGCGCCTTTTAAGGCCGTTGATGTTGTGCTAGTGGCATGCACTGTAATTCCACGTGAAAGTGGTGTACACTTTAATTTGATCCGCAGTGGATGTGAATTTACGGGGCACGCGTGAAAAATAGAAACTGCTCTTAAGTTCAGGAGCATGACTTGGTGGTTCCAAGTGGCTGTTACGTAGAGCTGGGGGGCAGCAGAGTTGCGAGTTCGTATATGTATGTTGTGCCTATAATAATGGCCAGTAGAGGTAGTAAGGTTAGCTTAATTTGAAAAACAGCGTCGGGTACTAGTTGTTCAACAGTTTTTGTTGATATCTATTTATCAGTTTTTTTCTCTGTTTATAATTTTGTTCTGGCTTTGTTGTCCAGTCTTGTGGCTTATGCCAAATGAACGACTTTTTCTTTTTTTAAAGTTTAGATGAATTTTGATGAATAGCCTATTATAGTAGTTATATATATTATAACGACGCAAAGATGTGCGACTGTGTGTTTTTTTTTAATTAATGAAAGGCTCACTGACATTGGATCACATGTACCTTCCTGATGCTACGAAAACATGCAAAACCAATACAACATCGATAAACTGTCTTAAAGTCGCGGGACAGCCTTAAAACAGCACTATGACAATGGAACGGATGTGAAGGAACGGGGTATTGATATTCTAATGCATCTGGTTCGACTGGAAGCCAACCCCAATATATTTGGGAAGAGACTAGGCTTATGATGAATAACCTGACAGTCCGTTCCACTCCACCCAGGGCTATAGCACACATTTGATGATTTTACAACCCAAAACCAATATGACAAACCCAGTCCTATAGATACTTATACAAGCAATACTCAGGTAAACATCAATAACCATACAAGTACCTACCCTCATCTTAATGAGCTGCAGAAATCCATGCGATCCTGTGACCCTGATATAATCGGGACACTATTAGCCGCGGATGAGCGGCGCGGGGATAATGCCGTAATGAAGCACGCTTCACGGACTGATTGATGATCGAGGTATGATGTTGTTAGCATGGCTGATTTTAATGTAAACAACATTATATCAACTGTTTACAAACTATAACAATAAGCCTCCTTGGTGAAGCAGTTGTAAGAGCTATTTAATTGTTGGGTACTCTATGTGGATATTGTGAATTTATTTAATTCAATAGGTAGGTACCAATACAGACAACAGATCAAAACAATACAAATTGAACCTGAAGTCCAGCTACAACTGAACACAATATTTAAAGCTAACAAAGCCTCGTTTTTAAGGTAAAAATTTAATTTCAGTAGTATAAACATTTTAACCAATTAATGATAAAAAGAATAATTATGAATAAGACTTAAATCATCTATACAAGTCATTTTGATTGGTGAGATAGTCAGGGAGATAATTGGGAATAATTTTCTTTTTGTTTTTCGCCTGTAGGAACCATCGCGATTACTTTTATCGCTATTGGTTTCAAATGGGATTTATGTTCCTTTTCGTCGCCATTGTTGGGAAATGGGAAAAGAAGGTGTTGTTGGGTTTTTCTATTAGGAATTCCTCAGTAACGTTGGTTATTGGCAAAAGGCTATCTTTTATTTGTGAGTTAACTTTACTAAAAACGGCAATATCTTTATTATCAATGAAATGCACATACTTCGTAACGAACCAAATTTCTAGACATCTACTCTCCACGGGGTAAGATAATTTTCATAGGTGGTAATTTGCGGGAATCAAACCTAAATTCTCATCTAGTACTAAACCCAAACAATTAAAGCCAAATCCGTGAACATAACAGTAATGGAACCCGATGACTCCTTCCTGACTCCAGAGAGGATTTACTCCTACCTTGAAGCCACGAACCCAACGCATTGTACGCAGTGTATCTGATTCCCTTCCGTTTGTGTTTGCGTACTGTAGCTAGTTCTATGGAAGATGTGTTGTAATCTTTAGGCTGTGGTTCATTGTGCGGTGATCCGGTTTCGAGAGGTGTTGGTTGATTAATCTTATGAAAGGGATTTGGGGTGAATTTGAATCTTGACTGCCTCGTTGATGTAGTGGTCGTAAGTGTGACTGCTTTACATGAGGTTCCAGGTAAGTTCCGGGATCTGGAAAAGTGTAACTAGATACTGTAGATCCATCTATTCACTAGGAATTTTTTCGTTACAAGGTACAGATTCTGGATTTGTTCTCAGCTAATGGAAATAGGCGTGAGCCGGATGACCGTTTTATGTTAAATACTGATATATGGTGGTGGCTCAGTGGTATCGGTCCCGACTTATGAGTTGTAGGTCGTTGGTTCGATCCCCGCCAGGCGCATTACTTTGTGTAATTTATTTCATCACCACTACTCTCAAAACGGTGAAGGAAAACATCGTGAGGAAACCGGCATGTCCTAGAACCAAAAATTCGAAGACATGTGACATCCACCAATCCGCACTGGGCTCGCGTGGTGGATTATGGCCCACTCCCTCTCACAGAGAGGAGGCCTGTGTCCCAGCAGTGGGAACAATATAGGCTGATGATGATGGTGATGACTGATATATTTACCTAGTTAGTGGGTTGTGGAGGTCCGACAGGCAGTCGCTCTATGTAAAATACTGATATCCAGCTGAATCTGGTTTGACTGGAAACCGACCCCAATATAGTTGGGAAAAGGCTAGGCAGATGATGAGTAGCCATCAAATTACATTTAAATTCGAATCTAGAAATAATATCAAATACGCTGTCAGTGTAGATCTTCCACTGTAACTGAAACTTCTCATTCGAAGTAAAAGCTTTGTAAATGCCCATCAAGGTGTGTACGATTGTACAAGGTATATGTTACCTATGAATAGACACAATACAAGAAGTTGTGCCAGTTGTTCTAAGTTTGGCAATTCAGGGATTGTGTGAGACTCTCCGTTTTTTGGTCAGGCATGTTCTGAAACTGATAATTTCTGTTGATAAATTTTACAATGGTCTAGGGACGTTCATGAGAAGTTTTGTTTTGTTTTCTTATCCAAATTCTGTTAAACTTGTGTTCTGTGAGGAAGTCGGATTTCAGGACAGCTGTTGCTGTGGTACTTTTGAATGTTATTACTGAAGTTGCATTATTAACAGCACCAGTTTAGAGATATTCGAGTCTAAGAAACACATGCTTATCTGGAAAGTTTTGTTAGTTCCTGCGATAGTTATTATAGTCCAAAATTAAAATTAAAACTATTTATTATGTGGCGTGTGAAATAACAGTTTTGATGCAGATTTGTCTAGAAAGTTCATGTCTGATTTTTTTTTCAGAATTTATCAGAAGAAGAAGACTACTTACCTAGCATTTAACATTTTCTATTTGGTGATAATGCCTTTGCGTTTAACCACTATCTCGATCGTAAGTTGGTAAAAGTGAATAGGTTACTTCTAGGCAAGTAGGTATACTTCACCCTGATGGTAAACTTCGCTTACCATCAGGGCGAAATAATGGTCAAACGCGAACCTATGATTAAATAAAAATAATAAAGTGAGCACAGTTTAGCAAATTATATGGTGGTTGCAGTAATTTTCTATCGCATTTTAAAGGACATTTATCCTTTCATATTCAATGCTTATCATTAATGCCACCATTTATGAAAGTGCGTGTACACCTTCACATCTTATTGCTTCCAGTCCACCTGCCGAAGGGACGATTACGATATTAATGCGATACTCCTTGAATATCCTTAATTGTACCGTATTCTGGCAAAAGCTTATATTCGTGGCTCCTCCCTGATAAGCCCCTATATATGCACATATATTAACATTTACTACATTTTCTCTATCGTTCGCACATTCTCATAAAACACCAATTTACTGCCAAGATATCGCAATCCCGAATTCAGTAATTACCATTGTGAATTTGATATTTACCGAGCGATAGTTTTGCGTGGTAAAAGAATGATGTTTATCATGATGATTATTATGCAGGCATTGCAAGTTTCATAGCGGTTGTAAGCATCCAATTTCTGTGATAAAGATCGTGGGCTCAATTCTTGCGTTCAAATGTAATTGAATAACTGACGGATATGTTTTCTGGCTTCAGATGATTTGCATTTAATGTTTGCCCAAAACTTAGGGATGAGCAGTGGTACTACGATTTCTTTTGGTCCCACAACAAATAATAATTATGTAATCTGGTGGGTTCTAGGACACTCACATTTTGGTGTCCTCAAATTTGAATATATGTATAGCATCAGTAATTTGATGGAAGGCTTTAATCAAAAGACCATGACAACAAACAATCATAAAATAATAGCTAATAAAACTAAAAATATACCATTCGTTTCTAACCAACCTTTTACGTACATTTCAAACCTACTCCATGTTATTTCATGTTTCAATCATCATCAGCTTAGCCGCCAGTGCTGGGCAAATCCTGTGTGTGTAACAATAGTACATTTTAATACCAGGTGCGGGCCAGCCCTGGTCGGATTGCCCGCGGCATATCGGACGTGCGTGCCCGCTCTGTTGCTCTTTGTAAGCGGTACAAGGGATAAGCGACAGCGATTTGGGATAGAATCTTCTGGAAAGTTGACTAGATCTTTTTTCGAGTGGTAGAATCATCAAACGTGGCTAGGGCAGGGCAGGATGGATTCGCAGACTTGTACTGACTAAAATCCACGGTGTCCTTTTATATAGCCGTATGTTCCGGGGTCACGGTAGCTCTTCATTCCCGCGACCTCGGCAGGCTTTGATCTTCTAAGGGGGACCCGTCATTAGCTGAGTTAAAAAAGACCGTAATGCAACTAATTATATTATTATTATTCAAATTTGAACAGTGTCACATTCACTCTCTCGAAAAATTACTTTTTCTAATTTTCTCAGCAAAACTAAGATTGATAATGGTGGGCGGCGGGCATGTTGGCGAAATGACCAACCACCACAATGCACCGCTCTATGAAGCAAAGAACGATAGTCGTAGATAGAGTAGAAAAAGTGGAGGGAGGCCTTTGCCCAAGTGTGGAATACCAGGCTCATAATATAATAATAATTTATAAAAGAAAGAAAGAAAGAAAGAAAAAACATTTATTTGGCGCAAAAGGACCATGACACACACATTTAAAATAAAATAACACGATAAAAGCAGAGAAAAAAAAAACATAATTATATCTTAAACTTATAATAAAAGAATAGGTAGCTTTTGTGTGTCTCACGGCTGCGCCTAAATAATTTAGAAGTAACAATTATTGAAAGCAACCTAACAAGGATAGTAAAGCAAGAAGAACTATACTACACCTGTAAACCCAACTACTGTAACGCGAAGTGAAAAACTGAAAACAAAATCACCCCCCTACTCCAATATCTTCACCCCTCTACCACCTCACCGAACACCCCATAATCTCCCCACTTGCACCACTTACAAGCTTTAACGGGGTTTAATACTAGTACATAGACAAAGTGCCAGAGGTTTATTTCACTAGACTTGGCTTTGCGTCTGGATTGCCGTGGTGCAGGTCAATTTATGTCAGTAATTGGTGATATGACTTCGCATAACGCCGACTCTCCGCTGAATTAAGCCTTCATTTTGAGTGAATGGTGATTGGTGATTTGGACTGTATTGCGTTTGGGTGTTTAGGGCTTAGAATGTTTGTATTGACGGTTTTTAAGGCAAGTAACCAAGATACACGATGAAAAATCCATCCATGCTATGGCGATGAAGCTAGTAAAATTTTGGAAGTTGAAGTGACAGTGGGCAGGCCACATTGCTCGTAGAACTGATAACTGATGAGGAAAAAATGTTCTCGAGTGGCGACCACGTAGGTTGGCCTCGCTCTAGGTGGACTAAAGATGTCGTGAGATTCGCAGACAGGTTTGGTGAAAAAATACAGTGATGAGGGCGATTCATAAATCGTCTAATAATAATACAAAGTTTCCTAGGACACTGTAGATTTTAGTCAGCACAAGTTTGACGGTCAATCCCGCCCCGTCATAGGTAGGAGGACTTATTCGAAGATTTTACTAAGTAAAAAAAAACCCAGTTGTGAGACAATAAGGATTTATAAAAGTATTATAAATATTATTTGTTCTAAAACAGATTTCATCCAACTCAAATGGTAAATTGGTACTCTACCTCTGATTCCAAGTCAAAACAGTCTGCCTGCCAGGGTCGTGGGACTTATTTCATTACCGTGACCCTGGATCGTAAAGAGCTATTAAAGGACACCGTGGATTTTAGTCAGTACAAGTCTGACAGTCCCTCCCGCTGTGCCCTGGGCGGGAAGACGCTTTTGATGATTTTACCAGGCTAACAAAGAAAAAAAGTCAAAACAGTTTAAAATAATGAACAAGAAGATCAAAATAATTAACTAAATGCACTAAATACCTAGTACTTCGTAAGCACTTATGAGATAAGATAGTATTTAACACATTATCGTCCGACATTAAACTTTTGTAACGTGTCGAAGGCTGCCGATCGCTCTCAAGATAATACTCTAAATGATAGTTATCATTAACAGCAGCTTGTAGTTATGTTATCATAATTAATAGTGTCAAAATAATAATATTGGGTGTAGTTACAGCTGCGAAGATAGCCTTCTGGGCTAATAATCGTAAAGCTATGGACGCAAGGATAGCCTAAAGCCTTCTTTCAGCACGTGATTTTTTTTTGTAATGTGTAAAAGATATCCTGTCTGGCTTCTTGTCTGTAACAATTTCGTCACACGCTTAATAGCTGAATGGATTTTAATGTAAGACACAAATAAAAGCAAAACTCTGGGAGATTCCGGATTATATGTCATCATCTGCATAGCCGTAGTAATTATATCGGGTTCGGCTCCCAGTTCCACTGACTTCAGCTGAATATCAGTATTTCACATAGAGTGACTGCCAATCCGACCTCCACAACCAGTAAAGAGAGCCGGGACCAAGCTTCAAACGATCTAGTACGGGACCAACGACTTTACGTATTTTCCGAAGCACAAAAATACATAGAAGCTGATGGAAGTTTTAACAGCTTGACTTAGAGGCGGTTTCAATGTCATACTGGTGTTTCAATGATAAATCAGTTTGAGGGAGCCAAGAGGTGTATTGGTGGGATTTTATTGGCACTTAACTACTACAGAATCAAGACTTTATGAAGAAGTAGTGGAAATTGTGGCAGGATTTTTAGATTCTGAGGATAATCTTCGTAATTCGCAAGACATCAAAGATTTTCTTAGGAAAGAAAAATTCAATCCGCGGACAGGATTCGAACCTGCGGCCTTCGGATTCAGTACATCTGACGCGGCGAATTCTTCCTTCCATTTCTAACGTCTTATGGTGACGTTCACTACCATGGTTCACTATCATGGTGACGACTGTCCGCGGATTGAATTTTTCTTTCCTAAGAAAATCTTTGAAATTCGCTACGCATGAGTATATTATATTATGAACATTGTGGATGCCGATACAATTCACTTACTGTTGCAGGTGTCCATATTCAAGATATCGACAGTCCAATGCGTCCTATTTACGAATGGCCCATATTTTCCACAAAATACACTTATCCAAATACCGACAACATTAAGAATTCCATAAGTACCTATTATTAAATAAGTGAAAAGACTTAAAACTATATAATTAAGGTTCCCAATCTTGAAATAACATCTTAATCTCATTCCGAAGACCTCCTGATGTAAATTGGAAGCATGCACTTAAAAATATAAGTATTAATGAATGGATGTATGGATATATGTATATAAGGTAGATGACCTATATATAAAATGTAGAACTATTCCTACGTATGCTTTCTTTTTTGATGAGATAAGCTGGGAACATCTGCCGGTGTCACGCGAATACGGAATTTATTGAGGACTATGTTTCGCCTGCGGTTTTGGTTGGCGCAGAATATTTTTAGTAATTTCATATTATAATTGTCTTTTAAGTTTCGTAGTCAAAATTTAGTATGACAAACATCTAGATCTAGCTAGATATTAAAGATGAAAAAAAAGTTGCCGCCCTCTAGCAATTGCTTCAGTATCATAGGTGAGTATATAAATTTTGAAAACTCACATACACTAACACCCACACACGGAACAACTACTAGTAGGTCAAAGAATATTTTTTTCCAAGAGGGAATCAAACCTGTCATACGGTAAGCACATTGGATCGCCTAGTCATTGAGCCAACTGTGCTATGTATGATGAAGAAATGGTTGATATTTCACAAGGAGTTTCCTGTAGTTAGTTTTCTTACTGTATTAGTAATCATTGTAATGTACCCAACAATACGTAATTATCAAAGTTTGAACATTTATAACGTACAGAGACAGACAAACAAATCTCTTTCACACTATCGATATAGATAGATTGAAAGTGAAATTCTTTAGCGTACTCTAGCCAATATTATTGCAACAGCTGATACAACTGCGCATTCAATTTGAAACTTTATTCACAAGCAACAAGATCATTTGTAGCTTGAAGAATTTACGTGTAAGGCCATCCGTATATTATAGGATATTTAATTAAAAAGTGCGATCAGAAATATATTAAACGGATCAATGTTTCCATTTGTGTTTTGTTTTCATTAAAAAATACTTGTATTATAGTGATAAGTTGCCACCCGTAACTTTAACATGAAAAAGGTTTGTAAAAAAGCTCATTGTAATTTTAATGTGCAATTTCAATTTTAAATGTTAATTAGTTTTATTTTATTTATTAAAGTTTCATTTTCATTAATTTCTAAAAGTGAGTCGTATTAATTTTGAAGTTTTTTCTTTCTCTGTAAAGCTATTGTCAAACAGACAGGCGAAGCGAAGCTACACCTAGAACTACATTGTTTCTACTACTAATGTACGTAAGTCTAGGTTTCCTCTTGATATTTTCCTTCAACAGGCATGTCTAAGTTAACAAATATGCGCCTTTGCCCATTTGTTTATCGGGCACCGACACATCAGGATAAAAGATATCCTATGTGTTATTCCTACCTTTATCTGTATCTTGCATCCAGATCCATTTAGACTTGATTGAGGGTAACTAAAATCTATAATATCCATCCATCTTCATAAATAATTATAAGATTATTTAGGTACTTAAATTATAATTACATGAAATTATTAGATTCCGTAACAAAATAACAACATTCATTTAAACTACTTTCGATACAGCTACGGTTGACTCACGTAAGTTCAAGACACACTGTCATAATGGACGACTCCACTACTGTTCAACTGACATAACTGTGATTGGACGAAAATTGATTGCACTAAAGAACAATTCGTCTAATGTTCTTTTAAAATATTGGTTGTTTTAACTACGTTTGAATGAATGTAGTTATTTTGATACGAAACCCATTGTCAATAATCATGTTGAAAATCGTTGAAGAAATAACTACACGTGTACAAACTTTGAGCGCATTAGGATCACCGTCATAAGACCGCCCCAGACGTTCTAAACCGCCGTCACAAAATTAACTAACTTTACAAGATTCTACATCAAGATTAAAACACGTAACAAACTTCTACACAACATACATCAACCCTTTAATCAGTCACAATCTAACTAATCGTCAAGTTAAACTAAAATTAATCCGAACTGCGATCGCTAATGAATGGTGCATGGAATCAATCTAAATAACTGGCGACGAACCATTATACCATTGTTAATGGGGACTCGTTTGTATGGGTAATTAATGGCCCTTAAATGGTAACCATCAGTTTTGTTGCGTCTTGTAAACTTGGTGCGGTTAAGAAGTGTGCTCATGAGATGATGTGGCAAAGATTTACGTATAGATGAGATGTCGTTATTACTGCTGATGATGATACAGTTCGACTGGCCTGTTGGTCCAGTGGTTAGTGACCCTGACCGCTATGTCGAAGGTCGTGGGTTCGATTCCCACTCATCACATATTGACACAGGACAAATGTTTGAGTGATGAGCATGATCATTTGTTCTGTGTCTGGGTGTAATTTATCTTTAGTATTTAGAAATATATAAATATGTTTATCAGTTGTCCCATAACACAAGCTTTGCTTAGCTTGGGACTAGATGGCGTTGTGTGATAGTTGTGAAATATTATTTGTTATTATTAAAGTTTAGTATATGAGAGAGAATTTGAATGTAAAACATGATTGAAGAAACCGTCTTTTAGGTTGGGCAGTTTGATCATTGACTGCTATCAGATGATTTGATTCATGCTTGAAACGAATATTTTCATTTAATTATGATCTGCAATTATTTGAGAATGGAACTGTATTTTCTGTCTTACCAACGCTTACAAACGAGCAAGAGTGAAAATTTATGCTTGATATCTAAAACTTTAACAAAAAGCGATCACTTTCTTCACAGGGGAGGCCTGTATGTTCAGCAGTGAACGTCCTACGGCTGAGATGATGATGATGATGATCACTTTTTACTATCATTGATCATTATTTAACACACATATTAATTAGACTATACACTTTACCTAAAGTCAAAACCCAAAACCTTTTTTATTAAGCCACTAACATAAACACAACATAAAAATTCTGAAACCAATTTCTAAATCGTACTCGCTGCTTCAAGCAAAATCCTCACTTTCATCCCATCAGTGAACAATTCCCTTAACTCTGAGGCCAATTAATTTAATTGAGGGTTCTCTTATAATAGCCCTAGTATGTATTTGTACTACAATGGCTTGCTAGACACCTGGACATCGCTTGAAAGCGCTGCAGCGGCTAGAAGATATTCCTGTAGGACAAGAAGTTAATGTATGAATGTATACTAGTGACAAATAGCGGTTTGTAATTGACGCTTTATTGTCTCTGAGGTGTGTTTAGGTATTCGCCTTTTTTTTCATGAATTCTGAATATGAAAAGGCGGTGAAAACAAATTGGGGAAGAATGGTTTTTGGGTTTCATTTTCTGTTAAAAATTCCTTGCTAAATATTGTAACCACATTATAAAATGTTCCCACTGCTGGACGCGAGCTTGCGAGAGAGAATAAGCTGCAATGCACAACGGCGGTTCGGTGCGGATTAGTGCGGGTATCCTCACGATGTTTTATTTATCATTTTGAGAGCAGTGGTGTTGAAATAAACAAAGTAATTGGCTTCATGCGAGTCTATCTATCTCTACTCGTAAGCTGGTGGCATTAAAAATGGGCTACAAATTGTTCTTTGTATCCACAAAAAAGCTGTTTTAGTTGAACGTTGTAACGATCACTTCATACTCTTTGGTGTCAATAAAGCATTTTTAC
Organism: Agrotis segetum; assembly: GCA_036375495.1. Taxonomy (NCBI): domain Eukaryota; kingdom Metazoa; phylum Arthropoda; class Insecta; order Lepidoptera; family Noctuidae; genus Agrotis; species Agrotis segetum. The sequence continues at coordinate 449,226 of JAQSVV010000169.1, forward strand.
CATTGATTTCACAATGTGACGAAAAGATTTATAGGAATTGATCTTCCCACTAAAAAGTTCAAAAGCTCCAACTTGTTTAACATTCTAACCCCATGACAAATCAGAAACCCTTATCTTGACAAATCAACCTATCACTAATGCTTGCATTATGTAATAATATCAACAATCACATATTTAGAGAACCAACAAAATGAAAAACAACCCTAAAATATCCTTGAAGACTTTACCAAGTTATCTTTGCAGTAGAAAAAGTAAACTGGACATAGATTTTTAAGGGCGACGTTGATTTTTGGGCTGTATAATTAAGTGTGTGTTTTGGGACATGACAGGGCCGAAGTTGGGCAAAAAATAGAGCTATGTTGACTTCTCATTCCAGTCGAGTAGGTTTCAAAAAAATATTATTGAGTTTTGACGTGAAGTTCGCTCTGGTGAATACATTAAGTTTCTGTTTTGTTATTTTCGAGTTATAATGTAGTTTTGTTTATGTTTGGTTCACTGAATAGTAAAATTAAGGTAGTTTTGGAAGTATTAAGTACCTACTCAAAATTAATTTCATCTCAAATGAGTATAGGTGAAATAAGAAACGACGGGATGGAACGCCCTAGGTAGACCTATAGTGAAATTATAGGTGAGGTGCTTCAGAAAAATCCCTGTTGACACTGTAATATTTTTAGGTAAAGGATGAATATAGGTATGCCCTTTTTTTTTGAACGTAACAAACTTAATAGGCACCCTATTATACTTTTAATCCTACAACAGTGTCAGTTTAAAAATAAAAACATAAAGCAAATTATACGCTTTCGCTTGGTAACGTCCCTTGAATAGCTATTTTCAAATAAACAATACGAAACAGTTTCAATTAACTTCGAACCATTCAAGCAGAAGCAAGCATATCAGATTTTAGGAATTCTAACTAGGAAATCAATCTATCAGTAATTATATCCAACGAATATTCTCCGAACGCTTTGTACTAGTAACAGTAGAATGTTACAAGGGTGCTCATCATTGGACAAGCGTATTGATGTCAAATACAAATGCTGGGGTAGCGTTGTAAAGGTATATATATCATAGTAATTATATAAATGGATAGTTGTTTAAGTTGTAGAGTGGGCAACACGGAGTATGGCACCAAGGGCTACCGATAACCTGACGGTGGTAAACCTCATCACACTCACACTTGACCAAAAAAACTGTCAACTGCAAAACGGCATTTGAAGCTTACACACTTTACGGCACTTTTTTTGGACAAGTGTTCAACAGACGTTTAATTTTTTGTGATAGGACGGCAAATGTTTTAGAACTGGAAAACTTCTTTGTTTTTCTTTATGTTTCGAAATAGTAAAGGAGAACATTCACGCTCCATACATTTTTGGGCCTTTTCCGAAAGTGCCGGCCAACGAAAAAAATTGGTACCTATGGGTAGTACTAGTCATTTGGAGCAATAGTTACTATGGCACAAAAGTTGTAGGATTGCTCTCGGCCAAGTTATACAAGTTCAAAGATTCGGAATTTTCATACATTTTTTAATTTCTGAAAGTGCTCAAAAACACCAAATAATGATAAATATTGCTAGAACTAGGGACCTCAAGCAATTCAACATAAATTATCATCACGCCTGTAATCTCTGAAGGGTTGCGCAGATGTGTTCCGAATTAAAATGAATAATAGTCTCTTAATTTTAAGTGAAAAGCAATAAAAACATGTAAAAACAAATAAATCTACTGGTGCAGCCAGCATCGGGAACAGAATCAACGTTGCCTGTGGTAGGGGCCTTGGGAGAGCGACCTTCTAACAATACGAATCCTGACTAAAAGTACTGCTTTTTGAATCAGCCACGTTTTTTGGCTATTAAAGTCATCAACTGTGCTACGGTGTTCTACTAAGATAGTCCTGCGACTTGGTGGGGTAGCTGGTAGGCGTTTAGCTCTATAAGCCTCTGAAAGCTCCTTTAGGCGCGCGAGGAACACGACATGCTATCGTCCTTACTCCCCATTAGTCGCCTTACGTGGCTGAATTGAGATTTCGAGGGTGTCCTCTCCTTCATGTGTTCTGCCGCCTTCCACCTTCGCTGTCATTACTGCTGCAGAAGAAATGGCAGCCTCCTTCCCGGATTGCCACGGTGTGATCTGGAAGCGGAAGCCCTCCAGCAACTATGTGTGGATCACCCTAATAGCCATGATGCCCTGCACGATCAGCTTATTTGGGTGTCCTCTTTATGGAGACGACGGACACAGAGTTCCCGTAGAGGGGCTTTAAGCGTACCACTTCAAAATAGAGCCTCCAAAAAGAGGCGTTTGCCCCGCAAGATTGGGTAACTGCTTGAAAACTGCCCCAGGAATGCTCCTTGAACTTTCACGGGATGTCAAGGACGAATACCAGTTGAGTCTCGTTGACTAGGCGGCGATGCAAACCCGTCTTATCACTAATTGGGGGTTCGACAATGTCGCGTTCCGAACGCTATGAGGCTCTTTAAGAAAACAACAAATGTATGAATGAAATGTTGCTTTTTGGAAACTCTACGTGGAAGTGGTGCGGTTAAAGCCCCTTTATGGGAACTCTGTGTCCGTTGTCTCTATAAGGAAGAGACCAGATAAGCTGATCGCACCAGAGAATCATGGCTTGTCGGTTGGTCCACTCATATATGCTTGGAGGGCTTCTTTATCCAGAGCACACCGTGGCAATCCGGTAAGGAGGCTGCCGTTTCTTCTGCAGCAGCAATGACAGTGAAGGAGGAGACAGAACACGTGAAGGAGAGGGCGCCCTCGAAATCTCAATCAAGCTACGTACGGTGAGTAATGGGGAGCTAGTTGTCTTATCCAGGATCAGGCTCAGGACGTCAGTATGTCGTGTTCCACGTGCGTCTAAAGGAACTTTCAGTGTCTCATATAGAGCCAAGCGCCTACCAGGTCGCAGGACTATCTTAGCAGGATACCGTAGCACAATTTTGATGATTTTATTAGCCAAAAAAACCTGGTTGATTCAGAAAGCAGTTATTTTAGCAGGATTTATATTGTTAGGAGGTTTCTCTTCCAAGATCCCAACCACAGGCAACTTCGATTCTGTTCCCGATGCTGGCCCCACCAGCGGATTTATATATTTTAACATGTTTTAACTGCTTTTCACAAGAAATAAAGTGATTTTTATTCATTTTAATTGGGTACATCTCTACCTAATCCTTCAGGGATTACAGGCGTGATGATATTTAATGTTAAATAGCTTAAGGTCGCTAGTTCTAGCAGTACTTATCATTATTTGCTGTTTCTCGGCACTTTCAGAAATTAAAAAATGTATGAAAATTATGAATCTTCGAACTTGTATAACTTGGCCGAGAGCTATCCTACAACTTTTGTGCCATAGTAACTATTGGTCCAAATGACTAGTACTACCCATAGGTATCAATTTTTTTCGTTGGCCGTCACTTTCAGAAAAGGCCCAAAAAAAATGATCTCCTTTAAGAAACTAATTAGGTATTTAATAATAATAAATATAATAATAATAAGCCAGTGCTGTCTTATCTTGCCACGAGTCAAACAGTATCCGGTAAGGAAAAGGTCGTATTGTGCCTTCGGCCATCTTACAAGGAAAGTCACCATAATAATATTAGGAATTTTCTAAGAAAAGCAAAAGCCAAGACAAACTCTGCTTTATAAAATGATTGGGTGAAGATTTCACAGTACTTTAAGGAACTATTATCTCCTCTGATGACAGTCCTCAACGAAACCGCTGGTATGTTCGTAGATGTATGAACTCTTGCGAAGATGGTGACATTTCTATTCCAACTAACAAATTATAGTTTTATTAAAGTCAATTTTCAAGTCGTTATTATCTCACATATTAGTTAACAAAAGTCAGCCGACTGAGCCATCGACATCGTTAGAAAAAAATATACATAACATTATGATAAGTAATAACCACTATACAACTATTACACAACATGCAAGATCTATAAGAGGCAATTCATTACCTATACACGACGTTTTTCCAAATTGGCTAGCTGTTACCATTTTCTTAGATTCAAAAAAATCAGACAAGTCACTGCTTCCATCATTGCGACTGCAGTTGCGTTTGAAATGAACCCTTCAGATATTTAAGAGGTTCAAGGATTACTTTACTCAGCTAACCTATATGAAAATTAAACTACGTAGCTCCAGTTAGTTCCCTGTATATTAAAACAAACATACGCTAAAGGTGTGGCTAGTTAAACTACGCGACAATTATTCACGAAACGCGTCGCGACGTCACGCGCGCACTGAGCGTGATGCGGGCAAAGTGACGCAGACACGACACGGCTTCGGCACTAGGAAGTGAATGCGCATTTAAGTGAAAAAAGATCATTGACAATCACGGCTTTATTTACTCAACAGACGCTATTCGAAGTGACTACAGTCGTAGGGGATGTGTGCGGTCTCAACTCGATCCACCTTCGGCTATATGTATAAATGGTGATAAATCAGCAGAGATGTGCTACTTTTCTTTTTTTTTCGTGGTAAAATCATCAAATGAGTCCCCCCCCCCCCTTACTGTCAGACTTGTACTGACTGAAATCCACGGTGTCCTTCGGTAGCCCTTTGTGTACCGGAGTCGCGGTATACGTATGTCCCGCAACCAGATGAGCTACTAATCGTATTCACTAGTCCACAATAGTATAGCACTGGTGGGTACGGATTCAAATATCTACGTTTTTACAGGAAAAGAAGCTTGATCTTCTTAGCCATAGCTCATCTTACTCGCTAGCTTATAGCATAGCATCCGTGGGAACAGTAACGTGGTTTTGAAGCTCAGCTTTTAAGAATTCTGCAAAGAATTTACGACATCTTAACGTTACATTTTAAACTTTAAATCGTCTCAACCTTGAAACAAGACGTGCCGAAAAAAAGCCGTCGCAAACGTCCGTCCCATCTGTAAAGTTTACCAAGTTATTCTGTGCGCAACCCCTTACCTCGTAAATATCTGAGTGATTTGCATAAGAAACGGCAGCAGTCACACTCCACACTGCTGAATAAATTACTTACTTTTCACTGCTTTTTTACTAAGAAACTTTTTTTTATTATATCAGTCTTTTATAGCGTGTTACTCTTTAATATTTCTATAGCAATTTCGTGGAGAATAAAGGAGAGCTGGGGGAAGCGATGAATTGCTGTGTTTTAATTATTGAGGAAGTTGTGGCGACTTTATTTTAGCTCTTTTGTATTTGTTTAATTAGGTACGTTCCTTTTTTTTTACAGATAAAGAAATATAAAGACTCCACTGAAGTTTGTGGTGATTATAATAATTTCTGAATAGTAACAACGAACAAGTAGATAGATACGACTTTACACAATAAATCGTCCTTGAAAGACAATTTTGACGCCTCTGCAAAGCAGTCATGCTGTCAAAGTTGGAAGCGGGCTGCGTGAGGAAGAGGACAGCGTCCTCCCTCCAGCCCAGCTAAAGCCTGCCGGGGTCGCGGGACTTATATGATCACCGTGACCCTGAAACGTAAAGAACTAACTGACTGAAAGCCACAGTGGATTTCAGTCAGTACAAGTCTGAGAAATTCTTAGGGGCTGCCTCCACGAGCGAGAGAATCGCGACGAGTCCGCCCTTGTATCGTCGGATAATCTCCACGAACGAGCGATAATTCCGCCGCGTATCGTCGCGAGTCGTTGCGGTATCGCGGCGATTCCGCGGCGACTCGTAACGGTATCGCCGCGTTTCCTTGACGTCACGTTGCCAAAGAAGGGATTCGCTGCGTTTGACAGCGCGCCCGCCGCGCGCTCGACGCGATAGCCGCGAGCGCGCGGCGGTCGCGTTGCTAGTCGCGGCGGCGGCGGGCTAGCGACGATGTAATGACGTTTTGCGCGCTCGTTGCCACTCGTCGCATGGCGGCGATAATATCGCCGTGTGGAGACGGTTCCATAGAGAGTGTATAGAAAAACGTGGCACGGCGATAATATCGCCGCGATTCTCTCGCTCGTGGAGGCAGCCCCTTAGTAAAACTCATAATGCTTACGCACTGCTTATTGTTTTTTGCCAACGTCTTATATGAATAGAAAAAATAAACCAATAGAAACTAACCCACGGAATTAAAAAACTGATTGAAAACAACCCACGCGATTCCTCGACTATTCAGTAATAAGTCATTTGTCAATCTATCAATCAGTTGTCAATTCACAATCTTTATAAAGAAAATCGTGATCATGCAATTGATTTTTTTGATTTTTAAATGTCTTTATTAGCATAAGAATTACAACTGCAAACAATGAGATCTTATTCTAATTATTTACAACCCTAGATGTAACTAGTTTTTAGGCTAACTTACCTTTACAAACATTTTCCATGTATTCGTACAATAATTTACTCGTTTATTATAATAGTTCATTAGTAAACACAATAAGTCCTGGTAGCTCAAAGTCTTAGCACTGACTTTACGGCACAAAACACTTCTATTTACCTGCTAGAGGTAATACACTTAACTAACACTAAGTCTAGTAATGATGCGGAATGAAATTAAACAACAATGGTAACTTATTACTGATTAAACTTTGAGTTAAATTGTAGTAAATGAATTATAATGAAATTATTTTCAATAGTGGGTACTTTGCGTGATATTCACACCAAATAGTTCGTACAGCGGCCAGGTGGGAGCAGCGCGGCCGGTCCGGTGGTAGGTAGCTATAGTTATTCGGGCCATTATTTTTTTCCAGGGCCCAAACTGACTTACTGTGTCGTAAAAAATATTTTTTAACAAAGTCGTTTTCTTTTATTTTTTCATGTTAATTTAGTTTTATCAATATTTAAAGTATGTAGTACAGTTATTAGCAGCGATGATTTTTTAGTATTTATTGTTTTGTTTGATGTTAATACAAGGGAAGGAGTAGAAAAACAACAACTGTGTTACTTACTTAAAATAATCAGTTTTATTGGTAGGAACTTTTACCTCAATTTTAAAAACCTTTCAGACATAAACTTAGACAAGAGTTACAATAATCTTATAATGTAAAATCACGATCATCTCAGTCTAATATGTTATTTTCTAATTAAGTTTACCACTGCGTTACGTTACTTTAATTTAAGCTACTGTATTTTCTCAAAATATGCCTTAATAGTAGCAATTTAAGCTCAATCTTTACAGGATAGGTTGAAATATGGTAGATAAACAAAAAAATATAAAATTTGTGCTGGTTCAAAATTATGTTTAAGCTTTATAGCTCTTAACGTATTCAGAAAAAGAGGGACAAGTAACGCAGGAGTCAACTACTGCGTTACTTGTCCAACCAAGTAAGAGCATTTTGCACACATTATTGTGTTTTGGTATGCGTTTTACATTGATATGCATCTCTGCCATCAACTGGTGGGGGTTTTACGTAGAATGGTCTATGCTTGGTGAAATGAGAGTATGTGCAACTCTCGATAGGATTCTCTCTTTTTTAACCGACTTCAAAAAAAGGAGGAGGTTATCAATTCGACTGTATTTTTTTTTTTTTTTTTTTTTTTTTATGTTTCTTGAAAAAAATGAAAAAAAAACTTCATTGTATTAAGCAGATATACTTCTTCTGCTCCCTATTTTTTTTTAAAGTCACGGTTTCTTCTCTTGACCTTGGAGAAACTGGAGTTCCTGATCGTGGTGTTGAAGCCGGCGTATTATCTAGAATAACTTGAACTCTTTTCTGACGTTCTCGATGTCTTTTGTTTGCCACCATCCATTTAAGCTTTGCAGATTTATTTTCTTTCTTTGTCATATGCTTTACACGTTTTTTAGTATCATGATATTTCTGAAGATGTTTTCTTCTAGCTTCAGCATTTTTTACAGGGTCCTGTTTGATTTTTTCCGTCAAACCCGTTGTTATTCTACTGGTGTTTACGCCACTAAATTGAAAATAATATACTGTAACAAAATAACTGTAAAAAAGATAAATACACTTAAAAAACTGTTTACCTTACAACTGCGTTACTTCTCGTGGTAACGCAGTGTAGTGGTAACGCAGTTGTAAAAATAACGTTTATCCTAGCATTAGGATCATATGATAATAAATTACCTAATATTTTTGAGGGCATTCAAATATTTACTTATTCTATTATAAAACGCAATAAAAAAAAACAATCAAATATCTAAAAAACTTACCGTTTGCTGTCGGTAACTCAGCGGTCGCACAATAAACACACGCGCCTCTTCGGACAACTCGAGCTCGACTGACGCGGCCAGCGTCAAAGCCACGAACAGGGTGCCTTACCCCACCAGGAATTTACATTAAATCAAAAGAACTTAGTCGAAAATACACAGAAAAAGTCGAATTTAAGGATCACTTTTGCTTGGTAACATAGGGTACTTAAGTTTTCTTTCTTCAACAGGGACAAGACAAAAAATATTTTGTAAATAATACACGGTCAAAGAAAAGATAAACCTATGAGCCTGTTAATAAAGTTCATACTAAATTTAATTTTCTTAGATATTTTCATTTTATAGCACCGTAAAAATTTTTAATGTAATGTCCATGTATTTGAAGCGAGTTGCTTGTTGGGACAGCCGGATTTTGTATGAAAAACGACTGAGTTACCGCGAAAAGCAGCTGAGTTACCATGATTTACGTCAAATTATAACATTTTCCACTAATGTTTTTGACTTTTTAGAGAGATATTATAATTACGTTTCTACCAATAACAATTTTATTTCAGTAATCATAGTTTTTTTTTAATTTAGTAGGCTCTGTTCTTGAGAGACCGATTATGGGCCCTGGAAAAAAATAATGGCCGATTCATACAAGATACAAGATCATGCAATTAGTTTTTTTGAATACAGCTTACTTGCCTACATTTTTATTTTTAATAATAACATGGGTTTTTTTACAAGATTTAAAGTATCCTCCCAGTTTTCTTGACAAAATATAAGAGATAAACTTTTTCTGGCATTATTATCAGTATTACAGTTCAGTGTTAATTAATGTACGATTATTACTTTGATTATTGAGTTTCTTTTTTTAATTGTATAACTTTCTTATTATTATTTAGATTTTTTACTTTCATAGTTAATAATATTTAATACTACCTATTTCATAATTATTTTGACTATTAAAATTTTTAACCATTTATAATTATTTATTTGTCGTAATTATATTTTCGTCTTAATCAATGTATACCAACTTTTGACTTGTATTTAAACTTATTTTAAATTATCAAACCTATTTGATCACTGGCGGCAATGTTATAATGAGTGCTATGTACGCCGAAATTGTCAAATGCATTGGTTCTAGTTTTATTGTATGTTTATGTAATAATGTGTAATGTATGTGATGTGGCTGTGAAATTAATTAAATAAATAAATTTATGTAATCGGCAAAGGCTTCCTTCAAGTCTTCTAAAGACTCTTGTTCCTTTTTATTAAAAATAAATACATAAATCATCAGCCTTCTAGTTAAATACCTAAAAAAACTCTAAAAATTTCAAATCTGAAAACGTAGATATTAATAAAAACTGACTAGAGTAGCAAAAAAGCTAACAAAGTGTGTGTGTGGACAGAAAATGAAATAATGGCTGATTGGAGGAGCGCATACGTGCTCGTTATACTAGTTAGTGCGACACAGGGAATCGAATCACACTGCATTATGGTTTTATAGTAACTAACTGAAGCACTAAGTCTGTTTGGTTTGCCTGAAAGCAGGAAATAGACTTTGTGTCCCGTCACGATATACAAAAATCTTAATCAGTTATTTATGTTAAACAAAACATTGCTTGCCAATGCTACGAAATATTGGATCATCATCATTAGCCTATATTGTTCCCACTGCTGGGACACAGGCCTCCTCTCTGGGAGAGGGAGTGGGCCATAATCCACCACACGGGCCCAGTGCGGATTGGTGGATGTCACATGTGTTCGAATTTTTGGTTCTACGACATGCCGGTTTCCTCACGATGTTTTCCTTCACCGTTTTGAGAGCAGTGGTGATGAAATAAATTACACAAAGTAATGCGCCTGGCGGGGTTCGAACTCACGACCTACAACTCGTAAGTCGGCACCGATACCACTGGGTATTATTGGATAGCTACTTGTAATATTTATAGCTTTGGGATACACCATCTTAAGGTATTAATAAGTATGGTAGCTCACCGTCCGTCCGATCAAGGTTGGCCCATGTTGACGGCGCATAGCTTTACATGCATTCTCAAGGAAATGTACGCAAACTGATGGGACCCCATAGAGCCACATGCCTGCCACCTTTTCAGGTGATACCATGACCCTGGAACGCAAAGGGCTACTGAAGGATTAGGGGGGATATTTAATCAGTAAGTCTGACAACCCTTCTGTTGCACACAGGGGACTCATTGATGGTTTCACAACCCAAAAAATGCTAATAGGTAAAAAAATTAAAAAGGAAATAATAACAATCAAATATTAAACTTAATAACATACACAATTTTCTCTAATAACAATATTAAACCAAAGACAACTTTCTAGCACCATAAAGAAAAAAGTGTAATCATAAACAAACAGAGGCTTTCCCCCAGCATAGTGCAATTGTGACGGTAATGACGTCATGTGATGACGGCGGCCATCATTGTTCCCATGGCTCGTAATGGGCCATGTAAACATTCTCCCATAATGTCGGCCACGGGGAAGTGAAGTATGGAAGAGTAACTACTTGGATTAGAAAAGATGGATAAGAATATTTTTACCTCCTTCCACTTCTTCACACCCCGTGCGTCCACCTTCAAAATTCGACGGAACCTGAGTTCCGGAAGAGGAGGAGGAGGATAATCCTTCTCCTCCTCCGGAACCCCCTTACAACAATTCTCAACCGTCAAAGACAACAAACTTTGGTGTCGATTTCAGATAAACGTCCCAAAATTATTATGGAAAATAATAATTCGTGGTAGGTTCCTAGGCAGACTTCCTTGTTACAGCAACAAGTACACACATGTCATTTATTATTAATAGATATTACAACTATATACGCAATTTTCTTTACCCGTTAAACTGTAGTACAGGCATGCATATTTATTATTTTGTAACATTTAATTATTCAAAAATTTCATTGTTACCTACATTAAGGTGCACTAAATAATAATTATTATAGGAAGATTGTGACAGAGCAACTTGGCATAAGTGTAAGATTTGTTTACAGTAGAAATATGATCGCAACTGCAGCAAAATTCATAGAAAAAACTGTCTTAAAAGCAATTAGAACTATTAAATAAAAAATTAAAATAATCAACCTGGGTCGTAATCGTAACCCGTCCGTAACTGTGATATGGAATGAATGTAGAATTCATTCAGTCTTTGACTAAAATATAATAAATGCGTGCTTTACAAAATTCTAAATTTAGAAAAAGCATGCTTATCCTAACTTCTTATCCACCACCCACCATTCTACGACACAAGTCCGCGCGCCGCCGGCACGCATGCTAAGTGATGGCATCTACTTTTTTACGTTTTTTTATCTAAATTAAAAATCAGCGCCGCCCCTCCTCCCCGCCCCTCCCCTCGCCCCCATGACTCGCTCCTGCAAGGTCTAAGGTTACGCCATAAACATACTACGCTTTGTTGGGCCTATCACAGGTAAAATGATCGAATGTACTGCTATTATCGTAAATTGAGACAACTAGGTGGTCCGATTTCGAAAGGTGAGACTTTGTTGAGGAAATTGCTATTTCTATTCGGGATATTTTGTTGAAGGTATCTACTCGTAAGGGTACTTTATTTTCATAGGTACATAAGTAATTTGTATAGAAGCATCACAATATTGTTTTTTTGGTAATGGTTATAAACTAGGCTCTCAATTATTTCTCTCGACACGAAGGATTGGAATGGACAGTCACTCGTACTTGCTAAAATTCACGCTGTTCCTATAATTAACTTTTGATTTCCAGGGCCGCAGTATCCTACTAAGACAGCTTCAATCCGAGTCCTACTCAGCTTGGAATTATTAATCCAAGTTGAATAATAGCCAGGGTTATTATTATTACTCTAAACTTAAATATTTCTGATGATTTTAAGATGAATCATATGTTAAATTACTATCTTTCACAACACTAATTAGAAGAAAAATTCAACTACAATCCTTCAGCTAATAATTCTAAAACTATTACTTAAGTTACATCACTAAAACCGGCAATAAAGATAAGTGTAGTGAACACGATAGTAATAAAAAGCTAACAGAATGAGTCACACAACGTAACACCTTACGATGCGCGCGCGCATGTGGGTGACTCATGCGCGAGCTACGGGAATGGATGATTTACATCGACTCGCTAGCTAGGTTATTACTTTTTAAGCTAAAATAGATCAAACCTCATTACTGTATCTGGGAGAAAAATAAAAGCAATATACTATATTGGTAAAATTGGTCGGACTAGAGAAAAGACACTTAAAATATTCCAGTACCCGTAGCACGAGTTTTCAGTATTTGAGACGTAAAGTAAACTGGAACTTTGACAATTTTAAATTGTTTTTTTAGCAAGGAAAAATCTTCAAATGTGTCCTCCCTTCCCACACAAGAGGCGACTGTTCCATTTTTTCATACTGAAATACTGTAAATTCTAGAAATCTCTGCCTAAAGTAAAAGATTGAAAATTCATGCTCCAGGGTACAGTTCCGTACATAGACATAATGCACTTGAATGTAAAATTTATACCTAAATCCAAAATCTTTGCCCAAACTTGACATTTTTGTTCGCCCCAGGAATTTCGTACTCAACATCAGGGTTGCGGTCACTAAACTAACATGCGTAATCATTGTATTTAAACTCATCATAACATCCGTAATCAATTCGACATTTTTATCAAGAATTAGGGCTATTGGAGGGTACCATGGATTTACAATCTACAATCCACGGTATCTTTCAATAGCCCTTTCTAGATTTTGAATTTTACATCAATAAATTTCTAGACAAAAGGTCTGAAGTGAAAATCTACATCCTAATAATGGCAATAAGCTCACACACAATTAATATAACTATATACACAAGTGGTAAAATGTGGCATTTCTTGGAATATGGAACCTCTAACTCTATGGCGGATAATAAGTCTATTCAATAGAACTTACAGTTTAGTACAAACCTAACTAGGAATCAACGAATAGAAATTTAAAAAAAAACCTTAATTTCATTAGCAATAAAGTTATACAATTACGTTACAATAAAGTGTTTTTATTTGAACTATTCAAGTGATCTTTTCTAACGTTGGAAACATTTCACAATATTTTTCTTGCCCTTTTGGTGGTAAAAGAGTCAAGTAGTCCTCCTGCCGTGAGTGAAGCGGTAGGGACTAACAGATTCTTCCTGACTAAAGGACCACCCGGTCCCTTCGGTTGTCCTTTACGATTCAGGGCCACAGTATGCTGCTTAGACAGACTCCTGACCTCGGCAGAGTCAGCGCAACATTTCGCATTATACAATACTTCTCTGTTACCTACTCATTATCTCAGCAATAACCTTCTCAATTATGTTATTGATAAAAACTATTATCGAATACTACACTAATTTACTATATCCTGAATATACAACAAGCAATGTACACTATACACAGAAACCTCATCGTCAGCGATAACCAGAGAGCGTTATATTGGAACTGGGTGAAAGTCTGAACTGCCGTCTACTGGCCGTGAGTCACTCAACCACCGTCACTTTGTGTGATGGACGAGCTACTAGCCTGCCAGTAGAGTCAATGTTACGATGACATGATGAAATTTGATTTGTTATTACAAGGGTGTCCGTTTCGACCGCGCGGCCACGACGTTTTTTTTAAATAAAAACCATCTCAAGTTTTTGTAAAAAAATGTAAAAGTCGATTCCCAAAAACCATAAATTTGTCAAAGCAATGGTTAAAAAGTTATAAGGGTTTGAACGTGGCCGCGCCATCGAAACTTTCCGAACCGCGCGGCCATGGAGATCTTTAAAACTAAGAGTCGCAAAGACCTGAAATTTTGGGAAATAGTAGATTGAATTTGTAAACCAAATGTAAAAATATAGAAAAAAATCCTGTGTTTATATTTTAGGAGCTGCAAGGCTAAAACCTCATGGCCGCGCCATTGAAACGGTGACGAACACGTTATCGCCGATATCTCGCTGAAAAAACATCTCAGACGTTTGAAGTTCTTTGTAAAATATAGATTTTAATTTGTCGAAACATGTAAAAATACAACAAAAAATCCTAGGATTATATTTTAGGAGCTATAAGACTAAAACCACATGGCCGCGCCATCGAAACGTTGAAAATTTAGTTTTTCACCAATATCTCGCTGAAAAAGCATCGCAGAGGTCTGAATTTTTTTTGTAAAACCTAGATTTGAATATGTCGAAACTACCAAAAATACAAAAAAAAAATCCTAGGTTTATGTTTCAGGAGCTGTTGAACAAAATCTCTAATACATCTTTAATATCTCGATTAGGGTGACCACGGATTATTATTTACAGAGAACTTTCCACCTATTTTTATATTAGAAATGATCCCAAGTAGCACAGTCTGGAAGTTTTAAAACCAATCTGTCTATAGACTGTCTATTCAGGGTTAATCTTTAGATACGGGCTTTCTAGAGATGGATTTGATACAGAACATTTAATCTTATAGAGTTTTTTATCTAAAGCTGTATTATTTTAAGAGCATTTGTTCTATAGAACACTTATTTTAAGTACGTTTATAGTTATAACGAATGTTTCTAGATAAAATGCTCTACAAATAGTTAAAAGAGCCTATAGGCACCTATTTTGAAGTAGTTTTATAGATAAAACGATATATTTGAAGGCAAAACTTTCTACAGATATTCTATTTTGGCTAATGGTACTCTTATCTTTTTTTTCTATAGAAACTTCAGTCTAGATAAAATACTTTACTAGATAATTTTAAGTTTGTCTAAAAAACTGATAGAGAAGTCGTGTTTTTAGAGTTTTTATTCTTAAAAGTGGCTTAGTTAAGTGCATTTGTACTAGAAATTTTAATTGGATGAGTTTATGCAATGGAGAAGATGAAACAAATTAAAAGATCTATGGTGATGGTGGTTTTCGTCGAAAAATCCGCAAGTATTTAAAAAGAAAGAAAAATGAAGAACAGTCGACCGAAGAAGAATCGAAACTTCCTAGTAACTTCCTCCAAAACGTAGAAAATTGTTGATGATAATTATATGGATACTCAAATATGAAAAGGTTTGCTGTTAAGAGTACGAAAAAAAAATCACAATCATGACTTAAATCCAATATGGCGGACAGGCTATTTAAAATACACCCCCATAATATGGGTATCAAATGAAAGGGTTTGCTGTCAGGGATACGAAAAAAATGGTCACGTGACTTAAATCCAAGATGGCCGGACTGGCTGTTTGAAATTCACCCCTATGATATGGGTATGGGTATCAAATTAAAAGGTTTGCTGTCAGGAATACGAAAAAAATAGTCACGTGTCTTAAATCCAGTATGGCAGACGTCCAAGATGGAGGACAGGCTATTTGGAATGCACTCCCGTGATATGGGTATCAAATGAAAGGGTTTGCTGTCAGGAATACGAAAAAGTAGTCACGTGACTTAAATTCAAGATGGCGGACTGGCTGTTTGAAATCCCCCCATAATAATTATGGATATCAAATGAAAGGGTTAGCTGTCAGGTATACGAAAAAAAATGTCACGTGACTTAAATCCAAGATGGCAGACGTCCAAGATGGCAGACGTCCAAAATGGCGGACAGGCTATTTGAAATGCACCCAAATGATATGGGTATCAAATGAAAGGGTTTGCTGTCAGAAATAGAAAAAATAGTCACGTGACTTAAATTCAAGATGGCGGACTGGCTGTTTGAAATCCACTCCAATGATGTGGGTATCAAATGAAATGGTATTAATGATATTACAATTATAATTATTATTTCTCACATTGTTTATACCTAAATAAATCAGAAATACTTTTTACTCGGGTACCCTCTTGTATTGATTAATTATATTGGTTTGTTACTGCATAAAATGGTCTTACGTTCACAACACATGAAATTGCCTATTCACTGAAGAACGTCTAGAAATACTGTGACAAGATAAAAAGGAATACAGAGTGACAGTTACTAGATAATTTTAAACCACTCTTAAATCTGTTTATTCTCTCACTAGATAGTTTAGTATGTAGTAAGTAAAATTATTCTAGAGCCATACTACAAAAAAAAATCTCTAGACTGTTTGTTCTATAGGAATCGGTTTTCTAGTAAATTTTATCTGGACGCCATTTTTATTGCCTAATTTTTGCTTCAAATAATTTTCGTTACGTACTTTAATGTTTTTATCATTAAATTATGTCTAATTAGACATTTGATATGTTTTAAATTACTATATTTTAAATGAAATGAGTAATTTAAGCATTAAAATGTAAATTCGAAAATTTGCTCATACCAAATAATATACATATTTTGAAAAAAAAAATGTTAAATCTTACATTTACAGCGGGCGCTCTTATTTTACAAGAGTTTTACATAATATTCAACGATAGAATTTCAATCGCATGTTGATTTGCTTATTTACCCATTATTAAAATTCAAATTAATAAAAAGTCATAAAGTTACGCCATGATGCAAATATTATTAAGTAAAATAACTCTTGTAAGTTCCACGCCATTATGCGTCACTAGTAAAATGTTACTTAAAGTTGTTAGTCTTAAGATCATCTGGTTTTAAAACGAGACGAGCAATGATTCCTTTAAAGGTCTTAACTCTATCTATAAACTATCTACTAGTACGCTACTAGATAAACGTACGATCTATAAACGGTTTAGAGAGACACTAGAAACATCTCATAAGTCAATTTGATCTGAACTCTATCTAGTCATGTTTTCTTAACTCATTCTTATGAGAGGGTACAAGAATGTGCCCACTTTTACTAAACTCTGTCTATAAGCGTTCTAGAAGATTGCTTGTAGATGTTTTATTCTTATGGTAGATAATTCAATTTAATTCTATAAGCTATCTAGTAGTACGTTTCTAGACACGTTTGTGTTACTTGGGATATTATCTCAAGGATTCGAATTTAAATGAAACAATAAGGTACGTAAAAAAATAATGTTATTTCTTTAAAAATCACAGATTGTTGGCTTACACTAGGACATACATTTCTTTAAAAATCACATAAATCACTCATACGCTAAATACGTAATGTACAAGAAAACTTGAATTTCGCGGGCTATCATTACGGTTCCACCAATGATACTTGGTGGAATCCTTGAGATAATATCATTTCTAATATAAAAATAGGTGGAAAGTTCTCTGTAAATAATAATCCGTGGTCACCCTAATCGAGATATTAAAGATGTATTAGAGATTTTGTTCAACAGCTCCTGAAACATAAACCTAGGATTTTTTTTTTGTATTTTTGGTAGTTTCGACATATTCAAATCTAGGTTTTACAAAAAAATTCAGACCTCTGCGATGCTTTTTCAGCGAGATATTGGTGAAAAACTAAATTTTCAACGTTTCGATGGCGCGGCCATGGGGTTTTAGTCTTATAGCTCCTAAAATATAATCCTAGGATTTTTTGTTGTATTTTTACATGTTTCGACAAATTAAAATCTATATTTTACAAAGAACTTCAAACGTCTGAGATGTTTTTTCAGCGAGATATCGGCGATAACGTGTTCGTCACCGTTTCAATGGCGCGGCCATGAGGTTTTAGCCTTGCAGCTCCTAAAATATAAACACAGGATTTTTTTCTATATTTTACATTTGGTTTACAATTCAATCTACTATTTCCCAAAATTTCAGGTCTTTGCGACTCTTAGTTTTAAAGATCTCCATGGCCGCGCGGTTCGGAAAGTTTCGATGGCGCGGCCACGTTCAAGCCCTTATAACTTTTTAACCATTGCTTTGACAAATTTATGGTTTTTGGGTATCGACTTTTACATTTTTTTACAAAAACTTGGGATGGTTTTTATTTAAAAAAAACGTCGTGGCCGCGCGGTCGAAACGGACGTATTACAAGGTAGGTTAGAAACAGTGAATATCCTGGCGTGGTAAAACATACATCAATTTTACAATCGAAAAACTCTTGAAACATTTTTTTATGTCAGTAATTGAATATTCCATGACAGTGTTACTAACGGGCTTCACACACAGCGGCTATAATGTAAAGGTGTACATTATGGTACGATACATCTCATTACATCTTTCCATAGAGATTCGAAGAGGTAAAAATATACATAGCTGTCGTGTGTGGTCTCCTGATTTCTATGGAAAGATATAATTAGATGTATCGTGCTATAATGTACATCTTTACAATATACGATAGCTGCTGTGTGTGAAGCCCTTTAGACCTATCGTATTTAAAATGACGTAGATATAGGGGCATTATGATAAGCAGTTAAAACATGCAACAAAGAATTCTAATAGAACTATACAGAGCAAATAAAAATATATGAACTGAATAGGAATTAAATAATATTATTATGACTATCATCATCATCTTCTTCCTGCCCGTTTCCCATTCTACTTGGGGTCCACGCATCACATTCTCTTACTCCATTCTCCCTTTTCATACGTCTAAAATTATATATCAACACGAAAAGAATAAGCATGATCAATGCCCTTTGC
This sequence comes from Agrotis segetum, assembly GCA_036375495.1. NCBI lineage: Eukaryota > Metazoa > Arthropoda > Insecta > Lepidoptera > Noctuidae > Agrotis > Agrotis segetum. The sequence goes on from JAQSVV010000169.1 coordinate 467,748, forward strand.
CTTCACCCAAACCCCATAAGTTTCCCCAATGTAATTCCTACGCATTATGCAAAATAACAGGTACGTAACCCTTTGTAATAACTTCCAAAACATATGCGTCGGAAACCATGTAAGCAATTTGCACCCTTACAATATCGAAGTAAGCATTTCGCACCCCAAGCATTGAGGACCGATCTCATGTAAGTTTGTGAGCTGAAACCAGGCTACAGATCGACCGCTGTACATAATACACATAGTAGTACGTTTTAAAATAAATTTTTGACATCTGGAAAAGTCAAAGACGAATTTTACAGTAACTATTGAAAGTCAAGTAAAAAGGGAGAAGTATGGTGGCCCAGTGGTATCGGTCCCGACTTACGAATGGTAGGTCGTGGGTTCGAACCCCCGCCAGGCGCATTACTTTGTGTAATTTATTTCATCACCACTGCTCTTAAAACGGTGAAGGAAAACATCGTGAGGAAACCGGCATGTCCTAGAACCAAAAATTCGAAGACATGTAACATCTACCAACCCGCACAGGGCCCGTGTGGTGGATATTGGCCCACTCCCTCTCACAGAGAGGAGGCCTGTGTCTCAGCAGTGGGAACATTATAGGCTGATGATTGAAAGTCAAGAAATCAAAGGAAGGTGTTCAACATCTGAATTCCCCGTTTGTCAAATCGGACAATACGAGTACACCATCGATATAATTATCATATCGACGCTTGAAAGGCAAAAATTACCAAGCGACATGTAGCCAACTTTACAGGAGAGCATTTTAAAGTTTTTATTTTTGGAAAAAAAATCGTATAAAATCACCTATTAGTCATAACTACGTAATTCCAACGAATTTTAAATACATTTTACAGGCTTAATAATCTGGCATTTAAAGATTATGGATTTTCTCATTAGTTTATGAAATAGTGTCGGTTGGTAATAATTTTGTACAAAATCACAAACAGGCAAAAGTTACTTACCGACATCAAAATTTAATGATAAAACAACTAAAATTAACTAAACCCGATTATTTTATTATTGTGTTTGAAGCAAGATGACGTATCCTGGATTGGCGCATGTTTGACTTACAGGTAAAATGATCTATATAGAAAACAAATATATTTTTCTAACAGCCAATTTTAACCATGTTACAAATTAAATGAGGTTAGTGTAGGTTTTTTTTTTAATAAGTAGCAATAAATTTAGGTTTTAACACACAAAATTAAAAACTTTTGGTTAAAGCTTTTCGTCACCATCATCACAATTTTCAATGTTTCACTGAATTTGACACGTGTCAACTATCGCACTGTATTTAGGTACACGAAATTACTGAGTTGAAAAAAAAAAAACATTATTTCAAAGAGGAAACGGTTAAGTTGTTTCGAATACAGTCATTGCCTTGAAGATTTAATATCACTTTAAAAAAAATTAGATGTTGTCCAGCAGTTTGCCGTATATGATTACTTCCCAGAATTTAATCCTTATTAGCAACACTATCGAATGGTGTAATAGTACAGGGTGCAATTTTTTTCCAAAAACAGCGGGTTCGATTCCTTGCCAGAATTATTGAATTTTCTAAAAGCCAATCATGCAGTTTTAGTTTTAGTCAAAATCGGCCTCGAGACTCCTTTCAACGTTTTTCGATATTCGTCATAGTTTTGTATACGGCAATCAACGCACAGTTCAAAAATTCATCTTGTTTATCGTAATGAAATTCATCATCATCATATCAGCCGTAGGACGTCCACTGCTGTACATAGGCCTCCCTCATAGATTTCCAATAGGTCCGGTTGGAAGCTGCTTGCAGTCAGTGCGATCCTGTGATTTTCATCAGATCGTCTGTCCACCTAGCAGCGTTGCCTTAGGGCGTGGTCTCTATTCGAGAACCTTGCGGCCTCATCGGCCATCGTTCTGCGTGCTATGTAGTTTGCTTACTGCCAGCTCAACTTGCTGGTTTTCTGGGCTATGTCTGCAACTTTAGTTCAGCTACGAATCTTTTCATTTCTGATTCGATCAGGCAGAGGGACTTCGAGCATAGCCCTCGCCATAGCTCGTTGGGCTACCTTGAGCATACTAATGAGGCCCGTAGTAAGAGACCACGTTTCGGCGCCATAAGTTGTCACACATTTGCCGAAAACTATGAGGCACTGAGGTATTCTGGACGAGGAAATGTTACGCAGTTTCCCGCACGCTACCCGGCCGTTTTGAATTCGGCGGTTGACATCTTTTTTAAAGTTCAACCTGCCTAGGTTTATTCCAAGTAGATATACGAGTCAACAACTTATCACGTCTGTATGATATCACGTTTCCCTGCCTTACGCTTTTTTTCAAAGGAATCGCCTTCCAACTCTGCACCTGTACTCGGGCCGACATAGTGGTATTGTTTAAGCATCTAATCACTTCGTTATACCGATAGTCAATACGACATCGTTGGAGAGATTCAAGAACTGCCCAGTTGCCCACATCTCCACCGATTTAAAGTCTTTCTCATAGTCCACAAACGCCAAAAATAAGGGCAAGTTATACTCTCCGGTGTTCTGTATAACTTTCCGCAGCGTGTGTGTGTGGTCTATGGTCACCTTTTCGGAAACTGGCTTGTTGTGTCATCAAACCTGCGGTCGAGACGGTTCGTGATGATGTTCCTTCGAAAAAAACTTATAAACGTGGCTCAAGAGCGAGTTATTTCTTAATAAGGTGTTGTCATCCTTCTTAAAGAAAAGAACCACCAATTTCCACCCACTTTCAAAAGCTCTGAAATGACTCCATCTTCACTCGGCGCCTTATTATTTTCAGCTGATTAGGGGCCATCCTAATTTCGTAAAGGCTAATGCCCACGATGTCTTCAATGTGGTGTCGGGTTAGATTGGCCCTTGGATCTGTGGCCACGCTGCTAACAGGTTTGGGGACCGAAGCTTATAGCTGCGCATAAAGGTTTTCGACCTCCTTCAATACCTCTGCTTTCTTTGCATCTTCTCGTTTCAGCTTTGTCAGCTGGCTTTGCCCAATAGATACATCTCTTGCAAACATTTTCTTAGTCGTCGTTCGTCGTCTCTTTAATGTGGTTAGTATTAAAGAGATCACCGTGCCGCAAGGATTTTGAATTTGTCTATTGATCTGCCTATATGACTCGGCGTCACCGAAAGTCCGTAGTCTTAATAAGCGTCGTTCAGTCATGAGGTTGAGAGTGATGTCGGAAAGTTTCTGAGGTCTATTTGCACGGCGGGGTATAAAAGACTTAGAGCAGTTTCTTTTCAGTTTCATACCGTTTCCAGTTTCTACGATTGAACTGTTATTAATCTCGTCACCTAAAAATTTTCGTAAATTAATTTCATGTACTCGAATTGCCATAACAATTTAACTGTAATTTAACTTATGAGACTTATTTTATATTGCATGAACAGAAAACCAGTTCCATGGAACTACTTGGATAAAAAAAACCAGTAGTTCCATAATGGAACAAGAAAAAGAAACTGCTGGGATACGGCGAAAAGTTTTACGTGAAATGAAATTCGGTTAAATATTTTTCGAACTTATGATAGGCAAGACGAGTAGGTGATACATCAATATTTCGAGCTACGCGACGTACTACGTGCGATGCGCGCGATCACGCGGTTTGCCTTAGCGACAGTTGAGTGAAGAATATTCGAAATTATTTGACCAACAGCCATTCATGATCTGATTTGCAACGCGTTCATGCGACAAAACAAAATAGGTGCAACGGGAATAAACTGATTTTTGTACAAATTTCATATCGGAAATAGTTATCTAAGTGACAAAAACAGTAAAAAAACGGCAGGTAAAATATTACCAAACGACAAAATTTATTTATTTTAGGCAGGTAAAATAGTACTATATTACGTTTTAAAGTACACTGTATTTAGGAAGAAAATACTAAATGAAAATGAATACATCATTAAGGTGTGTTAAAAAGTCATAAATGAAGAAAAATATAAAACAATAATCAGGTAAAATTTCTTAAGCAATGCTCACACAACAGATACCGTAAAGTAAAAAATACTAAATGTTAAATCGCATTAATTCAAGTCAAGGCAAAAGTTACTAAGTGTTAAAACTTGAAATCAAATATCTACCAAGTGAAGTTTATTCATAAATCGGTAAAATTTTGGTCGCTTAGTCGCCGAAATTAATTAAAATTTGTACTTTTTTAAGTTACCAAGCGACAGCAAAAGTCTTCCTAGCGGTACGAGAGTAGGATCAATCGACGCAGAAAATTTTTCTGATTTCAATGATATATATAACTCAATATCGCCCAAAATGTCGCTTGGTAACTTTTGCCTTTCAAGCGTCGATATGCAATGGTCATTGGTTTAAAAATGTATTTAATTGTCAAGCGTCAAATACTGATGTCAAAACTGCTGAAAGTATTTGACGTGTAAATTAATTATGCTTTCAAAGTCAAATCATCAATTTCAATTAGGCCTTCAAATAGGCAATTTTGAACGTCGAATATTAAAATTTAAAGGAAATGGGACGGGTTGGAATTGATTCTAATCTATTTCAATTTCAATGCGATTACCTAGGCCCTATGTATTTAGGTTCAAAATTCGTTTGTGAAATTTATCTGGTCAAAATGTAGACATTAATTTCATAATTGAGATGTACAGTCACGAGCAATAACATGTTTACACTTAACAAAATTCAAACGCAATTTACGCGTGAACTACTGGTTTCCACTTTGAAATATGACCTATTTCGTAATAGTAATAGCTTCCAAAATAGAAGTCTAATAAAAAGCCAAAAGTTTAATCAATATGGTAGCAGAACAATGCTTCTGAATACAGCTGTGTGTATACATACTCGTACTATTGTTCGTGACTGTACATCTCATTTCTTTGTTTTGAAAAAAAAAGAGTCCCTGGGTAGAGCTAAATGACTGACAGACTCTAACTGACTTAACATCCCCTTTGTACCCTCAGCAGGCCTTTGCGTTCCAAAGTCACGGTAACCTGACGTATTCCCCTCTTATAATGTAAAATTAATCGATTACAACCGTGACCAATTACCTTTCTTTGCCTTTAAAACTTTTGTTTTGCAAGTATTTCACATTGTAAGTAGCTCCACATGTGAAATAAGTACGTTCTCGTTCACCGGGGGATCTTTATCAAGAGCGAAGCGATCTCAATTAGCCTGGAGCGGGAACTTGTCGCTACTAATGCGTCTGTATCTGTTAGGGAGCTTCACGTGTGACGGGTTGTCGCTGCAATTGATTGGAGTACGAGCTCATTGAAAGTGTAATGGTAGCCATACACCATACTGCCTATTTGTCAATTCGGCATAAAACTGCCAATTTGCTCAAATAGAATTGAACGTGTATGGGGGTGGAATGCCAATTTGATGGCATGACATGCCAATTTTGATAGGTCATCAAATCGTTTTTGACACAACGTCAAATCGGCAGCAGTGATGCCATCTTAGCAACTTCATAGATAGTTAGCTAATTTTATAAAGGTGCTAGAAAAAAAGCTAAAAAGTGTAACTTGTGGCTAAACTTTTTAGCTACTTTTCTACAGGGACGGTTAGGCCACGTTCACACGGCGATTATTTTCCCGTATACCGTACACGAGATTTTATCGAATAGAGTTGACCAGTTTTAGGACAACTTTGCACGGTACACGGTAAAATATTATATTTCTCAAACACGGGATTTTCCCGTATGAACGCCGTCTATTTTTAAGTTTTCATTTGTGAACTGTTATTACTGCTATATTCGATAAAATCTTGTATACAGTATACGGGAAAATAATCGCCATGTGAACGTGGCCTTACCAGGAAAACTGAGGCTTTTCGCACATGGATCGCATGTACACTCGTAAAAAAAAGAGTTATTCATTTTATTTTAAACCAAAATACGATTGAAAACTTGAGAGGTGTCAAGGGACCACGAAAGCAAGTTAAAAAAAGGTTCATGCTATTTTCGACCTTATTGACATTTATGCAAACACCTGATTTTAATGAAGGAGCAATGTTAACGAATGAGAATGTGAGAAAAACAAACTAAATTTTAAATGTCGATAGAGCGAAAATCGCTTGCACCACTTTTTTTAACTTGCAATCCTTAAGCAAATGTTTTCCGACCTTCAAGCGATTTTCGACCTTATTGACAACGATGCAAACACCGGATTTTAATGAAGAAGCAATGTTAACGAATGAGAATGTGAGAAAAACAAACTAAATTTTTAATGTCGATAAGGTCGAAAATCGCTTGCACCACTTTTTTTAACTTGCTATCCTTAAGCAAGTATTTTCCGACCTTCAAGCGACTTTCGACCTTATTGACAATGATGCAAACACCTGATTTTAATGAAGGAGCAATGTTAACGAATGAGAATGTGAGAAAAACAAACTAAATTTTAAATGTCGATAAGGTCGAAAATCGCTTGCACCACTTTTTTTAACTTGCAATCCTTAAGCAAATGTTTTCCGACCTTCAAGCGATTTTCGACCTTATTGACAACGATGCAAACACCGGATTTTAATGAAGAAGCAATGTTAACGAATGAGAATGTGAGAAAAACAAACTAAATTTTTAATGTCGATAAGGTCGAAAATCGCTTGCACCACTTTTTTTAATCTAATTCGATAGTCTCATGATGAAATGAAAAGGTGCTAGAAATTGTAGCTGTCGTCACCGAATAATAGCCAGATCTAGTTGCTGAGTTGGCATCACTGGTGCAGATTTGAAGTTGTGACAAATCTATCGTATCGATAGGCAGGATGGTGTATGGTGTATATGGACGAACTGCCGATTTGAAACAAATGCAAGCGTCAAATCTATCGTATCGATAGGCAGGATGGTGTATGCCTACTATAATGGTAGCCATACACCATCCTGCCAATCGTATGACGCTTGCAATTGTTTCAAATTGGCAGTTCGTCCATATACACCACACACCATACTGCCTATCGTACGATCGATTTGACATAACTTCAAATCTGCAGCAGCGATGCCAACTTAGCAACTTTATAGCTAGATCTAGCTATTATTCGGTGACTGATAGCTTTAAAGGATCATCGGCAAAATGGTCTACAGCTCAATAACGATCTTACATATATCATTGGAAAGCTATTTTCATGTACTACAATAGTTACTATGGCGGTTTATTTCAAATCGCTGTGAGAAAAAAGTTATAGCCATTTTAATGCGACTGTTATTAAGTACTAGCAACCAATGTCTTGGGAGTTTAAAAGGCTTGTCCGCTTAGTTGTTTCGCTTCAACTCGCTACTAAAGCGAGACAAACGTTATAGTTATTATATAGTTACACTTATTTTTTGCACAAAATTGCGCCAAGGTTTTTTTTTTTTTTTACGTGGCAACATCATCAAATGAGTCCTCCAACCCCGGGCAGGGCGGGAGGGACTGTCAGACTTTTACTGACTAAAATCCACGGTGTCCTTCAATAGCCAAAGGCCAAGGTCATCCTATTCTTAATTCAAAAGCATTGTCATATGCCTGCGGGAAAAGAAAAACGAAAGGGTTAATGGGTCGTGGGATTGTCTACACTGGATGCCGCGGCCCTGTAACGCAAAGGGCAACCGAAGAAAAAGGATATTTTTTTTGGCCACGAGTCTAGTAGCCGATTAGTTTGACGACACGGTTAGCACAGTGGCTGAGCGATCGACTGCTGCGCAGCGTGTCGCGGGTTCGATCCCCGCACCGAATAAATATTTGTATAATCTGCAAGTATATAATTGTTCCGGGTCTGAATGTTTCTGAATGTGTGTTTCTATGTTTGTAAACGCACCCACGATACAGGAAGAAATTCAAAAACAATCTTTTCCATTCCAACCAGTGGGTACCTATTTTTTTTTTTGTATAACGCGAAGCAGGTAGCGAGTTCCACTCTTGCTGTGCATATTAAGTAGAATCCTTGGGAGCAGTTAATGTGCGAATTGGTGGAATGGCAACTTAAGTACACAGGGTAATGAATATAAAAATATATATTATTTATATATTAATATAAAAAACAGTTAGTCCAGAATTCCGATATTAGAAGGAGCTGGTGGTCTTATGTCGTAGAGATCATGCAGACACTCTTCGAAGTACAGTCTATAGTAGACCGACAAGTAGGCAATCGATGATTGAAGGTTTGAAACTTGGCCATCCACCAGTTTTACGACGCCAATAAGACTCTTGGAACTGCGTTCCACTGAGTCAAGCTGGGCCAGTTGATATACAACTGAGTCATCTCAAAGGTAAAAGCCTTCACTCAACTACAACACAACACCCACTTTTTCAACTACGAGTATTTTGGCTTTATGCTCTATGGTCGCGCCTAAGTTAAGATTCGATTTCAACTACATGCCAAAGAGTAGATCGGTTATGGGAACAAAAAGAATGAAAAAAGAGATAAGTTAAATCTGTCAACTCTACCTGGATGGCGTCTCTCAGGGAACGAACTTCATCTTTGCTACTTTTTTTGCTGTACAACTATCTCTCTGAAACAGTGTTTTCATCTGCGTAGCCTTAATACTCGGCTGAAGAAAGTCACTGAAGTGCAGCAGAAAAATAGAGAGAACAGGATTTGTTGCCATAAGCTCAAAAAAGCAGCCATCAACAATTACTCTGATCGATCACGCACTAGCGGTGTCTGGTGCTTGTTGAGTGGACCAGTGTGCTAGACTCTGTCAAAAACCTTCGGGACGTCAAGCGATACCGCTAGTGTTTTACTGTCTTTCTAACCAGTAGTGGGTAGCACACACAAGAAGATTGCCAGTGAACCGTCTCTAGCGAAAGCAATATTGACGGTCACTGAGAAGATCAGTCTTCAAATTAAAGTCAACAACTTACATTTTGTTCACTACCCTTTCCATGACGTTATACAGAAGGTAGTGGCGATTGGATGGTAATGAGTAGGTCTTTACGATCGCCACTTTTAGACACTGGATCGGATTTTGGCACCATTTTTTTAAGAGGCGGAACAATCGTCTCTACAAAATACAGTTCAGGAGCACACTGGCACAATACTCTCGCTAAAATGTCGTAAGGCTATCTGGCCTTGTTCACATCTAGACTGCATAATATTATTCAGACCACTTTAGTGTGAATAGTAATCTCAGACTAAAACTCCTCTTCTCCAATCTCATCGTGAGAAGGTTCCTGTCTCTGGAGCTCGAACCACCGGTAACTTGGACCCTTAGACCTGCTGATAATGAAATGGAATAAACGATATAATATTATACTTATATTATTACTTAATTCATTTGTTTTTATTACTAAACAACACCGTTTTCCAGATACCAATATTATTTGCGATACATCACCATAACTTTTTTCTCACAGAGATTTGAAATGACCCGTCTTATTAATTATTGTTGTGCATTTGAAGAGCTATCTAATGACATACATATGGTTGTTATTGAGTTCTAGACCAGCTTCCATACATTTTTGCCGATTGTCCTTTATAAAATTGTAGCTGTCGTCACCGAACAATAGCCAAATGCATCACTGTTGCCGATTTGACATTGTGTCAAATCGATTTGATGACCTATCAAATTGGCATGTCATGCCATCAAATACAACAAAACAATTGCAAGCGTCAAATCGATCGTCGATAGGCAGGATTGTGTATGGCTACTATTACTCGATAACAAGCAAGTCACTAATTTACACGAGCGAATTTTTCTCCACTGCTCTCAAAACGATGAAGGAAAACATCGTGTGTAATCAACAATCATCAGGCCATATGACCATATCATCCTACTAATATTATAAATGCAAAAGTTTGTGAGGATGTATGTATGTTAGGTTTCTTTCTTGAGAGTGAGTTAAAGCATCGTCTAGTTGAAGACAAAGATTGTTCTTACTGTTTTTTTTAACCATGTGCATGCTTATGATCTCTATGTTGCCTAGTAATGAAGTGGTTGATGGTGAAGCACATTTGCCTAGAAGTAACTTATTCCCTTCAAGACCCCAAGGCTATCAGGAAACCATGAAATTGGCAGAGAATTCCACTCCTGGTGTTCCAAGATTGTATAAAAGAATTTGCCGGGTGTTTTTCAGGTAAACCACAAATTTTTACTTACAAGTTGCAGGATAGATTGACGAATTAATAAGCTGAATAAATAATATAAATAAATAAATAAATAATATTCCACAACTATCACACAACGCCATCTAGTCCCAAGCTAAGCAGAGCTTGTGTTATGGGTACTAGACAACTGATAAACATACTTATATATTTCTAAATATATACATATTATAGATAAATTACACCCAGACACAGAACAAATGATCGTGCTCATCACACAAACATTTGTCCTGGGTGGGAATCGAACCCACGACCTCCGGCATAGCAGTCAGGGTCACTAACCACTAGACCAACAGGCCAGTCATGATAGTTTGCAATGGGAAAGTATTTCATTTATTCTATTTATGTTCTTCTTAAAATAATCCAGTCCTAAATTTCCACATTGAAAATATTAACCCAGAATCGCTGCGCATCCAGTTATCATCTGTAAACCTCTTAACTCACCAGTACGGAGGAGTAATGTGTCGATTTATATGATTTATAGCCCCTTCTGTAAACACATATGTTTGATCGCACCGAGTTGATTAAATTATGCAAAAAACATCGTGTTGCCGACGACTCGTAAACGCGGTTTCTTCAGATGTCCATGTGTGTGTTGTGTTTGTACTCAGCTCTATGTGTGTGAGTGTGTAGTAGAGAAGATATGGAAACGTCGGGAGATGTAGGCAATGGATTAAAGTGTAAAGTGCCTCGCTGAGTTTTTTTTGAAGTGAAAACTTCTTTAGCGGCGTTGTACACTTTTTCTGTAATGGGTAAAAAATTTAAAACTCGCGTCAGGGTCACGTGACCAAAACTCGCGTCAGGGTCACGTGACCCTGATCGAAAATGAGTAAGACGTCATTCAAATTAAAAATAAAACATAGTAACAAAAAAGTTTTCACTTCTACCGGCACTCCTGGAGTGCAACCTTTTTTTTTTTTTATTAAAGGGCTGGTCAAGTAGTTTCTTAGGATACGCTACTTCAGGCTTTTATAAGTGATTTCAAAGGTGCACTTTGGTTTTTTTTTTTTGTCATGGTAAAATCATCAGTAATGTATCCCGCCCTGGATAGAACGTAGGCTACTGTCAGACTCGTACTGCCTAAACTCCTTGGGGTTTCATCAATAACCCTTTACGTTTCAGGGTCAAAGATCAGTACGGTCAGACTTCAGCAGTTGTTTTGATGATTAAGGTTTGAGCTAGAAAACGGAATTTACATATAAATGCAAACTAAGAAAAGATTTTAATGACAGGGCAAAGCTTTGGGACCAGTACCTAATGCCGATCAAAGTTCCTAATGGTAAGCCATCTCAAATCTATTTATCACGGGTCCACAGCTGGGCACAAGCATTAAGCATACGCCTACTCATACAATTTCTAAATTCCCATTCGCTGACTATTCGCACTGTCGACAGTGTGTGCGCTCACTTAATCATAGTTCAGTTGGCAACGCAAAAACAATACGATTGCGTAAATAGGGCAGTGCTGAACGCAAAAGGTGATCGATTTCGAACGCCCGATGACTCACTAGTGTTGTGACTTGTGATTATTCGACTACTTTGGAATCCGAATAATCGAATACGAGGAAATCGATCAGAGAATAAAACTAAAAAGTAAATGAATAAAGTGACTCATTTAATGAAAAAAAGATTATTTTAGAGAGAATAAAAAGGTTTAATATTGAGGTGGCTGACCGCAAGTGACTAAGATTATTTTCAATCGGTTTTTTATGTGGTCATCAGATTCTTTGCATTAATTAAAAGATTTTTTTAGTAGTTGCAATGTTAAAAACCTTGTTTGTCTACTCATTTTTATCCTGATTGTCATTAAATTTCTTGCACAATTTGCGTTCTAGAGGTAAATAAAATGAATAGGTAAGTGGATAATATTTTAAGCCTCTTGATAAAATCACGAAACTGCAGATAAAATTGATCGAAATTAAAGATTGGTGTATATTTCCAATAAATATCGAAAATTGTTTATTGCTGTTTATGCAGTACCGACTTAGATTATGATACTTTTGATTAGTTTTTGGGTCACTCGGCCAATAAGTGGTATTGCAAAATATCTTTAAGCAGTGGAATCTATTATGTATTCAAACAGTCGCACGGGTCAATCTTCAAGGTTAAGCAGTGATTTCCGAGGTCAGATCGTGGATGATTCATTACAATGCATATTTCTTCCGTTTCCCCAAAAGCAGTTTAAGGTATTGATATTTGGTCCTGTCCATTATTTGTACATCTTTGACCGTCGTCAGGGGTCTGCTTTTTTAACATCTAATGAGTCCTCCCACCTAGGGTGAGACAGGAGGACTGTCCGACTTGTACTGACTAAAATCCTCGGTAATCCTTAAATAGCCCTTTACGTTCCAGGGTCACGGTTACCTTATGAGACAGTCCCGCGACCAGAGGTTGCTTTGGAATGAAAATCTATCGAGCAGACTTACCAAGGGATCTCGTATGACCCTAGAAGCCGGGTTGTGAAATTCACATAAGCAATCGCTCTTTGGGCACGCCACAATAGTGGCGGTAAGACCCTCTCTTTGAGGAGTGGGGAATAAAGGGTCACTCGCTGTCTGACCATGGACCATGCCCGGGTCTACGGCGGGTGGTGTTCCACGCACGCCCCATAGAATTTCAGCATTGTGACGGGCCCCGCCTCTAGAGGGCCAAAGCCTGCCGTGGCCTGTCGGGACTTATCTCATTACCGTGACCCCGAAACGGATATTGGAGGACACCATGGAATTTAGTCACCACAAGTCTGACAGTCCCTCTTGCTCTGCCCTAGGTGCCCGGACTCATTTGATGATTTTACCACGGTAAAAAGCAGTGGGACCGGAATCCGACCCAATCAAAGTCGGTAGATGGCAAAGCAGATGATGAAATCAAATGAATGATGACACAAATGCAACATGACTAAAAATATTCGATTAAAACCATCGAATAACCGCACTTAAGCACATCCCTACGCATCACCCAATAATCTCTTGATAACTGTACTTAATTAAGTTATAGCCAATAAGTTATCTTTTAACGGCTAATCAAAGCCTATTTAGATATGCTATCGGCTGCTCACGAGGTGTTATGTGGCATTTGCCACTTATCTGGCTCGAAACTGGCTCCAAATTGCCAGGCTTATTGGCGTAATAAGCTCTGCCTATGGGTTTTGAATTCGCATAAGGGTTCTGCAAGCATTTATGGATTTTATTAAGTGTTCCTTGGTACCGTTTTCTTGTAAAGATAGCAGATCTGTGTGAACACGTGTTTGGTTTTGATTTGAGATTTTTCCTTGTGCACTGTCACCTGTTTTCAAATTAACAGAAAGACAGTGTGCTCAAAATTTCTGCTAAAATAATACAGGAGGAGATTGTGGACAACTAAGCGTAGCATGTCTGTACATGCTGTGCTTATAAGATGTTGTAGTGGCTGAAGATTAGCAAGTCAGCTAGGTTTACAACAGGGGAAGCTTACTACACAAGGTATTCTGGTTTTAATCTAGCGTACGTTATAAGGTTTTAGTTATGATGTAGGTAGAAGGAACATGCTTTGTAAACGAAGTATTACTACGTAGAAAAGGAGCTGATGCATACCTAAATCTTTGGCAGCACGTTGTGCAATTCATAACGAATAAGAATAATAGAGTGAAAGCTAAGCAAAAACAAGATAATAACGAGCCCTGCATCAATCTCTAAGAAATCATCAACAACCATCATCATCAACCAAGTGGGACAAACAACAGAACATTTTTATGAAGAACACGTCGAAAGTACTCATAATTTCGAGACCCAAATTTCCGAGGCGCCATGTCTCGAAATCGTCGAGATTTAATCGCCTAACATATCGAGTGACCAGAAACAAAAAGCAATATACATAAATTATAGTCGGAATCGTATTAGAAACACGTTTTGCGTAGCGCAGTAGTGATCGAGCTGAGGTTTCTATAGACTTGGCGATACGATGGCGAGACGACTCAGCTCCACTCACACCTAGTTTGTTAAAACGAATATCATTGGTCCCGTCAAATCAATACCTGACTCGATATCGCTAATGCTCCGTACACAGAACACCAAAGTATTTATGAACACAACTCTGCTTTCTATCTTATGCAGTAGCATAGTTCTGAATAGGGACTAGCCACGAGGATCTTCGGTTTGAAAAAGATAGTGGAGAACATATCACTACTGCCTTTTTACTGGTTTCTCTGGTGTCGATCAATTCTACTGGCATTTCATAAACATAATAATGTATTTATTTTATTCCATCTCCTCTATTTCATGCCTCTTCATCCAATTACCGTGCACTGCTAGATGGGTAATCCAGCATCGATCATCAGCAGAAGCATCTATCCACTGCCAGGCATCTTCTTCAAATGGTCGATCCATCGTACTGCAAGGCGTCCAGACACTACAATTGCCTAGTCGCGGTCTGTACTCTAACATAATTTCTGCAACATCGACCTTCAATCCATCTACAGACATAGCCACGGTTACATGAACCCCTTTAATTTTTATCATATTAAAAGACAGTAACAATTCAACACCTTCCAAACCTGTTGTGTTACACATCTCCACTAACCACACTTTCTCAACACCAATTATTACTTTTCTACCAATTTACTATACACCTATAAACGTCACGACTTGACCATCAACAAAAAACTGAGCCACATTTCTTTCACCAAGTCGTGCGCTATAAAGGGCTCCCAAACTGGTTTTTATTAGCACACGGCAGTGCCCGAGAGAGCGCGATGGTTTATTGGATAAGCGTCGTGACCAAGGTTTTGGGTTCTATTCCTGGTTTACAAACATTCGTATATACCTGTTTGGTAGGATTTGTGGGCGTTTTCGACATTTTCTTGGATTCTGACGTAAGATTTTCTAGATTCAAGGTTTTGGTGCTATGGAGAGTTTAGAGCTAGAATCAATATGTGGTAAAGTTTCTTCCATAATATAAATCTTCACTATGCTCTTTAGTGACAACAGCAGAATCTTATACACTAGGTACTATTTCGTTTGAGTATGCAATTATACAATATTAGATTACCGATGCAACTCCTACGTTTTATGTAGTAATTGGGTCAATATCTTCTGTGTTTGTATATTATATTCACAGTAGAAGAGGTCATGGCCAGAAATTTAATATTAGTGACGCTTATAAATGAGCTGAATATATTGTAAATTTGTCTTCTGCTCTCGTTACTTTATCAAACATTTTCATTCCATGGTGACTAATAATCTAGTTTGTAAAAATCTGGGGTTACCTACTCCTTCTATTATGTTTGAGCATTTCGTCATCACTATTATTATCTTTATTTAAACAGTTTCTATAGATTCTGTGTCTTATGCAATGTTCATAATTATTAGTAAAGAAAGAAAACTTATTCCACGTTTTAATGATGATGCTTGTATGCAATAAATGTTTACTACTGATGATCATGTGATTAAAGAAAACGACTATTTCTCTAAGTAATCATTTAAATGAAGTTATAAATCTACAAGAATATATATGACTATAAAATCATATTTATGATTATGCAAAATTTTGCAAGTGCCTTGGTTTATATAGCCGTTTTAATTAATATAAATGTTAATAGGTACGATTTGCATTAGGCCTGAGAACTGGTATTCTCATAATAACATGTTGTTGTGGAAATTTATCAGGCTCAGTAGTAACTAATAAGGTTATATTACTGAAAGGAAATATAAGTTATTATTCCTGGGATATTGGACATCTACCAGCAGTCAATTAATTCAATGAAGCCATTTTAACTAACAACCGGTAAAAGAGAAAATATTAACGTGTACATAATATTTTTAGAGGAGATCAGAAATTAATCGGCAACATGAGGAAACCAGCATTTTCTAGAACCAAAACTTCGAAAAAATCAACATCGGCCAACCTTAGACTAATATTTAATCTAAAAAAATAAATCAAAGTCTCATGTCTATAAGGAGATTATTGAAGCAACCTCTTCAACTTTTTGCTAGACTATTTATCTTAAATCACAATCACAATAAACCATCAAATGTTTAACTAACACTTACATACTTACAAGCTTTATAACTACATATAATTTACATACAAAACAAAACTTAAAAGTAAATAAACCTCAGCATATACATATACATACATATACACTATTGAATGCGTAGTTCGGTAGTAGGACAACTCTTGTACGACTGGTTACAAACTTACCTCCAGTATTTGCGATCGAGAACAACTCTACCTTTGTTAATATAAAGGTGATTTAAGCTTGTGCGGGTAGTTTTTAATGTTGTTTTCATCTCCTCGTCGTAAAGGGCATGAGGACTATGGTAACTGTTCTTCAGACTTATTTAGACGTCGGGTTTTGAAATTGAGTTGAAATTTTTCGACTTTTAAAGGGAGAAAGATTGATGTTTCCAAAGGTTCGGTGATAAATGGCATTGGATTGTGTTTAATATGTGAAGATGGGTTTTCTGGTGGCAGAATATTGACTGTACGAGTTTATGTGTACTTCCTTATAAGTTGAAGGTTTTGATTACTTTGAGAGTCATTGACCTTTAGTTAACGAAAAGATTGGCACAACGATTGATTGACCTCTTATAACGTCATCAATGGTGTTCTTTCATGTCCGCTTTCAAAGTTGGATACCTATGCAATTTACTGGAGAACACACGAAAACGCACCATATATCAAAGCTCTCATCAACTCTAAAAAGCTATGGTACTGTAGCGTAAATCGGCTAGAAGGCATCACCATCACTTGTATCGTCAACTGATTGCAATGATCAAGATCTGGATCCAAAAATTTGTAGTTGAAGTAGAAATAAATGATCGTAAACAGTGGTTTCAGTTTCGCCATAGTCATAAGTCATAACATTAGTATAATTAATTATTATCAATGATAGTATTATTGTTATTGATTGAAGATACCAATTTTGTAATACCTACTTATTCATTATTATCAACATCCTGTCTAATCAAGTCTGTCACATCGTATTGTAACTTTTTTATTGTCACAACACATCATCAAGCCCATGTTTTCTAGGAAGGTTAGGCAGTGACTGTGGGCGGTAAGTGTAGCGGGTTCAAGTCCCCCTGAAACAAACTTTTGTATGATTTACAAGTAATTAAATTTTTGTAAACACACACACTGTAGACAAGAAATACCAAGTGGTGGCAATATTCTATTTAAAAAAAACAACATCAGAATTTTGCAATTCTAGCTTTTTTGCTTTTTCATTATCAATAACAGCACTGACACTTTTAAGTTTAAACAAGAACCACACACTACCAGTAGCTCTAAACACACATACCATCGATTTGTTGTCAAGCTACCAATTTCCTGAGCACATCGACTATGACAGATTGCTTCCTGTTCCAACACCAAGTCTGCTGCCCCCACGGCGGACATAGCGCTATAGCTCAAGTTACTTGGACAAGCAATGCCTGGAGTAGATGTATAGGGTAATGGGGAAAAGATGCGAATTTATATCAATTGATTAGCAATTAGACGGATCTCCTTGGAGAGGCGAAGCCTGCCGGAGTCACGGGACCATCTTATGAGGTAACCGTGGCCCCGAAACGTAAAGGGCTATTGAAAAACACCGTAGATTTTAGTCAGTACAGTCATCAGTACAGTGGGAACCCGTCCTGCCCTGGTTAAACTCATTGGGTGATTTTACCACGTAAAAAATGGAAAAAAAAAATCGTTCATGGTGGATTTCAGTACGAGTCTAAGATTCTTGCACTCTACCCAAGACGGGAGGACTCATTTGATCTCTGCCTAACAAAATATTTGTAGGTAATGATATTTTAAGGGCCTGTTTCACAATCGCTAAGTAAAGTTATAAGTAAGCTACTTTGAACATAACTGCTCAGTAAACAAGTAAATTGCGTTTCACAATCCCTCAGTAAAGCTAATCACCACAAAATCTGCTTGGTAAATTAATCATCGGATGGACTGCCAAGTAGTCGTTTACTCGACAAGTAAATTTGGCAAATGTCATAAACCCAAGCGCCTATCAATTTATTTTCGTTTTAAAATGGATATTTTTGATATTATTGAAGATTTTGGAGACAACTTACCAGAACAGACTAACGACTGGGACGAATACCACAGCGGCACACAGAATACACAGGATAATAGTGTACGCAGCAATTAATAAATGACTATTTTGCTTCACTGATACGATAAATAATTACAATGGTTATGTATAAAATTTAATGAATTACGCAAATACGCTATATCTTTTACTTTTTCTTCACTTGCTGTTAATGTTGGAGCGGTACTTGGACCGCCTCCCGTACGATACATTTCTGCCCGGATCGCCGCCGCCGCAGACTTCTTCCTCCTTTCCCTCTTTATTCCATCGTATTTTATCTTTAATGCTTTCGCACTACGAAATCGAACTCTACTGATACTATTAAATTTTGATTCAATTCTTTGCCAATTTGTATTTTTCCGCCCATGTAACGGCATCACTTTTTTTGTTTTCTAGCACATGTTTATTTTCATTTACGAGTTTAATTAGCGTGTCATTTTCTTCGCGCGTGAAATTACAACCCCTTTCCCGTTTTTGAGCCATTTTAAGTAAATTTTAACAAAGTTTTCGTAAAAACTCCAAATATCATGATATGACATTTGAATTTAACGACTGAAAGTTGAAACTGACATTGACAAGACAATTCGCTGCGTTCCATTCCTACAGAAACATTGATTCTTAAATATTGATAAAAAGGTGAAATTAGTCACATTATATGATTCAATCTACTTTTCTTTACATCAAAATTATCTTACTTATACTCGGTAAGTATAACGAAACATTTGTAATGATTATTCTGTGATTATTACACATTTAAAAGAAACTTAAATTTTTCGTTCATTGAAACGAAACGTTAAACTCTAATGTTGCCAGCACACCCTTGAGTAAGTATTAATTAGTTACTCTTTACTTTAGTTTACTCATTGGGTGATTGTGAAACGCAAAAAAAGTTAACGAAAGGATTTAACCCATAAGTAGTTAACTCGTTGAGTAACTACTTAAACCTTTACTTATTGATTGTGAAACAGACCCTAAATGTACTTATTTTCAGGTACAGTAGACGTGAACTTCAGGATTCTGTACTTCAAGACAAAAAATAATAAAAACGTAAGTTAATAATTACTTATTTGCTGCTAATACTAACATCATTATTATGAAAAAGGCAGACAATTGTAAACTTTATTTTTGAAAAGTAATGCAATCTGCTTGCAAAAACACTACTATTTACCGATGTTGGTGAAAATGAGTAAAACCAAACTAAAAAGTATAATGAGTAGGTTTTAAAAAAAAAGGATTTAGAGTGAAAAAAAAACTCGACCAACTAGGTACCTTTTATCTACAACTCAATTTAACGAACACAGCAATCATTCACAGTCATACTCGAAACCAATATGGCGCCAAACCGTTCCAAATTCGAAATAGAAAACATCGCACCAACATTAGAGACCAAACAGCATTTCCAATTATAAATCCGTAACCACAACAGGTAGGGCTGGACCCCGGGCGCCGCGGAAACAAGAGTTACCAATTACTGTACGTAGTTTGGACAAACGCGGCGTATGGCGGCCCCCGGGCGATTCCATTTTACGGCACTGATATAAACCTTTTTGATCCGGGAGTTTTTGATTTGACCCGGTATTGCACTCTTTGTAAAAAAAACTACCTATTGAACTGTTACTATAATTTTTGTAACAGCGGGTACACGATTTTAAATATGTGGAATGAAAAGTTCCACTGTGGACAACATTTGAACCTACGACCTTCTGATTCCCTTGATACCAGACGTTCTACCAACCAAGCTATCGCAGCCGTGATCGCAGTCGAATTTTCTCGTAGAAAGCGTTTTTGCCAATACTTTTATTATGCGAACAGCTAAGAAGCAGAGTTCCCTGCTGACATCTGTATTTCCCGACAGCTATAACCTTGGCGTCTACAAGTCAAAAGTGAACAGGTTACTTCTAGGCAAGTTTGCTTCACCGTCGATCACATCTTCGCTGCGCTCATATTTAAAATTTGTTGGCAAACCGATTACATTCTCACTAATTAGGTGAGGTGTCTTCGCTATGGGAGGGAAATGCGCCACGCAACACGCGGGTGCAATGCAGTATTCCATCGAAGATTGGGTTTTGGGACCACCCCACGATACTTTCCTTCATCGTTTTAGGAGCAGTAATAGAGGTGTATTACACAATGTAAAAAATAGATAATAATTGACCAACATGCTATTTAAAGGCCACGCAAAATACCCGAACTACTTCATAATTATTTTCCCATAGCCTTCATTCCCAGGTGGGGCAAAGTGTTCCCACCATCAAAAATTTAGAAACATGGTGACCCAGTATATAGACGTGTGTTAATGGCAATAGATTCGCCCCCTAGTATTATGGACCACAAAAATAATTGACCAAAATGTCGATAAATTATAAAACCTCTGCCTTACTCTACACTCAGCCGAATAACACATTCAATTATTTCCTCCCCACAAAGCAATGCTCTAGAAAACAATCCAAAAACTGTTAACACAAACCTAATTGACACTAGCGAAAAATCCCGAACAACTCAGTAAGTGAAGAGATCGCAGGAACTAAGAGTCCCAACTCACGGTCCAAGTCGCGAGGCAAAGTTTTCACATAGTGAGCGAACGCCTCGACTTGTGTAAGTTACTTTAAGTTCGAGGCGGACGCGTGTAATCGGTTCTATTCACTCATGTGATCGTTGATGTAGGACTCTATGGACTTGGACATGGCTTTTGTTGTTGTTGGTTTTGTACGTGACCCTTTTTTTTTTTTTTTTTTTTTACGTGGTAAAATCATCAAATGAGTCCTCCAACCCCGGGCAGGGCGGGAGGGACTGTCAGACTTGTACTGACTAAAATCCACGGTGTCCTTCGGTAGCCCTTTGTGTGCCGGAGTCGCGGTATACGTGTGTCCCGCAACCCCGGCAGGACTGTGGCCCTCTATAGGGGGGCCCCGTCACTATGCTGACGCTCCTTGAGGCGCGCGTGGGACACAACGCGCCGTGGACCCGGGCATGGTCCTTGGTCGGGCAGCGAGTTGCCCTTTACTCGCCGCCCGCATGCCCGCGCCTACGGTGGCCGGAGATCGTCCCGCGACATCCGTCGCCGTGGGCGTCTACCACTGCGTCTCGGGCGGAGAGAGGACGGTATCCTCTGCCTCAAGCGGCCCGCCTCCTCCTTCGCGAGCATGACTGCTTCGCAGAAGGAGGCGACCGCCTCCCACTCCGTCTCGCCCCGCAGCATGGCCGCAACCAATGCCGGGCGCGAGAGGTCTCCGCCTATCGCCGCGGTGAGGACACGGCGGTGCTCCGCCCAAGCTGGGCATTCCTGCACCGTATGCTCCACCGTGTCCTCCGGGCGATCCTCGCAGTGGTGACACCCGGGCGTTTCCTCCTTTTTTATCATGCACAGGAACCTCCCGAAGCTGCCATGTCCGGTGAGGACCTGTGTCATGCGGTAGGTGAGGACGCCGTGGGACCTATCCAGCCACTCCTCAAAGAGGGGTCTTACAGCCGCGACTGCGGCTAGCCCGTACCTCGGTTGCGATAGTCGTTCTCTCCAGACTGCCCTGAGATCGCGCCGGAGCTCTTCCCGCCTCGTCTCGACTTCTCGAGGCATTAGGGATACGCCCCGACTCCGCGCCTCCACGCGCCACTCGTAGACGCGCAGGAGGGCAGTCGCCTCCAGATCCCAGGGCAGTGATCCGGCAAGAAGGTTGGCCGATTCGCCGGCGATCGTGCGGTATCCTCGGATCATTCGGATTGCCATGACCCTCTGGCATGCGACCAGCTTCTGTGGTCGCGTCCGAATGCTCAGGGCCCACACGGGGGCCCCGTAGAGGGCCATGGACCGCACGACGCCGGCGTGCAACCTCCGGCAGGGGGCGTTTGGCCCGCCGATATTGGGCAGGAGCCGCCCGAGGGCGGCTGATGCCCGGTTCAGCCTTGGGGCCAAACGCGAGAAATGCTCCCCGAAGTTCCATCGGCTGTCGAGGACGAGTCCCAGGTACTTCATCGTACCGCCGACGCCGATGCGAACCCCCCCCACCGTTATGTGGGACTCTGTCAGTGGCGCATTCAGATGGCCATGAAAACACATGGCCTCTGTCTTGTGCAGCGCCACTTCGAGTCCCAACTGCCGGATCCTCTCGACGACTATCGCAACCGCCCGCGTCGCCAAGTCGGCCGCCGCCTGGTGCGACACTCCCTCCGCCAGGACAAGCGTGTCGTCAGCGTAACATATTACGCTGACGTCTAGAGGGAGGTCGCCGCGCAGCACCCAGTCGAAACCGATGTCCCACAGGTGCGGTCCCAAGACCGATCCCTGTGGGACACCGCACGACATCTCTCGCCGGTTCCACTCTCCCCGGTGACCGGGGTAGATGACGGCTCTGTCCGTCAGGTAGTCCTCGACCGTGCGACGGAGGTAGGTCGGCACCCGGTGATACCGGAGTGCCTCCCTGATGCAACTCCAGGGCAGGGTGTTGAAGGCGTTGGAGATGTCCAAGGACACCGCCACGACGACCCTGCCCCGGGCTACTGCATCCCCCGTCGTGAGGGCTCTAACGCGCATGATGGCGTCCACCGTAGAGCGCCCCTGCGGAAGCCATACTGGCTCTCCGACAGGTTCGGGCCCACGTGATTTAGGTGCCCGACGAGGCGGTCTGCAATTACTCTCTCAAGGAGCTTGCCCACCTCGTCGAGCAGCACGATGGGCCGGAATGCGGACGGAGAGTCCGCAGGGCGCCCAGGCTTCTGGATGAGGACCAGTTTCCCCGTCTTCCAACGAAGCGGGAACTGGCCCCTCGCCAAACACGCGCTAAAGAGCCCCCCCAGTCGAGGCCCGAGAGTCCCGAAGGCCAGGACCCAGGCTTTTCCTGGCAGGCCGTCGGGTCCTGGGGCGGTATTTTTGGCTTTGAGCCGTTGTACCGCCACTCTCAGGTCTACCTCGGTCACCTCTGGAGCGTCGTAGACGTCGTCGTCGCTGTGGTCCGCGTTCGCGTCAGCTTCGCACTCGCTGTCAGACTCCGTCCGAGGCGGAGCTGCCATCGGCGGGGGAGCATGGTCCCCTCGCGGTGGGAACAGGGCGCTCACCACGTCCTCCACGAACTGTGGCTGGAGACTCTGCGTCAACGGGGGGGCCCAGGGGCGGAGCTTGCCCCGCACCCACCTGTACGGCCAGCCCCATGGGTCCCTGTCCAGAGTCTCCACCAACTCCTTGCGGGCCTGTTCCTTGGCCCGCAAGATTGCGTCGCGGAGGGCGGCCTTCGCTGCCCTGTAGCCCTCATGCAGCTCCGCCTCCAAGGCGGCCGAATCCGGAGGTCGGATGCGGCGCCTGCGGAGCCTGGAGTATCGGCGTCGCGCGGCAACGCACGCCTCGCGCAGCGATGCTAGCTCGCGCGACCACCAGTAGAGCTGACGCCGGGCGCGTCCTTGCCGGACCCGGGGCATGGCCACGTCGCAGATATCGGACATGGCCTCCCGGAACCACTCCGCCTCGTCGTTTATGTCAGCAGGCCTGTCCGGTGGTGACACCCAGGCCTGCACGATCGAGGCTTCCAGGAATTTGTACGTGACCCTTGATGTACGAATCGTTGAGCATACTAAAATTATCTGGTGGAAGGTTTTTTTTCTAAAATTACAATTCGGAACCTTCACTGAACATTTTTGTTCCTTGCAACACGATGATTTCAGCTCTTCCATTTTCAAGCATACAAATATTTTCGCCTGTTATCATCAGTGTTGACACTTTAGTAAAAGATTTATTCAGATACATAAGCATGATGAGATGAAAATTCCTAACATCCAGAAAACATTCACTACTACACTTCTTATCTACGACTATAGTAATACCTATATTATAAAGCTAGTTTTGTTTGTAGAAAAGAGTGTTTGTTTGCTTGGTTCATCGCTTATCTCAGAAAATGCTAGCTCGCGTTGAAAAAATCTTTTTGTGTTAGATAGTCCATTTATCGAGGAAGGATTTAGGCTATAATATATCATCACGCTATGACTAAAACGAGCCGAGCAGCGGGCTTAAAATAATAATAATAATATTCCACAACTATCACACAACGCCATCTAGTCCCAAGCTAAGAGCTTGAGTTATGGGTACTAGACAACTGATAAACATACTTTTATATTATGTCTAAATACATAAATAGTATATATAAATTACACCCAGATACAGAACAAATGATCGTGCTCATCACACAAACATTTGTCCTGGATGGGAATCGAACCCACGACCTCCGGCATAGCAGTCAGGGTCACTAACCACTAAACCAACCGGTCTGTCAAAAATCAAGAGGAACAGCTAAAATTCAATAACAGAGCGATTTAAACCAGCATGATCTAAATCGAATGTATCCGTACCAACTTATCAATACTAGTACGATCGAGTATGAATAGATTTTAATAATGTAAAGCAAATAGGACGGCGCTCGGCGGGTGGTATTGCGACAGCGAAGGCCCAGATTCTATTCCCATCTGATGCAGTTGGTGTAGTGATAAGGTCGATACAAAACAGTAGTATGAAATAATGCTTCGGGGATTTGATAAGGATGCAGTGATAGGTTCAGATTCAAGTGCGTTAGAGAGGTGAAAGATTAGAAATAATAATTTTGATATGGCTTGTGATAGTATGGAATGTGGAGTAATAAAACGAAACTTTATAAAAGCGAGTTAAAAAACTGATTTTTCTCCGTAGTACTACGGGCTTCATAATTAGAAGAATCACGCACCTAAATATCTGTCAATTTTACTTGTCTTCCTGGAGGTTTAAAACCTTTAGCATAATATTATGATCATAAAGGGTTATGATATGGATTGCCATATGATTATGCGTTTCAGCTTTACCTCGCGATTTTCATTGCTTAATATTGCTATTTCTTGGGCAATAGCATAGATTATTCTATTTCAGGGATTTAATCGCAATTCGTATTATGATTTTGATAAAGTGGCCTTGTTGGCCCACAGAAGTAGATAATATTCAGAAAGTGATTGAAAACACCCTACAAGCCACTGATTATGCTGAACTACCCACCGGTGAGACTGATTAAATATGCGCTCTACAAAATGTCTTGGCAAAGTGTCTGACCTATTGTTGACTGCTGCATTAATTGTCGCGGGTTCGATTTATCAAACAAAAATTTGTATCGCCATATATAGGCAGCTTTTCATTGTCTGGATATTTTTAAAAGTGACTTTGAATGTTTGTAAACACACCACAATACAGAAAAAAGGAAATATATAGGTCTGACCTAGTGATAGCAACTTTGGTGGGCAGATGCTCTTTCTAGATACAGCCATTATCAAAAATAGCCAACTTTGCACACAAGCGACTTCTAAATTCACCTCCAGATATACCAAAGCCTCGTGATAGGTCATAGCTGGTCTCCTCGACACCTCGCCTTTCACCACAGATTGATAATTATGGCGCCGGTGATAACAGATTAGTTTGCTGCTAAAAGTCACCACGAGCCGATTTGAAAACCTGTTTATTTTGATAAATTATATAAAAGGCATTTAAATTCTTGAAGGTGAAGTAAATTGCAGTGAGGTGACAAAATGAATTAAAGATGAAAAAATGATTTTAATCGTAAGATTAATTTACTATCAATCAGATATCTTTAGACTTGAGAATCAGATTTGTAAATATACACATACAATATACGATGTTTAGTGTGTTATAATTATTTCCAATGTAGAATCGACCACGGGTGGTATTTTTTTATCAATGTTGTTTTTTTTTTGTTAATTTAATTTTTTTTTTTTTTTTTTTTTAATTTTATACGCATTACTGACTGCGTCACGAATCATAAAGTTATCCGTAAAAAGTTTTCAGTAAGAGTGTTTGGAGATTATCACGTAACTTCTAATGATTAATCTACACATTGTCACTAAAAAGCTGTAGATAGTTTTGAATATAACTGACTTATAGTTTGGTTTGAACGTGAATTCAAAATGGAAATTTTACCTGAAGTAAGGACGACGTCTATACTAGATGCCGTTGTCGCGGGACTGTTTGAGCAAGATATTATCACAGCCTTGGAACGTAAAGCACAACTGAAAGAAACAAAGTGGAATTCTAATGAGTTGGAGTCTGACAGTCCTTTCTCCAACGAGGGAGGACGCTTTTGATGATTTTACAGCACCAAACAAAAAACAGCACTAGATAAAATGACACCAATTCGCCACTAAGCCAAGCACCAAAAAGTAATAATTCATGGCCCCATAAAATCCGTTGTAACATGTCTACCTACCCGCTGACTGCTGAGTCGTAAAGATAAATAATTCTAACGCAATCAGGATCATTAAGAGCCAAATGTAATACGTTTGTATCGTAAATCAATTTTAGGGTACCACAGTGTGTTGTAAAAACTGTAACGAGGTTTTATGACCTTCGTCGCGGTTCTGTATGTTGGTATTTGTAATTGGGCGTTAGATGAAACCGTGCTGATATTGATATAGGGGCCTTTTTTATGGTGATCGCGAAATAATCGTGATTTACACAGGGAAATTTCAAAATTTCTGAACGGAGCTTTTAAAAAAATGTATTTCCATTTATTTAGTACCTAAAACAATGAATAAAAGATAGCTTTTACTTTTCATTGGATAAATTATCCGAGCATTTCTTGTTTAAACAATCTGTATGGCCTGTTCAAACGTCAGTGCTTAGTTTAGTTAGTGCAGTAGTTCAGTACATACTAGTAGGCAAGCAAGCATTAGAAAGAAATAGAAGAAGCTGCATTATTTTGCACGGGAATGCGACTAGTCATAGCTAGGTTTGTAAAAAGCATCTGGTGTACTTAATCAGAAGTTCTCTAGTTCAAATGCTGCTCTGTTCTTTCTTACCACAAATGGTGTTGAAATCTATTAAAACAAAGGTATTCCCTATTAACATTTCCATAACTCATAATCATCAATTTCATAACGACCTTCAACTTACGTCACATTTCCCTCCTTATCTCAAAGTGTCCTAAGCTCACATATTTCTGAGTGCTCATCGGTTCCAGTAATAAATCACTAACCACTGACGTCGAACCTCACAATATCACCAATTTGTCATCAATATGGCTGAAGAGAAAGCAACCAGCTTCTGTATAGATAAACCAAAAAGGTGTCATTTGTTGTCGCTACAAAACTCCTTAATTTTTCGGGGCAAAGACTAAAGAATGAGATGTGTCAAATTAACAGAACCATAGCTGACGACATGGAGATAGACTTCTGTGTCACCCTACAGGGATATACGTCAGATGCGATGTTATTTTTATTATTGTGTGTGATGTTTTTGCCATGTTCGTTCTAATTATTTTACAGATTTTGACCTTCCGAAAGACGACAAATGCCCAAGATATACAAATCACGTCTGGCTGTATGTTAGATATTATGATAAAATGTTTATGATATAATTATGCTCTTCATTATCTCCAAACTCGTATTTTGAATACCCAAATTTCAAAGCTATAATAAATTCACAGTACCTATGTTATCATTACAATTTATTTGATCTAAGTTTCCGAAATTTCAACACAGTTGCAAGCGCCATAATGGCGGATGGAATCTCATTCGTGTCGTGATAGTATTAGTGACCATGTCAGTTTAAAAACTTATTTCAGAGGATAAGTTGTTAAATATGAAAACATGCGCAGTCAAAATAGCAAGAAAAAAACATCGTGTTACTTGAATATTCGTTATTTAATCTCAACAACGATTCAAATTGTATTTGTCTATATTTTAGAAAGTATTAAAAAAAGTAAGTTTGTATCTAAACAAATACATACAATAAATATTTAAGCAGCCAACACAAGTGTAATTTTTTGGTTTCAATATCAATTTTGATCTCTGAACCCAAACGTCATTTTGATTGACATTTTGACATAACATGATTTCTTCTCAAAATTGTGTAGGTAAAATAGCATTCAGAGAAGTGTCAGATCTTCATGTTTTTCAATCATTGACCTAAATGGTGCATGTTTTAAACGAACTGTAAGTTAAGTTTAGGCGTTAAAAAGCCTATTAACCTATTTCATTTGAAAGTTACTTCACATCTAAAGTACGAATTCGCTCAAGGAAAGTTAAACTCTACGGTTCTGAGAGTTAAGTTTAAAATGCATGTAATGTTCCATTTTCTATATAACGGAGTACGATAAGTGGATTGTATTGTATGTGTTCTAAGCTACAGAAGCTAATAAGCTATTATATTGTTGTGTAAGCCATTTATATCGGAATGACCCCGAACTATCGATGACCCCAGAAAACATTGGGTTGAGAAATGTGAGCTTTTTTGTTCGAGTTGGTTTACGTTTTGATATTATCGCTGTTGAAATTGAAAAAAAGCTTGTACATAGTTCTATATCATATAAGGTTAAGGTTCAACAGGTTGTAAATAAATATTGGATTGGTTGCTAAAAGCTAAACTTCAGAAATACAAATTGCTTGTCTCCGAGTAAAGTTTTGTGTGATGCCTACCAAAAAATCTGCCGAGGTCGCGGGACTTATTCCATCACCGTGACTCCGGAACATAAAGGGCTATTGAAGGACACCGTGGATTTTAGTCAGCACAAGTCTGACAGTCTGACACTCATTTGATGATTTTACCACGTTAAAAAAAAAAGAACACCAAAAAGCCTAAGATAAGATAAGTTATTATAATTTTATTATAATAAGATAAGTTTAGTCAAAGGCATTAACATCTATTTCCGTTACCAACCATACAAAAGGGAGGAAACTGCACACTCCTTTTACGATACCTCTTCCAACAAAGTATCGCAATTGCCTGTTAATGACGCTACTCAAGATTACGATAAAAATAAAACTTCGCAAATCCATCATACTAGAAGGCAAATGAAATACCCTTTTTATTCATAAACCATGAAAATCACCAATAAATCTTCCTAAAAATGAAATTAAGACATAATTTAATCTAAACCCGATACTTTTAAGCGCAGGTGCAATAAATTGAAAACACTAATGTAATTTTTTTGTTGCCAGTGTAATTAATTTATATTTTAATGAGTTTCTAATGGTTTTTTTATTAATTTATTGGGGCGTTATAAATTTTTCGTGTTGTGCACACGATTTTGGAAAGGGTTGAGTTATTTCAACCCGGGCGGGGGTGGAATTGGAATTTTGGGAGATAATTAAAGGGGTGATACTGACGACTTGAAAATTAAAGTTTGAGTTCGTTGACATAAGAAAGGAAGGATGTTGTGATCTTGTCGTGTGGATGATATTTACTTTTCAATGAGTTCTAATGAGGAAGAGGAAAACAATATTATGTTCAACAACTCA
Organism: Agrotis segetum; assembly: GCA_036375495.1. Taxonomy (NCBI): domain Eukaryota; kingdom Metazoa; phylum Arthropoda; class Insecta; order Lepidoptera; family Noctuidae; genus Agrotis; species Agrotis segetum. Next base: position 497,088 of record JAQSVV010000169.1, read on the forward strand.
ACTGTTAGTTAGAATGTCACTTTAACAACAATACCTTGTTTTGATTTGTTCTTATAATAGATAAACAAACACACACATAAAATATAGCAGATTTGTTTGTAGGTATTTTGATTTATAAGAAATTTTATTGATAATAATGTTGATGGCAAGATTTTCATTTATTTTTCGTTACGATTATATGAAAAAATAGTAAAGAAATACTAGCTAGAGAAAGCTCTGGATGGAACGGGTTTAATTTTTGACTTGACGTAGTCAAAAATTATACCCGTACAGTTATTTTTTACGTAGCGTAAAAAATAACTGCATTTATGTTATTTTTATTGTTCTTATGTTCCAGGGCTACGATAACTTCTCAATATACTACCCCGATCCAATTTCATATTCTAAAGATGGTATTTTCTTCGACTCAACACAAAACAATACAAAAACTTCCACTAATGCCAGGAAGTAACAGTAACTTACAAAACAATATGGATATTAATTAAAATGTCCAAATAACACACGTGAACGACATGGCCGCTTATTACCGACGTGGTGTGAGGCCCCATTTACATAAATTGTTGAGCTAGCACTTATCTGCACACGTTTTTAATCTTATGGTTGGACAATGTACATTTTTTGAAGCGTTTGTAATCTTATATTTTAACTTAATGGTGAAGCTAAATAATTATTTAACAAAAGTTTTTCTTATGCCGAGTTACAGTGTAGAGTGTAGACTGTGCGCAACCGATGGATGCAAGTGGTGAATTTATTGTCGTTCGGCGTGGCAGTCTAAGGGGGAGGCCTATGTTCAGCAGTGGACGTCTTGCGGCTGATGCTGATGATGATGATGATGAGTTAGAGTGTCCGTTGAATCAGAAGGTTGCTGGTTTGATTCCTGCTCTAGTAAGATTTTTTTTTATCCACGTAAAAGCTTTGCAGTATTCTAGACTAATTTTAACGTTATATACGATGTGCGTATATGTACATATAACGTTAAAAATCAGAACGGTATTTTTAACTTGTTTTTTAGACGCCAACGTGAAAAATTATGCTAAAGCCTATAAAATCAATTTGTACTAAAAAGCCTGTTTCCTGGTACAAACCCCGCTTCTAATTTTATTTACTTTAAAAAAAAACTTTCTTCACCCAAAAAAAAAACAAACTCTTAATTAAATAATACGTCGAAATAACACATTAGTTTAGTTCCCGGCATCGCCTGTGATTAAAGAAGCCGTGTGAGGTCGCATTTACATACACGCCGTTAAGGCGATGGTGGCGACCACATAAATAGAAAAAAAAAAAAGTTAATCAATTTGAGAGTTTTAGTACAAAGTAGTGGCTTTAGGTAGGAAAGAAAATTACTTTGGTTTTTTAAACGAATGGTGTTTTGTGTTTGAAGCTTTTCATGCTCGTTTTTTATGGTTTAGGTAGACTGTACAGTGCAGTGTACACGCATTTTTCGGACAAATCCGAATAAATAATGCGAAACAACTGAAATGTATCAATAGTTTAAAATTATACTAACTATTAAAATTACTTAAAATTCAATATGGATTTCGACATCTGTATGAAATTTAAATCAGTTTTCAACGAAGTCGAAAAGGTGAAATATCGCCTCTCATAAAAAAGTTTGACATACTATAAAGTCTATCCTATTAAAATCACAATTCCCATTTATCAAACGGATTACTTTGAAACTATTCCATCAGTAATTCCGCGAAAATCAACAAAAATACTCACAACAAACAAAGAATTATCAACAATCAGCTCGATGACTTAAATTCCACTAAAACTGTATCAGTAATTTCCGAGAAACGAGCCTTAACATACACACATTGCGAACTATTTAATTATACGCCGACAAAGCGAACACATAGCATCGATCAACGAAGTCGACATTGCTGCAACTCTAGTGAAAAAAAAAATGGAACGTTGTTAACCCTAATAACATCATGGGTCATTTAAGGTACAATTAAAATAGCTTGATAGTCGGCAAGTGGAGTGTTACATGTTAGATTATTATAAGGTAGAGATCTGAGATAGTGGAGTGCTGGTAATGTTGCTTGAACACATAATAATTTTGAAGTGATGATTCTTAACGGGAAATGTGGAGTTTCTTTAACTCCCAAACCGTGACTTGGAACTTTGATCAGCGTAAATAGTGTGGAGATTATTTGATTCTAGACTATAGTAGTTTTTTAACTTAGCGTAATTATGTGAATAAGCTTCACAAATGCTAAATCTTGACTCAAATCAAAAATGTACACTTCACAGTATGTTATTTCTATAACATAATTACTTCAGCACATAGCAATGCTGCTGATAAAACTTTCTGAGTCACATGTGATGTCATCCGTGGAAAGTCATGGGGTGTTTTATTTTTAACACCACACATAAGCGTATCACGACACAATTTGTCAACAATCTAATTTTAATAGCATTTGGAATTTCATACGACGAAAACTCAAGCACAAATAATTTTTCAACACTCGAAACCCCACGCTTACGGCCTCCCTGTTATTTATTATAATATAAACAATTAGGCAGCTATTTATCACTAACGCACATCGTTCCACGGTGAATACATATTAACACTACAAACGTTGCATTTATAATTATGATAAAACCCACTCAGTCGTTGCCGTACTTTTGAAATTAATTGCCGGGGTCACGCGAAGCCACCGTCGTTTTTTTAGGGTTAAGGTACCACGATCGATTGACACTAGGGTTGTGGTTATCACCGTAAACTACTTAGTTTTATTTAATTAGATTTTTACGGTTATATCATTTGTATTGTTTTTTATTTTATTGCCTATTGTGTTACTGTTAAATTCCAAAGTGATTTAAATGGGTGGTTGTTTCAACACCTTCTTAACAATGGTCTGTGGTTTTATGATAGTGTAGAGATTTAATGGCTCAGAAATTAAAGTACAAAACTGTTATCTGTCTAATTAAACAACCTACGCTTTAACTGTTGAAATCTCTATGTTTACAAATTAAGTTTTAAATTATTACTTCCAATCTACGCGGAGACAAGATGATTATAAAATATAAAAAGCCTGTATTATCTCTAATGCTGACATAGCATATCTATGAAAGACATAATTAAAATTTTCTCACACTAAAGAAGTCTTGGCATCTGATTGAAATTTATTTAAACTTGTAATATATAGTATTCATTTAATTTAACATTCAATTTCTTTTCAATCCCCTCTCAAAATAAAAATAAATCGCTAACAAAATACAGCATTGTTAGAAGAAAAATAAATTCAACGCGAATAATAGAAAATCTTGAGAAAATTCAATATTCCGAAGGGTGATTTCTTAATAATTTACGAGAATTAGCCGTCCCTTCTCTGCGCCCTTAATTTCGTATCGCGACGAAAACACAAAAGGGTTGTTCAGAAAAATGATGTAATTTAATTCAATTGAATTAAAATTTAACTCGTCCGTAATGATTTGGACTTCAGAAAAATAGGGAGAAACGTATCAGGTTACGAAAATATTAAAAAGAAAATTTCATATACTTTTCTCTTCTTCAAAAATCAGTAGGTATAGGTCAAAGTTGAAAGTAAGTACGTAAATAATATGATTTCAAAATTCATGAGAATTTTAATGAAAACAAACACCCCATTTCTAAGACGTGTCTGTGACAGACGGACAAACGGAAGCGGAAATGAACACTTCCTCAGCCAAAATTTTTAAAAGGCTTCCAAAGAATGAAATGGGGAATATGACAGGCCCAGTTTTGGGCCTAGGGGTGAAGGGGTTATAATTATCTGCCTGTCAAAATAGGGGTTGATTGGTGCAAATAACTACACGGGTTTTGATAAATAAAGTTTTGGTGAAAGAGGGGTGACTTTAGTGACAGAGTGGAAAAGCTAAGTCACTGAGCTTTTGTGATCAAGTACCAATTTACGTTAATTAATTAATTAGGTGTTAGTTAAACACGATCTTGCTTTACGCGCATCGTGATTAATAGATGTCTATTCTACCAAGAAAGAGAAAGTTATTTTTATACAATTCGAGATTTTTATTGCCCTACTATAGCACGACGCGGCGACGACTGAAGAACCGATTTTTTTTAATATTATCATAGGCTTAGGGGATAGAAATTGGTCTATATTCTGTAATTTTGTCTATATTCTGTAATTTTGTCTTCCGTCGACAAAACCCTTTTTACGGGGTCATGGTACACTAGTATGTTAGAGATAGTTGAATGGACTTTAAGTTCCAGTGTAAAGGTCTATATTTCGATATACTTTATCAGCAGTGACAATATTCACGCTTCGAAAAGCTTAATTCCTAACGTTGCTAATAGCAGCGAATATTTTAGAATCACAATTTGAAAATGGAATCGCCATTTTCGAATTTACTTTACAATCCTAGATTTATAATTCGGGTGCGTTCGCTCCGGTGCTCTCGGTAAGGTAACGCTTCGTTACCCCGGCCTTGTTTGGTGTTTAATTTAAAGTACCCTCCAATTGTACCAAACCCTTTTGTTTACGAATTTGGTATTTTTATTACGTTTTTCACGATCAAAGGGATAATTGGTGATTATAATCGGGCTTTAGAACAAATGTGTGCGGTTTTGAAGGCTTTAGATAGATCGGTGAATTTTTTCTCGGTTTAATTTTGTGTTGGCAAATTGTGTTCTATTAGGGTCGGTATTACTTGGTCATTAAAGCCTTTAGTTTGTTTGTTTTTCAAATTGATGTACCTACCTACCTATGTAGTTAATTAATTTTATAAAAGAAGCAACAATTGTAGGTCATTATTGTGAAAGGATTTATTTAGTAGATATAGTAATGAAATGTGCTCACTGCCATAATATCTATGGTAGAATATAGTTATAGAAAAGAAATGCACCTAAAAAAAAATAGACTATGGTTGGATTTGATACAATTGGATCTATTTAAAAGTGATTTGTCATATCAACATATCAAGTGAAATAGAGCGCACATAACACTACTAAGTTACGATAAATAATAATTTATGTCTATAATTAACAATTCTGATCTTTGAACCCAACTTCAATTGAAACTCTAACCTAGCAAGTCATTAAAACAAATGAACGCAAAACCATCAAGGCGCACGTAATAACGAGTTATACAGTAGGGGTAACAAAACGCGCTTTAGTTAAGTTTCGAGTAACGTGGTAATTAGCGTTCGTTTTGTGACTGAGTATTTTGTATTGAAGTTATTGTAGGATTTATAGGGCTCTTTAAATTTGGGATTTTTATACTTTCTATGCTAGTCTCATTGGAAAAACTTAATTAAACTTAAAGCAGCACCAATTCTATTTCTATTCTACAGTTATTTCCAAACAATTCAACTTGTTTTTAAACCGAATACGGGATGTAAAATCTTTTTTTTTTTCTACATTTTAACAAGAGCATTGCTAAGAACGATAGAAATCGAAATTGTTGTTGGATGTGTGCATTACATGCTACGTATGCTGGAATTAGGCGTCAACAAAATAAGATGAAAAATACTAACATCTGACACGTCATCTGCTTTTAAATCTTGGTTGTGTGAGGAAAAAAAATTCAATTTTTATAAATATCTTTTGGAACACTAGAAATTAGAATTGCGACAGAAATCTTTAACATTTAATAATTTCGCCACGGAGCGCGAAGCCGCGTTGTACTCTCTCCTCTCATTAACAGAGGGATCATCATAGGTTGATTATACTGATTGAAACCTCTATGAAAAAATATGATACATAAGTACATCCATCCATATCCATTCTTTCATTACTTATACAGAAATATAATCGGATTTTCATATATTATGTTCCCAAAATTTTCCCTTTTCGTGAAAACTTGAAAACTTTGTACCCGTACTACTAATGGCATACCTGTAAGAATGAACGCTTTTCAAACTGCTGTTTATAGACGTCATTAACTACCTAATTAAAATCAAATCAGCGTTACAACTCTAATAATTGGCATCGCGGACCCTTTCACTTCCGAAATCACAGCCAGAAGCAAAATGCTACCAAAAATTTAATTTTCAATATCACGAAATGTGAAATAATAAGGACTGATTTCACCAAACTTTACTAGTTGTTTAACGTTTGGTTTTGATACTTGTTCGTTATATTGAAAATAGCAAACAGTAAACATTGACTAGCCTGTTGGTCTAGTGGATAGTGGTTAGTGACTGCTATGCCGGAGGTCGTGGGTTCGATTGCCACCCAGGACAAATGTTTGTGTGATGAGCACTATCATTCGTTCTGTGTCTGGGTGTAATTTATATGTAATAATTATGTTCGTATTTAGAAATTATATAAGTATATATTATCAGTTGTCTAGTACCCATAATACAAACTCTGGTCTTAACACAGGTCTTCTCTCTATCTCTCTCTTCCTTTTAAGTGCATGTTTTAGAACGTCATGTTTCTCTACGATGTTTTCCTTCACTGTTTTGAGAGTACAAAAATGAACTCGACTGTCTGGGCTCAAACCCACCACCTACATCTCGTTAGCCCGGGTAATTTATATTAACTTGAGATTAAATTACTAACAGAACTTTGTGAAATTGGACCTCAGCTTCATAAATTAAGAAAGAGTTAATTGTACATCAAAACGAAGATAAGTTATTCATGGTTTTGAAGCGAATGACTTGCGTAGGCCCATTGCACAAAGTGAATTCTTAATACTCGAAATTATAAACGTTTAAGATGCTTAGCACGGCTCTGATTTGAAAGGGGAATTAAACTAATGTTGTGAAAACGGAAGGGAGGACGTTAAAAGAGATATAAATGCTTTACAAATGGACGGTTTTATTATTAATATTTTGTCATTTGGAATGGGCTTTTATAATCTACAAATTGGCTTGGAAATGTTCTTTTAGCGAATATAAATACCTTGTAATGTCGCTGTTGTTTCTGTTTATCATAAAGTGGTGCAAAGATCATGAAGCATTAAAATTGTTTCGTAGAAAATGCTATGATAAATCCGTAAGACAACTTCTGTTGATGTAGGTATGGGCTTGAAGTTGTAGGTAGTATTCAATGTCATAAAATATTACATATCATAATCACTACCAATGCGGCTCCACTTTTATTTCATTGAACTTATTACAGTATCCTAATGCCTTATAATAGATGCGATCCCTTTGATGATCAGATCAACTATCAGCTAAACTTACCACAGAAAACAAGATTTTATAATATCTTAGAGTAAATGTTCGCATGTTGCGAAGATTCGCAAACCAAAACAATATCCGAACAGAACATAAGTTTGCACACTTGAAAGCTGTCAGTATTCCCCCATCGTGTGTCCCATCAGCAACAGATCCTCACCATCTTATTGCGTCTTCTATTGCTCTACAAATACACATCGACACCTCAGTATTTGGACACATTTCTATGTCGTATCCACTAAGTCTTATGTCAATATTTGGTGTGTTCACCTCATTCCTAGTAGGCTCACACTCTCCACCTACATCTGTATCAACCGAATCTGAACCCTGTTCAACAGCAATACAGATTGTATCATCTGCAAATAAAAGTTTGCAAGAACATTGTAAAATATACAAGCGTTACGAATAATGTTTACTTTTGCAGCGATTTTCGACTCTGTTGTCATGATTTAAGGGTGATTTCCTCTTGTTTGCCGAGATGATTTTGTTGTTACTCTTCGGAATTTTTCTTGTGAACTACCAGAATTGTTAATCTTATTTAAGCTTCGTAAGCTCCGTATAATCATTTCTTAGTCTGTGTGTAATTTTATCGCGGTTCGTGTGAAATATGTCTTTATTAGTCACATTATCTCTTATAAGTCAGACATTCAACCTATTTCTCTTAAATCTTATCCTTCTATGTGATTATGTTATTATCTTAAAGCACAAGTATATTATTTTATCAGTAATAAATGTTGTACTGTATTTACTATTGCTGTATGATATTTATACGTACATAGGAACCCATATAAGAAAATTGTAAAGCACTAATGTCTATATATTAAAAAAACTGTTACAGAGACAGTTTTTTAGAACCATAGAAGTCAAAACAACAATTTTTGATTTTATGTCTGTTGATCCGTCTCTATGTTGGTCAATTATAAAATAGTTAAAATACTAAGTATATCCTAAGCTACAACCTTTTCCTGTTTTTCAAGCTCTACTTTCCAAAGTTTTCATGAAACTTTATGAACTCAATAAAATAATTATTTATCTTCCTACGTCAATAAAAAATAAAACCAATCGAATAGTGTCTCAACTTTGTATAAATAAAGTTACCAAAATGAACTTCAACCGTACGTAAAAATCAGAAAGCTACCGAAACATGTTTCTATTTTCATTTTCCTCATTCAAGAAATCTCATGAAAGAACATGCTTAAGATATTTTCTGAAAAAAGAAACTATTCAATAAAAAATTGAGGCCGTGATCCTCTGCCACCCCTCAGCCGACGAGGGATGAAATAGCTCCCAGTCTTCAATCAGGGGTTGATTTCTACCCTATCATTATGGGGCGGTATGTTACTAGTTCGCTCTTCGCTCATTTGCTCGCACTTTGTTGTACTTAATTGAGGACTACGATTTAACTTTGCTTAACCAAGTATACATGGAGTAATTTGTAGTTATTTCCTTTTGTTAATAGGCAATTTGACAGCTTCTACGTATTGTAAATCTAATTAATCCGTCGTTTACATAATTACACGTTTTTTTTTCTTTTGTTACACTTTTACAAAAGTTGTAACACATCAAAAGTTGGCAGTGGGGGGGGGGGGGCTCGTGTCGCCAGAACTCAGTAAAAAATTTAGGCGAAAAGTGTACAAGATGAGGATGGGAGGTGTGATGGTAAATCACATACTTATGGCAAACTTAACACAATACTAACGTAGCGCAAGGGGTGCGTCTCATTTCATATTAAGTTATTTGATATATTTTCATTTCAATAACGTTCACATGATATAATCAACGTGAGATATACCAACGGTTGATATAATTTCTCTACACATAATGTTTGTGTTACTCTAAAACTCATTTCATATAATTTTATTTGATATAACGTTTAATTAAGCGAAAATCATTACATATAACGTTTGAAACGTCTAATTTAACATTTAAACTATATTCTTTGATGACTTTGGCTTATCGTTTGAACTTTGACCGTTTGCCTTCACGATTGCTATTGTTATTAAAAAATTTAGTATCCAAGAGCGAGCTCGGGACTCGGAGCACCCCGACACGGACAGGTTAGGTTGTTTACGCAGATATAGGAGCCCCGCGAAGCCCGCGGTGCCCCGCGAAGCGGGGCTCCGTCGAAGTTTCACGGCAGGTGGTACTATTACTAGGTACATCAGTGTTAGATTACTTGCCAGGAAGAAAAAAATTTTATGTCTTTTGAGCGGTATACAAAACGATTTTATATTTATTGATTGTTATGCTCATAGAAATTAGTCATTATAAAATTATGTCAATCGTTCATTGTATTAACAGATCGTTGTATCAAATGAAATTATATGTTCAGTTGTTATCTCTTGTAAGTTTTAGAAATTTTGTAGTTATATCATATATTACTTACCCTAGCGCAAGCGCCAACAGGACGCCAATAATTAATGGACGCTTGAAAATGGATGTCTTGATGGCGCTTGCGCTACGTTATTTAAGGTCCCCAAAGAGTGCATGTCCCCATAATACGTCGCGTCCCCGTCTTATACACTGTTCGCCTACTTAGTTGTTGACGTATTGCCTATTTTGAAAGCGACGTATCGCCGTCTTATGGATTACAATACAAAAGAAAAAATAAAGTTTTTTTTTTATAATCTGTCGTCGGAGTAGTTAAATTTTTGTTATTAAAATAGCCAATTTTAATGTTTGCAGACTCCACTGCATGTCAAGTATGCTAACTTTTACCCGTTATTACTATCATTTAGCATTTGTATTATCACACTGAGAGAATTTCACTAAAAATAATCTAATATAGATTTCATTTAAACATGAATGTGGTAGGCGTGTGGCCGTTTTCATCAACTCAGATAATGATGAAAACGCCCACAACTTATGAATAGTAGACATATTCCATATACCATCATATTACTTAAAGCTTATGTTCTTCAAACCAGTCTGAAGGTGAAGGTTAGAAATTACAACACTTACTCCAAAGTTCATCTTAAAAAATCTCCATAGTCATATTTGATGGCATAAGTACCAATATCTTATTCATATTTTTATTATGCAGTTTTAATTTTTTTGGTGAAAAGTAAAATTAAATTCGATTAAGAGCAGAACTTGAAACTTAAAACTGTGACCTTCCAATTTAGTACACTTGACTATAATTATTATGATCCCGACTGATTTCGGCCACAGCAAATTGGATATGCCATCTGTGGTAACTGTAACTCTGGTACGTAAAGGGTTGTTGAAGGAATACCATGGACTTTAGTTAGCACGAGCCTAAAAAACCTTTTCACTCAACCCTGGGAAGGACTCATTTCATGATTTTACCACGTAAAATAAAAAAAAGGCAATACGGTAAGGCATCCGGTACTTATATATATTATTTGTATTTGTATTTGAATCGCATAGAAATTCATTATTATTACGATGTTTCCCAAGCTTATAGACAATTTAGTAGTTTTCAGTCAAATATTAAAGAGAAAAATACAACGAGGGTTCAAAAAAACGACGAAACACTTCGAGAAAAGGTAGGTAGTGCTTCACTTGGCTCGTCTTGGCGGGGGCACTGCCGTGCCCCCCGATTTTGACATAATATTATTAAAGTAAAAAAAATGTTTCATTCAAGAATCTTCATGAATGTTCACTGATTTGGCGTCAGCGCCTAAAGTCCTTCACTTTCTTTACCAACTTCATAACGACTTACTTTCATAGACTGGCCGTCTTGGATTCCATATTTTTTCAGAAGTTTATAAGGAAATTACATAAAAAAGTTTATTGCGAAATTAGTCGGTTTTTACTTACCCAATTTAGGTAAAAAACTTATTTTAGCTTGGAAAATATAGTTACCAAGTTTCACTTAACGAAATTGTGTGAATAAAATGTACATAAACATTCCTACTAGGTCCATTTTTTACCAAGTCCATCCAATGATTAATTGATTCATTAAACTATTTAATTAATTCAATAAAATATCTCAAATTAATACCTAACAAAGATATTATTTTACTAGCTAATACTCATGGCGTTGCTCGGTTTATGTTCAGCATCCCACGAGAAATTCTAGATTATAAAATATTTTAAAATCAAATTTCATCCAATACCGTTCCGTAATGTTTGCATGAAACAGGAACAAACATCCATCCATTCATCCAAACTACGAACATTCGCATTTATAATAGTAAATGTTTCCATACTTAATTGACCCAGTAACATCTTGAGCAAACCCACAGAAATAAACGTACATATGGCTACCATATCAAGCTCCGTATCACCAGTTTATATCGACCTCGCATTGTATAATCTTTCCGCACAATAAAAGCAGTCAGCTTACACTGGTTTTGAATATCTTGATGTGTAGCCGTATGTACTACAATATCAAAGTAGCTCAATTTGAAGCTTCCTACGCATTTACTTCTTTCTTAGGACATCGCTAACCGTTCTAATCACCCCCTATGGAGTAAGTAGCGTGAAAATTAGACCTCTTTGCACCGCTAAATAAAATGGTAATGTAATAATGTAGTACGAGTTTGGTTAGAAGTTACAGTTGTGTATTAATGTTGTTATCATAATATTGATGTGCCTTCAAGATTGTTAACATTTTTAGGAGTGTCGAGCTGCTGAACTCATTCTTAAGCCCTCAGGCTTAGTTTAGTTTTCATTCTAAGACATAAGAGGGCCTTTAATTTATGAGTATAACTACTAATTTAGCGTTGGTTTTTACTGATTTAAAAAAAAAGGAGGTTATCAATTCGATCCGTATGTATGTAATATTTTCAGAACTGTCCAGTTTTATCCAGCTCATCTCGCTATCTTTTACGAGGTCTTCTGGCTGTATCAGGGCTCCACAAAGTGGTTATTTTGGCCTAGGATCTCCACTGGCCCAGCACTGGGATGAAGTAAGCTAGCAGTATCAGTACGCCTAATTAACGCCATTTTTATGAGTAACTCGTAGCTTTACCATTACTTCTGTGGTAGTGGTTTCTTGAAATGTGACGGAAGAGTGTAAACGGTAGAAGATAATTGGTTAAATTAAATAGTGCGAGAGTCAGATTGTAGCAACGTGAACGGGAAATGCTGTAAATCTAGCCCGACTAAAAGAAATACAAGATTGGTCTATGCTTTTCTGAAACCTAATTTTTATGTTTTACTATACAAATTATAATAAGTTATGTTGATGAAATTATGAAACTGATTACTTTTGAATGCTGGCTTCGTATACTGATCGCTTTAACTTCTAGGGCTCTAAGATGAAAAAACAGCCATGTTCCTGGTGAAATCGATCGGATGAATCGAATCGATGTAGATCTTTGACAGTTGTTTCTGTTTGTCAAAAACTGGAAAGTCTGATAACCAGTTCCAGTAACATAATATTACCTACTAACTGAGTAGAGGTCATTTATGCAACCGATCCGTAAACTTCTGATATTATTCTGCATCCGGTTCGACTGGAAGACGGCCCGAACATAATTATGTAGTTGGGAAAAGGCTAAGCAGATGACGAATTTTGATATCATGTCTACACTTTCTTAGTTTTCTTTACAGGAATTGTGTTCAAAGAATTTTTAATTTCCACAAATAAATGCTTACTCCGTACATAAATAAGAGTCATGTAGACAGAAAGAGTATTTAGTTTAAGTACGATTTAAAATACCAAGATTATAAAAACATCCTGTATATTTACACACACGGGGTGTATAAAAACCGCAGCCTGATGAGGCTTATAATAGTTACAGTACCCTGTATATGGACATTACGAGGTCCCGGGGTCCATATCGCGGACATTTTAAGTACCTTTTCACACCTTTGTCAAGGGACTAATAAAATGAAAGAAGTTTTATTTCTTAAATGGCTTTTAAAGTATTCTGAATTCACTTTAGGATGTGCCGACGAAATGTATTGTGTTTGTTGAGCAGTTCTCACTTACAAGGAATATTTTACTAGTGATAAAGTGAACCGGTCGTATTTATGGTTATTATTTGTATTTTAACAGGCTCGGCAGGCGTTTGGAACTATAAGGGGCGCGTCAGTTTGCTGACACCTTGTGCCACACGTGAAACGAGCGTACGCGAGCCATATTCCTTGATCGGACGGTGAGGTACACACGCCAGCGCAACTTTTAAGAAGAACTTCGATCGGGTTCTAGCTAAAGTTTTTTTAAGCTCGGCGAGTCAAGATGAAGCTGAAGAAATCCCCTGTTATTAACAATTTTGATCACCGTTTCGTCCTTCTGCGAGCCAGAATTTATATTTAATGGATATCAAAGATGATGAATCACATTGTTTTCTTTAAAATAAAAACTTTACCCCACACAAGAATTTCTCTTGTTTCGAGGGTGCATATTTTCCTAATACACGAAGTCTAGTTGAGACTCAGAAAAACTACCTGCAGATTATACAAAATTACAAGTATTCATGACATTGACCTAAGATGCCAGAATGTTAGTGTCAATCGTGTAGAAATTCACTGCAGAAATACGAAATGTTTACGATCTCTGGACTAGAATTAATGACAATGTATGAAATTGGTGATCAGTGGTTTACTTTGTCAGTGCAGTCAAGTCGCAATATTGCTCATTACTCTACTTGCCTCTTGAAATTTACTAATCCAGTTAATAATTCTCGGATCCTAAACACATAGAAACTAGACGATACATACATAGAAAATAATCAGCCCTCCATTGAATATTATTAGACTAGGCAGCTGTTCAGTCGCTGTGCACCTGGGACGCTAAGTTTTTTCTATTGCCAAGATAAGCGTCGATTACACATTACCGCTATTAGAGGCCTTACGTATGCACTATCAAAGCCCCCGGCTGCTACATACGAACATGTTTTTAAATAGCTAAGTGTAGGGCGTTTTCTTGCTTTGTGAATAAAACTGATAAGAATATTATTTAAAGTTCTAGAGACAAAATTGATTTTGTATTGCTCCGTATACCCATGGACATAAAACGACAGAAGCAAGGTGCAGTATTAGGTTTTTTTGCTTGCTTTAGTTACAAGTACCTAATACCGATTAGCATTCTAGACACTAAGGAACTTTCAGTATGTAAAAATAAATTACGAACATTTTTTATTGATAAGGCATACTACTCGATCCATTTATTATAACTTAATTTACCATTTATATTATATAATTCCAGATTTTTAATATGCCAATACCTACCTACATAATTATTGTATGCCTCTACGGCAGGACATATTGATACTTTAATACTTATATTGTTAAGACCTGTAACTAACATAATTATAACCACAATAAAGATACTTTGACTTTAAAACAAGGAGATTGTGTGAATTTTACCCGACTGCGCATCAGCTAAAAAAAGGGGATAATAAAACTTGTGAATAATGAAATAATAAAACATGACATCAAGTGGGTTTGTGGGACTGTGCTGGGCGGCGGAATGTTTATACAGAATACTGTGGCCCTTGGAACGCAAAGGGCAACTCGAGAATTCTGGGTAGATATTGTCAGTAAGAGTCTAACAGTTCTTTCCGCTCAGGGTAGGACGACTCAATAAATGATTTTTACAAAAAAAAAAAAGTACAAAACAAGTTGACGTCACACACTATCTATATTGATACAGACGGTAAAAGTAGACACAATAGAACTATTTCTTTAGACAAGAATTTCCACTGCCACACAAACACTTTCTCCAAAATAAACCTGCCCAAACATGACAAAACACTCGTCGAAACAAATACCAAAAGAAAATCAATTCAAAGGAAAAGGTTTCGTCGTTAATTGTGTCTCCAATTCCTTGTGTATCAGTAATCCGTTTACCCGCGATTGTTTTTAGCTCACATCTCCTCCATACGTTTGAAACACGCGTCCTTCGAGCCGGATCTCCGCTGCCATGCCGCAATTACTGAGGCTGAGGATTTCATTGCCAAATATTTTCTTTTATCCGTTGAGGGTGGGTGAAGGGAGAAGTGGTAGCGGTGATATAGCTTTGCTTGATGATCAAATGTGAGGACACATTAAAAATTATTCTGTGCACCCAGGGTAGAGCGGGAGGGACTGTCAGAATCGTACTGACTAAAATCTACGGTGTCCTTCAATAGCTCTTTACGTTCAGGGGTCACGGTAAATCGTAAGTCCTGCGACGCCGGCAGGCAACTGACTGAATTATTCAATATTTTCAAAAGCTTCATAGAAACTAATTTTAGAGCCCCTAAGCTGGCTTCTATGCTACTTATAACTTCTCATTATGACGATGACATAACAAACATTTATGACAATAAAATACGAGTAGCTTTTTATGATGAGAAAAAAAAAACAATAATAGCTGTAACAGACACGCAGTTAAAAGCAAAGAAGACTGGCAAATATGTTACAAATAACAATCTTATAGAAACCGCTTCATCGCTCACCTTGAGCAGATTCAATCCTCCCCCAGTGTTCATTATTGAAAGGTCGCAATATAGCCTTAATTAGGACATCTTCGATATTACTCCCGAAAGGTGTGCGACCAACGACTTGCCCGATGTGTGACCCGATACTCTATGGACCATTCTTTGTAGTAATATTCAGGGACCGAAACCGGTATCAACAATACCGGTATTTTTTCAGTAACAACCCTTTTTTTCTTTTACAGGTAACTTTAAAGATTACCTTTATTATTAAAAGTGAATACATAACCAGTATTAATACCGGTTACCGAAATAAAAATTACCCCTATCTTGCACACTTCAAACGTGCCGTCGGCAATAGTCACAGGGCGCGCATCGCATGTGTGTGTGACAAAGAGTCGTTATCTTTAGTTAACCGGTATTAAAACGGTAACCTGAATAGAGGTTACATTTTCTTCGGTCTGGTTACCCAGATAGCGGTAACCTAAATCTGAAAAATAACCGAAATTCTTTAATACCTGTACCGTAATTTATAAAGGTTTTCGGTCCCTGGTAATATTGGTCCAGTTCATTTATGTTAGATATTTCTTTTAATTGTACAATTTGTTGTGTGGTGGTATGATTTGCGGGTCTGTGAGGATCTATTTGGTTGCAATGACAAGAAATCTTTAATATTTTCCCCCAAACTGAGCAGTCAAAATCAAAGCGTTTATAGTGTAAATGGTGCTATATTTCCGTATTTTATTTACAGCGTATTTCAAGTATCCACGGTGTTAAATTTTGTGAAAATGAAAATGAAAAAGCACCTCTAGTGTACGAACGACGAACTGTTGTTTTCCATTAAATTAACGTCAAAAGTCCCGTTTACTTTACATCACAACAAAATAGCTAAAAACAAAGCATTTTGTGGGTAACCAAATGACTGATTCATTAGTTTACAACCTATTCTTTGGTGGGAATTTCCATACAATTCAGTATTTTTTTACAAAATCAATGATTATTACGTAAAGTACGTACGTTCTTTGAAATATACGTATCATCGGAATCAAACTATAGTTTTGGTCGCAGTTTCCCTAGTAAGTCAATGATATTATAAAGAAAGATACGCCATGTTCATACTGAATGGCGTTCAAAATTGTTGCGTTGTTATTATAGTAATTTAAAACTACGACAGCGATAGATAATGCGGAACGTATTAAGATAGAAAGAGATAGGGATAGTAAAGGGCAACAATTTGTCTTACTTTGTCCTCAACAATTTGTGCGTGCTAGTGCGATATCTACCTCTTTTTATTTATAATATCATTGGTGGGATGATTTTTGTACTAGTAAGTACAAGAAAAACATGGTTTTAAAAGTAGGTATCCTACTGTCCCAACGCTGTTCCGAGACGAGGGAAATGGTCCCATACTCCCATATATTATCATGGTCTATTTTTAAATTGTAGTCTGTTCGGTAAAGAGGAGCTCGTGGCTAAAAAGGTTGGTCTGTGGATGGGTGACCATCTTTCATAGCGAGTTTCCTCCGTGTCTCGGAAAGCACGTTAAGCCGTTGGTCCCGGCTGTCATTTGTAGATCTTTGACAGTACCCACTTCACCGTTGTCATGGGTGACTTCAACGCCAAAGTAGGAGTACAGCAACGCGACGAATCGTGTGTTGGACCGCACGGCTTTGGAACCAGGAACCACAGGGGGCAAATGCTGGTCAACTTTCTGAGCATGGAGGGGCTCTTCTGCATGAATAGTTTCTTCCAGAAGAAACCCCAGAGAAAGTGGACTTGGCTAAGCCCCGACGGTAGGACGAAGAACGAGATAGACTTCATCATGACGGACAAGAAGCATATATTTAGGGATGTCTCTGTGGTGAACAGGTTCAACACCGGCAGTGACCACCGACTAGTAAGAGGCACCCTAAATATCAATTTAAGGCTTGAGAGAAGCCGCATGATGAGGTCAGTTCTCCGTCCAACACTGGACCAGACCGGCCAAGGTTCCAAAACCTTCCAATTGGAACTCCGAAATCGGTTTGCCGCTTTGGAAACTACAGAGGACGTGGACAAGGACCTAGAGAGCGTGATAGAAGTCTTACGCGAAGTGGGAAATAGGCACTTTAAGGGGAAGGCATCGTGCCATAGGTCTAAACTTTCGAGCGAGACTCTGGACCTGATGAAGCAACGACGAGAAAGGCCAGAGGAAACTTTGTCAGACACCCGATCCCTGCATAAAAAGATACGGAGTTTAGTGAGACGCGACCTTCGTAAGTTGAATACTCGCCTCATAGAGGAGGCGATTAAGCAGAATCGTGGGTCGAAGGTCTTCACTAAAAGACTCGGGAGGAGTCATCTGACAAAGTTGAAAACCTCGGATGGCAGAATTGTTGCATCGGTTCCGGAGATTCTCGCCGAAATCGAAGACTTCTATGGCCAACTCTACGCCTCGCATTCCCCGCAGCCGCAGCCCGACGCAAATGACCAAAGAGCCACGCTTACACGCCACTATACAGACGATCTCCCAGACGTAGAAATGGATGAGATTGAGACGGCCCTTGGGCAGCTTAGTAATGGGAAGGCTCCCGGCGAAGACGGAATCACCTCCGAGCTTCTAAAAACTGCGGGCCAACCTGTGCTCGGAGAGCTTAGGAGGCTGTTCAACTCCGTCATAGCCAGTGGGACTACCCCGGGGGCGTGGAGCAGGGGCGTAGTGACATTGTTTTTCAAGAAAGGAGACAAAAATCTCCTCAAAAACTACAGGCCAATCACGCTCCTGAGCCACGTCTACAAGCTATTTTCGAGGGTCGTCACAAATCGGCTTTCCAATAGATTTGACGCTTTCCAGCCGCCGGAGCAGGCTGGGTTTCGCAAAGGCTATAGTACTGTAGACCACATACACACAGTGCGGCAGGTTATACAGAAGACAGAGGAGTATAACCAGCCGCTGTGTCTAGCCTTTGTGGACTACGAGAAAGCCTTCGACTCCGTCGAAACCTGGGCTGTTTTGGAATCCTTGCAGCGATGCCAAGTCGATTGGCGGTACATAAAGGTGCTAAGGAGCCTATATAGCATGGCGTCGATGTCGGTCCAAGTACAAAACCACCGAACAAAACCCATCCAGCTGCTTAGAGGTGTGAGACAGGGAGATGTTATATCCCCTAAACTGTTTACCAACGCGCTGGAGGATTTGTTCAAGACGCTGGACTGGAACGGACTGGGCATCAATGTCAACGGTGAATATCTAACGCACCTTCGTTTTGCCGACGACATAGTTATTATGGCGGAATCGCTGCAGGACCTGCAAAAAATGCTGAACAGTCTCAATGCTGCCTCGAGACGTGTGGGTCTTGGGATGAACCTGGACAAGACCAAGGTCATGTTCAATGACCATGTCATCCCAGAACCAATTTCCGTCGAAGGCAAAACACTCGAAGTTGTCCAAGAATACATCTACCTCGGACAGGTATTACAGCTAGGTAGAGACAACTTCGAGCGGGAAATTGCCAGAAGAGTGCAGCTTGGCTGGGCAGCATTTGGGAAAATGCGTCATATCCTCACGTCGCCACTGCCGCAGTGTCTGAAAAGCCGGGTGTTCAATCAGTGCGTCCTTCCAGTCCTAACCTACGGAGCCGAAACGTGGAACATGTCTGTCAAGCTGGCCCACCGACTTCATGTCACGCAGCGTGCTATGGAAAGGTCTATGTGTTGAGGAGCACAGCATCCTGATAAATAAACACTCTTGTACATAGTAAATAAGTATTTAGATAGTAAATAGTTTCTGTGTGTAGATTTATTTAATTGTTCAGTTTTAAGCCAGTATGTTTCTCACGCTTTGAAGTTATAGCTATAATAAAGTATTGTTCGAGCCCAGGCCTTTTGGCAGCCTCGCACAGCTGCAAGGTTTAAATGTTTATTATACAGAGAAACTACATTGTAAACTAGCAATTAAGAAAAAGTAATTGTCAGAAAGGTAACGTTTAGGGCCTTATTTTAATTGTCTAAGGCCTTAACAAATGCCGACTGTAATGTTTATAACGCTGGGCTTCCCAGAGCCCATTTTGTATTGTTATAAGGAAACAATGCTTAATATAGTTTTAGTTGTAAGAAAAATACCATGATAGAACAATAGACAAAATACCCCGCGCTATACATGTGTGTGTAAACGACGAGCGTAGGCGGGAAGAAAGAGAGAAAGCGTGGGGGCGATTCACCCCCACTCCTCGCCTACGGTCGAGCGTATAAATATAGCGCGGGGGCATGTAACGGGCAGTCTGGTGTCGAACGCCTCAACAACAACAACAACATCGATTATTGTACTCCGTGTGAATATAACACTTTTCAAGTAACCTCAGTGCCGTTTTATCTTTCTGATCCAAATTAAAACCCCGCGCCTGAATATTCTACAAGTTTGGTCCTTCGAAGCCGGATCAGGAAGATAGCGTGAAAAGCGAAAAACGTGAAAATGAGTGAGAAAAGTGCCGTCACAACGAGAAGCAAGCTGAGGCGGTTAGAAGAGGACGTCCAAAGGAAGAGGGCTCTCGAAGCGGACTCCGGCGTACCCTCGGACAGGGCTCCAGGCTCAACATCAACAGCGCCAACCCTACACCCGGAACAGACGCAAGTCATCCCACTGACAGGTCCCGGTAGAGTCATAGACTACCGGGATATGTCGACGTCAGTGCGGTCGGTGGCAGCGAGAACAATAAGATCCGGTACCAGCGTCACCTCGTCAAGGAACAGCCAGAAGAGCGCCGAGTACCGGCGCCGACGGGCCGAGTATGAGGCTGAAAAAGAGTTGGTGCAAATGAGAGAAAAATCTGAAAAAGAGTTGGTGCAAATGAGAGAAAAATCTGAAAGAGAGTTGATACAAATGAGAGAAAAATTAGTGCAAAAGAAGCTAGAAGCAGACCTAGCAGCAATCGACGCGGCCGCCGAGGATGATTTGTGCTCCGAAGCGGAAGAAACAACCGCGTGCCGCGTAGAAGAGTGGGTCACGCACACGACGCCCGTCGCGACCCGTCAAGAACGAGTGTCGACGTGTCAGACATGCCACCGCCACTGGTACAACCCGAGCGAATACCTGCGCCTCCGATGAGTGCGTCCGCGCCCGTCCCGCACCGCGAGCCCGCGTACCCAGCGACTCCGATAGTTAACGCTGGCACAGCACGCGCGTCGAATCGCGACGTACCCGAGTGGGACACGGGCGCCGAAAAAGTCAACAAGGTCAGGTATACACACGATAGAAAAATAGACCAGCTGGAGGAAGAAATCGCGCGCCTCGCACGGCCGCGGCCGGTACCTAGACAGGCCTACGAACTGCCAACGTTTAAAGGCGACCCGGCGGAGTGGCTGTCCTACAAGAACATGTACCACGACACGACAACGATGTACGAGTTCAAGCCGCACGAGAATCTCGCAAGGTTGAAAACGTCGCTACAAGGCGAGGCGAGAATAGCGGTGGAAGACTTACTTCGAGCATCGGCCAGCCCGTCAAAGATCATGAAGACTCTGGATGAAGAATACGGGCACCCCAACCTCATTTTAGAGTACGCGTTGAAGAAAGTACGCGAACTACCGAAAGTGACTGAAAGCGGCCGCGAATTAAGGAGATTCTCAACCACGGTGAGAAATTGCGTGTCGCTGCTGAAGAGTGTGAGTGCTAACGGGTACCTGAATAACCCGCAGCTGGTGAGCGAGCTACTGAATAAGCTCACGCCGGTACATCGCGCACAGTACGGAGACTTCGCGATGGGGATGGCGGCGAGTCAAGGCCTGGACATGAGGGTGTCTCCGAGTCTAGAGACGCTCTCAGAATTCCTGAGTAACCTGGCACGTGCGTCGTCATACTACGTGCAGCTGGACATGCCCGCGGCTGCGCCGAACAAACCACGAGCAAGCGCGCCACCAGCGAGGATAGCCAAGAACATACAGCGGCTGCACGTACACGCCAATGAGGAAGAAAACACGCGAGCTCCGAGCGTAGAAGATTCGTGTCATCTGTGTAAAGAAAAACACACGCTCGCATCATGTAAGCGGTTCAATGATTTGGACGTCAACGAGCGCTGGGCGTTCGTCAAAGAACAAAAGCTCTGCTTTAATTGCTTGGAAGGCAGGCACTCGAAGAGAATGTGCCGCAAGAAGAAATGTGCCACCTGCAACTTTGCGCATCACAACCTCCTACACGTCGATGAGAAGCCGGAAAGTGTAACGAACGTCAGCGATTGCAACGGCAAGGCGCTTCTCAAGATCATGCCGGTGCACGTCATCAGCGAAGGCAAAGAAGAGAGCTGCTACGCTCTGCTGGACGACGGTGCGACGGTATCGCTGATCGACAGCGTCCTGGCCGGGAACGCCAAGGGCGAACGGGTGCCGTTAACGATTAAAAGTGCGCGTGGACAACAAATAACCGACAAATCGTCGCGAGTGATTAGTGTCGGAGTGCGCGGACCCAACGGACAAGTACATCAAGTGAAGTGCCGCACGCTCGTAGACATGGACTTGCCCTCGCAAACAGTGCCCGCCGCCGTCATGTCGGAGCATGCCCACCTATGCGACTTGGGATGCGAGGAAATGTGTGGAGCGAAGCCGCTGTTGCTGCTGGGCCAGGACAACTGGGAGCTGCTCGTCGGCAGGGAAATGCGCCGGGGCAAATCGGGTAAGCCAGTTGCCTCTTTGACCTCGCTAGGATGGGTCGTGCACGGACCTTTAGGTTCAACTAGTTATAATAGGCAATCTGTAAATTGTATTAATGTAAGCACTGCGGATCCTAATTTAGTGAAAAAACAGATTGAGGTAGAGGCCATAGGGATACCGGAAGTACCGCGTAAGCACGCAGACATCGAGCGCGCCGACCACATCTTGGACACCACTAGCCGCCAGTCAAACGGTGGAGCTTGGGAAGTGGGTCTGTTGTGGCGTCAGGACAACCCTCAGTTGCCTGACAACAACGTCAACGCAAAGCAACGTATGTCAGGAATAGTGCGCCGGTTCAAGAAAGACGCGACCTATGAGAAAGCCTACAAAACTCGATTCGACATAGTACAGTCACGGATCTTAATGAAAAAGATCTGGAGCACTGGTATCGGCTGGGACGAACAGCTGAGACAAACTGAGGCGCACTGCTGGTTTGACTGGCTTGATAGCTTGCAGCATCTCGCAAACGTATTGGTGCCTAGGTGGTACGGGTTGTGTACAGACCACCTAGAGCCGCATGCCTTCGGTGACGCGAGCGAGTCCACGTACGCGGCGTGGACGGATAGTAAAACCGAGTTTCCACGTTTCGTGTCTCATAGGTTAGCAGAAATACATAACAGGTCAAAGAGGTCGGACTGGCGTTGGGTTCCCTCGGCGCAGAACCCAGCAGACAAGGCAACCAGGTTGGATTGGCCTAATAACAGCAGCGAGTGGCTGAGTGGCCCTCCGTTTCTTCGCTGTCCACAGGAGCAGTGGCCGGTGAGCGACGACATGAGCGGTGTTGCAGAGGCGGACCTGGAGCGGGTACAGGGCGTACACGTTGCGAGCATGCCACCTGAGCCGATGCTGACGTACGCCCGGCTGCCGACCTGGACGCGCGCCCTGTACGTCATGGCGCGCGTACTTATCTTCGCGGCGCGCTGCCGTAAACGACGGGAGGCGTGTGCCGTGACAGCTGCAGACCTTGACGAAGCAAGGTTATACCTACTCCGCCTAGCGCAGGCGGAATGCTACGCATCGGACATCGCGGCCCTGAGAGCCGGCCGCCCGCTGCCAGCCAACAGCAGGCTGCGCACGCTGGACCCAATGCTGTACGAGGATGGACTCCTGCGAGTGCGCGGCAGGCTGAGAGCTTGCAGCGAGCTGAGCTTCGGCGAGAGGCACCCCGTCATCCTGGACGGGAGGCACGACCTCACGCGCCGGCTCATCAGACATCATCACGAGGCGGCGCTGCACGCAAATCAAGAGGCCGTCGTGAACAGCATCCGAGAATTGTACTGGGTCACCAATTTGCGGTCCTCAGTTAAAGCTGTCACGGCAAGCTGCCAGCGCTGCCGCATTGAAAAAGCGAAGCCAAGGGCACCAAAAATGGGTGACCTACCGATCTCCAGGCTGGAGGTCACACGGAGAGCGTTCGTCCACTGCGGGGTAGACTACTTCGGCCCCATGGAGGTCTCCATCGGACGGCGGCGAGAGAAGAGGTGGGGCGTGTTGTGCACGTGCCTCACCACCCGCGCCGTGCACCTGGAGTTGGCATCATCTTTGAGTGCCGACTCGGCGATCCTTGCCCTGCGGCGCCTGATTGCGCGCCGTGGGCGACCATCGGACATGTACTCCGACCGGGGTACCAACTTCGTCGGGGCGCACACCGAGCTACGCGCTGCCCTCCGTGAGATGGATCACTCACGATTGGCGAACGAGACTACAGGCCGCGGCATCGCGTGGCACTTTAATCCCCCGGCGTCCCCACACATGGGCGGATGCTGGGAGAGGCTGGTGCGCTCTGTAAAAAACGCGCTCAAGGCGACCCTGCGCGAGCGCGCCCCCCGCGAGGAGGTCCTCTACACCCTCCTCCTAGAGGCCGAGCTGGTCGTAAACAGCCGGCCACTCACCTACGTCAGCAGCGACGTCGAGCAACCGGTGGTACTCACGCCGAATCATCTCCTGCTGGGCACTGCCGCGGGGGATGCGCCATGTACGAGAGGCCACGCCCGCGACGAGGACGCGCGGCGGATGTGGCGCCGGGTGAACGCGCTGGCCGACCTGTTTTGGCGGCGCTGGCTTCGCGAGTACCTGCCGACGCTCCAACGACGCAACAAGTGGTCGGCTGACGAGCCGAACGTGAAAGTTAACGATGTGGTAGTGTTAGTGGACGAAAATAAGCCACGAAACCAGTGGACCAAAGGGGTCGTGCAAAGTGTTTTCCCGGGTGCGGACTCTATTATAAGAGTGGTCGATATACGAACGAACCATGGAGTCCTACGAAGACCAGTTGTGAAGGTTGTTGTGCTCCCGACCGATGGAAGTATGGTCGGTTGAACCCTCATACGGGGGGTGGAGATGTTGAGGAGCACAGCATCCTGATAAATAAACACTCTTGTACATAGTAAATAAGTATTTAGATAGTAAATAGTTTCTGTGTGTAGATTTATTTAATTGTTCAGTTTTAAGCCAGTATGTTTCTCACGCTTTGAAGTTATAGCTATAATAAAGTATTGTTCGAGCCCAGGCCTTTTGGCAGCCTCGCACAGCTGCAAGGTTTAAATGTTTATTATACAGAGAAACTACATTGTAAACTAGCAATTAAGAAAAAGTAATTGTCAGAAAGGTAACGTTTAGGGCCTTATTTTAATTGTCTAAGGCCTTAACAAATGCCGACTGTAATGTTTATAACGCTGGGCTTCCCAGAGCCCATTTTGTATTGTTATAAGGAAACAATGCTTAATATAGTTTTAGTTGTAAGAAAAATACCATGATAGAACAATAGACAAAATACCCCGCGCTATACATGTGTGTGTAAACGACGAGCGTAGGCGGGAAGAAAGAGAGAAAGCGTGGGGGCGATTCACCCCCACTCCTCGCCTACGGTCGAGCGTATAAATATAGCGCGGGGGCATGTAACGGGCAGTCTGGTGTCGAACGCCTCAACAACAACAACAACATCGATTATTGTACTCCGTGTGAATATAACACTTTTCAAGTAACCTCAGTGCCGTTTTATCTTTCTGATCCAAATTAAAACCCCGCGCCTGAATATTCTACACTATGCTTGGGGTCTCATTAAGGGATAAAATCCGGAATGAGGTCTTACGGCATAAGACCAAAGTTACAGATATTGTCCAAATCTGTAGCAAGCTGAAGTGGCAATGGGCTGGTCATGTCTGTCGCAGAACCGACGATAGGTGGAGTAGGAAGGTTCTCGAATGGAGACCGCGTGTAGGTAAGCGTAGGGTGGGACGCCCCCCGGCAAGATGGACCGATGACTTGAAGAAGGTGGCTGGCAGTGGCTGGATGAAAAAAGCGGGAGATCGTGCGCTGTGGCGCTCCCTGGGAGAGGCCTATGTCCAGCAGTGGACTGCAATAGGCTGAAATGATGATGAATGATGACAGTCGTTACTGTTAGCCAGAAGCTGTAAAGTCTTGTAGCGTTGTAGTCGATTTGCAAAAAACCGACTAAACGCACCTCACTAGTAACGTGCCCCATCACTAAAGCTTCCACATACGAACGCGTCATCGCTTGGCGGCGTTCGTGGTTGCTATATAAGGGCCCGCTTCGTTAGTTAGTTCTTTTTCGAATCGGAAGCCGCTTTTACTCAAAAACCCCGAGCTAAACGGGGTTCCTGGCTACGGCTAACATCCTAACCTACGGCTTCACCGCTAAACCGTCAGACGTCCCGCTGCCTCCCGGCCTACCCCAGGAGAGAGGCGCCTGACGAAGCCACGCGGCCACTAACGCCGTTGGCACCTAGTGGGAGCTGAAGCCCACGCCGCCACCTGCAGGCCTTGCCTCGCTGGCACGTCGCCACGCGCACGGCACTATCTGCCCGTGAGCCCACCACCTGATCCAGCCACCCACGCGGCGCGTGAGTGCCGAGACCTCACGCCAGCCGCGTGTGGAGGTGCCTGCCTAGCGGGCCACATGCCTAGTTGTGCCCTGCCTGCGCGGGCCACGTGCCTAGCGGAGGGCACTCACAGCCTGCCTGCTGCCTGCCGACCTACCTGCCTGCTTCTTTGAAGGCGGACGCATCTGCCACGCGCTCGCCTCCTGCCCTGCATCGTCGTCTTCGGTGTCCTAAAGCCCAGGGCAGTACCCTTCTTACCAAGTGACCAGTGACAAGTGCCTAGAGACCCTAGAACCTTCTACCCTGAATAATCTGTGTGCTCATGCTCGCTTCACAATAAATGTATTAAGTGACGTTGGGTTTCATTTACCTATCCTACAAGAAACCCGCATGCCACAGTCTGACAACCAGTTTTACCATGGAGTGTCGTATAACCTAGTTACTGGGGTGTGGAGGTCCAACAGGCAATCACTACATGTAAAATACAGATATCCAGCAGCATCTGGTTCGACTGAAAGCCGACCCCAATTTAGTTGGGAAAAGGCTAGGCAGATGATGGTCTGTTAGGTAAAGAAACAATTTTCACAATTAATAATATTTACTAGTTAGGACACGTAAATTAAATGTACTCGTATTTGTGAAACCACAATAGTTTATTTTCCTGTTAGTTTCAACAGAATAATAAAAGTGCTGTAAATACCTGCAGTAGGTCCTTTTAAAGGACACCGACAAAGACACGGAAAACCACAGGTTTATGACGACGTATCACCTGCGTATCATTGCGATGTTCAAATCATCAAGTAAGTCCATCCGTCCTGAGTGGAGTGAAAGAAAGTTCCTAGACGTCACTTGAAAAATCCACCCTTTTACTTCGAATTTCAAGTGTTTTTCAGAACCCTGCGGCCGTATTACAACGTCTGAAAACCAGGCTTGTTTCGGCGAGTGAAAGTGACAGAGCTATACAAGTTGTCTAGCGTTCACTCACTGGAACAAGCCTGGTTTTAAGACGTTGTAATACCCCCCCTGGTAGCCTACCATGAACTCTAAACGCGATCCAGTTTAGGCTGTGCGAAAGAGATGGCACTAGACGACTTGTATAGCTATGTCTCTTTCCCACAGCCTAAACTGGATCGTGTTAAGAGCTCGTGTTTAGGCACCTGGAGCCCAAATAGGATAATTCCGTGAGTCCGATAGGCGTTTGGCTCGATTAGGTATCAGCAGTCACTAGCTGACAGCTCCTAGAAGCGCACGTGGAACACGCGTCGTTGACTCGATCATCCATCCAAAAATCCTAATTTTCGCATTTATAATATTACTAACTCTCTTGCCTGCTTCATCTGCTATACAACACAAAAGTTATCCCACGTGAAAATAAAATTGGGATGAAAGTTATCCTACTTGTTAACATGGGATAGTTTTTATCCCTCATTATTCAGTGTCATTATCAGGTACATTACTATCTGTGTACCAAATTTCATCCAAAATCGTTCAGTAGTTTTTACGTTAAACTGAAACAAACATTTTTATCCTCAAAAACGCATTTATAACACGTATGTTACGAGTATATAAGTTAATTATTACAAACTCCTTACGTATCAAACTGTGCATTTTCCTCAGTCGCAGTGGTCGCCCTATCCCCAATATTGTATCCTGCTAAGCTTCCTAATGAAACATCCGCTCATTTTGTCACAGATTCCTTATAATTGGGACTGTGTCACGAATTTCATTCTATCTCGGAAACGTGTGAAAAAGCATAAGCTATCATTATTATTTATGAGCTGTGTACTATCTATCGTACTTGAATTTTTGAAATTTTTAATGAAAATAATTTTGAAAAGGTGGTGGCCCAGTTATATCAGCCACGACTTAAGAATCGTAGGTTCTAATCCAGCCATTCGCATTACTTTGTGTAAATTACTTGTTCACTACCACTCTCAAAACTATTCTTGGCATTTGGCATTAGATCCACCGAAGCTGCACAATACTACGTATATGAATGATTTACGTACTTTACACACTGATATATTTTTTCAATATACTAAGCAAAACCTTTTCTATAGGTAGGTAGGTAGAAATGATAACTGTAATGATGTTATGAGATGGCTACCCGATTTTTGCTTTGAAAGAGAAAAATATCAAACACAATTTTATTTAGAATCGCAAAATAACCTAAATCTATTTATTCCACGTTACCAAGAGCTATTAATCACTAAATAGCTCAATTATTGAATAACCCAACTTTATTTAAACCTTCGCCATTCGAGGAACCTCATTAATCTGAAGAAAAAATATTTTGAATAAACAATTCTAGCAATCTTATAAGGGTTGTCATAGATTGGGTTTGACATAGTGCGAGTAGACTTGAGTTTAACTAGTTATGAAATTTGAGTCATACAATTATTGCCATAAACAGTACCCTTAGCACGAATTTTCACTCTTTTACTTTACAGCATTTTTCCAGTATTTACAGCGTTTTTGTAGTTCAGTTGAACTTTTTCTGCAAAGATTACATTTACATCGGGCACGCCGCAATTGCGGCGGTAAGACCCCTCTTTGAGGAGTGGCTGGAGAGAAGTCATGGCGTCCTGACCTACCGCTTGACGCAGGTCCTCACCGGACACGGAAGTTTCGGGAGGTACCATGTCTGATGCGAAAGGAGGAGACGCCTGGGTGTCACCACTGCGAAGATCGCCCGGAGGACACGGTGGAGCATACGGTGCAAGACCTGCCCAGCTTGGGCGGAGCACCGACGTGTCCTCACGGCTGCGATAGGCGGAGACCTCTCGCGCCCGGCATTGGTTGCGGCCATGCTGCGGGGCGAGACGGAGTGGGAAGCGGTCAGCTCCTTCTGCGAGGCAGTAATGCTCGTAAAGGAGGAGGCAGGCCGCGAGCGAGAGAGGACAGCGTCCTCCCTCCGCCCCAGCCGCAGTGGTAGGCGCCCACGGCGACGGACGTCGCTCGATGATCTCCGGCCACCGTAGGAGCGGGCATGCGGGCAGCGAGTAAAGGGCAACTCGCTGCCCGACCAAGGACCATGCCCGGGTCGACGGCGCGTTGTGTCCCACGCGCGCCTCAAAGAGCGTCAGCATAATGACGGGGCCCCCCTCTCAGAGGACCAAAGCCTGCCGGGGTCGCGGGATTATTCCCTTACCGTAACCCCGGAACTTAACAGGCTATGAAGGACACCGTGGATTTTAGTCAGTAGAAGTCTGACAGTCCCTCCCGCCCTGCCCGGGGTTGGAGGAATCATTTGATGATTTTCCCACGCTAAAAAAAAAAAAAATTACATTTACATTCAGTTAGGTTAGTTTACAGATTGAGAATTTTGAAGAATGATGTATCTACCCTCTTTGATATGTCTTTCTAAATGACACGTGTAGGTATATCAGGCATAAAAAAACAATGTTTCACCTCATCCCCGTGGCTAAATATTTTACCTAACGACAAGACAATAAAACAGTCTGTAGGATTTTCCCATTATTTTCCAAGAAGTGACACTCAAACGTGATTGTTATTTTCAAGACACTTGAGTAATCGCCTCACATCCTGTAATCAATAGGTTAGGTATTGATATTAAGTACATTTTTTTGTTGTAGTTGTAATATAGCATCTAAAACATCATCATTACTCTAAATAATTTCCTAGTGTGCAACCATCTGCCTACCGTTTTTCTCACAACCCAGTAACTAGGTAATACGGCACTAACTCCTAGTGCACGATGACCTTAGTTGTACAAAAAATATAAAGCTATATATTCACGATCCGACACAACAATTGTTTTATACAGGAATCGTGTCGTCCTAAAACGAAACTTTGCACGTAAATAACTTTGAGGAAACCCTGGGGTCTGAGGCTGTGCTGTTTATGATGATAATTTTACTTTTTGTAAACATTAATGAATGAGAATAAGGATAGGAAGTTAAAGTAAGTGAAAAGTTACGACAGAGTTGACAGTTTACTTACATTTGATTTTGTGTCTACTGATTTAAGAGGATCGTCTACCGAGCGCTCGTCCGTACTAAAAGAGAAAACGTTTTCCTACCCCTAAATGCTATCCTATCTCAATGATATTTTAGAATGCTACCTACACAGTAAAAAACTAGGTTTATAGGTTTTCTTTTTTTCAAATTTTATAGTTATGTGGTTTGAAAGTTACACGCGCCAAAGAGCTACTTTTGAAAAAAAGAATACCTATAAACCTAGTTTTTACTGTGTCAGAAGCATTCTAAAAAATCATTGAGATAGGATAACATTTATGGGTAGGAAAACGTTTTTTCTTTTAGTATGGACGAGCGCTCGGTATAAGATTCTCTTAAAGCAATTTTTTATGACGTAGGTTGCCAAGTTATGAACGAATGCCTTTTAGAAGAAAACCATCACTTTCAATAACCCTAGCAACACTATCAGCCAAGACTCGTGAGTTGGCATAACATATTTATTTATATTCATATTATTTTTGCATTACTAAATATGTCTACCGTAAAAACGCTACATGAAAAATGAACAGTAGTTTCTGTTAACAAAGTTTTTTGTGCTGCTCACCAAATATTTAAACATCTCTAAGTTTAAAGCCTTAAAGACGATATTTGAAGAGATTTTGGAATTTGAATAGTAAGAATAATGTTGTGTTTACGCACACGCAAAGCATAAACTTGAACACCCCTTAGGATTTTTGGCGGGCGATCTAATTTCTCGGAAAATGTGCCCCGTGATGTAAGTCGGCAGAATCATAATTTGAATCATTGGGACGTAATGCGTTGCTAAGGTCGGCTGGAGATGGCCGACTTGTCGGTGCGACTAAATGCAGAAAGATTTTTTTTTTAATTGCTCTCTCTAAAAATTTCTTCTTATACGGTGGGTGCATCCACAAACGTAGAAACTTACATATACAAAACACCAAGACCCTGAACAAGCTATACTTACAGATCATACATTGGTTCGCGGGGATCGAACCAGCGACAAGCTGCTCTGCAGTCGATCGCTCAGCCATACCACCACATCGTGTCATCAAAAATTCATCGAGGCATGTATTTAAAAAAAAATACTATGAACAAAGAATAAATTACGCAAAAGCTTTTGATGGAAATGAAACTCTCTCGACATGATAATCTTCGTCAGGTTAAGTCTAGTTTGTAGGTGATTCATAATGTATTAGTTTATTTATAATTATTATAGTAATGGTTTATGTATTCTACATATTTTATGGGACATAGTTGCCTGAAATAAAGGTATAAATAATCGATTATTCAATTATCTTTTTTCAGGGAAAAACGTCTACCTATACCTTAATAAATTGTTTGAGTCATCTGAAAGTAATGGTACTGTGTACATTCAAAATTCTCTGAACGGTGACTTGATAAACTGGTTACTATATTATTACTATGCAAGTAGTAGTAATGATAAGAATTTTTCCGTATTCATACATGTGCTATAACGCGACAGTCACTACGTCTGTCATTTGTCTGTTTGTTATCTTTTGAAAGGCACAAAATATTGGTAACTACGAATGTGCAATGACACATAAAGGTACAGATACACATGCTTTAAACTAGCATGCTAATGCACGAGAGCATGTTACTTTTAAACAAATGCTACTTAGTAGCATGTTTATCGAAGCCATTCGCTAAAAATGAGCATGCTAATTTAAATGTAAACTATAAGCATGCTCTTAAGCATGCTCTTTTAGCATGCTAGTTTAAAGCATGTGTATCAGTACTTTAACATTAACAGATTTTTTTTTCTTATTGAGTCGATTGCTTTGCTTGAAATTGTGCCAGTAAAAAACCACTGTTTTTATTCTTATGGGCAATTTAATTCAAATTATTTCTAGACACTTGAATATTGCAATTATTTTCCTAACTGCGTTGGGATCGGTTGTTAGTCGAACCCTATTCAACTGAATTTCAGTATTTTACTTGGATTGGTTGCCTATTTTTAACCTTTACATCTCAGTTACTTGGTATTGGTAATAAGATACACTTTGGTAAGATTGATTATCAGACTGTAAAGCTTCTAACGACTGATAACACCTACAAAACAATGATAGCCTAGACGAATTTTGCGCGAATTTTTTCCACAGCCGTAACCGAACCCAGAACGTAGCCTTCAGTACCCAACATTGCCACAACTAAACCAACACAGAGTTCTAAGAACACATCACACCACATCTTCATCATCATCACCTTCCTATCAAAATGACATAACCAATATTTACAGATCGCACATTCGTGAGATGCCTTTGATAAAAATTGAGATAATAATATAATGTGATCAAGATTGGAATGATTCTCGCCGATGGCATTCCACGTATGTTTACAAGATAGCATTTACTGGTAAACCGTATCAAAATTATTTGTAACACAAATAATAACGCATGGAGATAATATGCTTTTTTGAAGTCACGGCGAGTTAAAGAAGTCGGGCATTCAAATTAGTTGCTGGAAAAACTTCGTGATAGTGAAATTTATACTCCATATCTAGGTTTCAGTGTCGGGGTCGCGGGACGGTCTAAACGTGTAACCGAGACACCGGAACGTAAAAGGCTATTGAAGGAACACAGTACATTTTAGTCAGTACGAGTCTGACAGTCCCTTCTGCATCAGCCAGGTTGGGAGACATTGGATGATTTATCAAGATAAAACAATATCTAGGTTTAAGATAACCAACACAATATTATTGTCTAAGGTCTAGGGCATTACTATAAACAACAAGACATGACTTGTGCTTAATTAAAAAGGGTTGGGTAAATACAAAAAGATAAAAACAACATAAGTACATGGGTAAGTACAACATGCAATAATAGGTACTATCTAACTAATATTATTTATCCGGAAAATTGTGGGAACTTTCACAACCATTACTGAACAGATTTGGATGCGTACAGTGATGGGATATAAATGTAGTTTGGAATAACACATAGGTTATCTTTTACCTTTAATCAACTTTTGCGATCCCGTGGGATAATTTTCGACATAAACACAGACGAACGACTAGTTTTACAATAAAATCAATCTATATTCTATAACAGATTAAATAACTAACTTCTAATCACTTATAAAATTCTATCTCAATATTGTTTCAAGGGCAAACTCCTATCAAACGGTCCCGAAGGTCAGACTCGCCCAAATCCTAAAGTCTTAATTAAAATTCCAGTTTTTATGTTAATTTGAGACAATTTAGATCGAGAGCGCTCCTGAATTTTAGGCTTTACGAAAATTTTGCATAACTTTTGATAAAATTATAGTTAGGTTAATATTACGGCTATTCTTATTTACTTTTACAGGGCGAGGAGAATTTTAAGTTATATTAGCAATTAGTGTCTGTTTCATGATGAATAGATCTAGAGCTAAGCAATACTGCCCTACGGGATTGACTGTCTTAGGCCTGGATTCCACCTAAGCGGAGAGGAGTGGATATAATTATCTAGGTGGAGCTGAAGGGTATCTCTCAGACTCTAACTAACTGAAACTCCATCATATTTCTTCGCTTGTCCTTTACATTCTAAGGCCCGTACTCCACCAAAGCGGAGAGGAGTAGAGATGTGTTTGAATAACCAATCAGATGCCCACATCTCCTCTCCGCTTAGCTTCAGTGGACATCTGATTTGTTATTCAAACACATCTCCTCCCGTCTCCGCTTTGGTGGAGTCCGGGCCTTAGAATAAGTAATTAGGACATGAGATCTAATAACTTTAATCCATTTAAATCTTTAAATGTCCACGCGGGGATCGTAACATAATCTAATTGGATCATAACTTTAAATTAATCTCTTAAAACTATCAATAAGTAATTAAGCCCATAAATTTAACAATTTAGTTAAAAAATGGGCTTAGTTTCATTAATAATGTTCTCACTACTTGTTATAAAGTGTTAGTTAGCTTAATTTTATTATGAAAAATGTTATTTAAATTACCTACTATCTTTCCAAAAAATATTTTGTAAGCATACTAGGTGTGCCCGCGACTTCGTTCGCGTGGATCTCGGAACTTAACAAAGTATTTTTCATAAAATTGACAAATTAACTTTCATCATACGATATATTTAGATTGCATCAGGAACCATTGGTCAGAGTCGACGCACAGTCAGTGCAAGATAGTCCAGTCATTAAAGCCAAAACCCGAAAATAATAAGTAACTTGCTGAAATTTTAGGGGGTTCTTAAGGAAGGTAAAATAACATACCGGTGATTTTGCAGCGTTCTGGGGTGTACGGAAAGGGTTGAAAAGGGGTTAAAGGTTTTTTTGCTAATAACTTTGCCAAAAAAATTAGTAACACGCTGCAAATTTGGAATAAGGTTGTTCTTACGGTTTTGTAACGTGTATTAAATAACAGCGAGTTACAATTTTTTTTCACCAGTGTGATTAAATAATTTCATTTTTTTTTAATAATAGACAATGTTCCGTATGTTGCGAAACGCTGCAAATTTGATACACGTTACAAAACGGTAAGAACAACCTAATTCCAAATTTGCAGCGTGTTACTAATTTTCTTACCCCTGTTTTTAACTAATTGCACTGTTTTGAAAAAAAACAATGTTCCGTATGTTGCAAAACGCTGCAAATTTAATACACGTTACAAAACCGTAAGAACAATCCCATTCCAAATTTGCAGCCTACTATTTTTTTGGCAATGTTATTAGCAAAAAACACTTTTCCCCCTTTTCAACCCGTTCGCGTACATCCCAGAACGCTGCAAAATCACCCGGTATGTTATTTTACCTTCCTTAAGAACCCCTTAAAATTTCAGCGTGTTACTAATTATTTTCGGGTTTAGGCTTTAATGACTGGACTAAGAAGCCAGTACTCAACGCGTCACCAAGGAGGCCTATCAAAACGTCGCGACCAAAAGTCATTATGTCTTTGTGACTAATGTCCTTTGATTGCAAAGCACAAAAAGAAGTTCTTGGATCATATGGGGTTATAAACCGTTGACAATACAGTTTACAAAATCATCTTTTATTCCTTATCTTGCATACACGTGCATTTTTTTAAATGCCGGGGTGATTTGGGGTTGATAGTTTGTATGAAACTTCGTTACTACAAGTGCTAGGAGTTTATTTTTTTCTTGATATTTAGATTTTCCTAAAGTATCTCACAGAGAGAGCGGTGGTGGTAGAAATTCAGAGGAAATTTTCGAAATTCGCTCGAAAAACGTTGCTAGAAAACTTTAAATTGAAATCGTAGATTTAAAATGCTGAGGCTCTGGTTAGTGGCAAAATAAATCACGAAATGACTTCATCATTTTACAAAACCTGCAATTTAACAAAGTGCACGTAACATAATAATGACATCATTCTGTATAGTTCCATGACCATACCGTACAATGAATACATTTATTTGATCAGATGTGCAAGTAATCAGTAATTCAATGTTTATTCGACTATTGTCTCATTTCCATGAAAACTCATAGTAAAAGGGGATCTTTTTCAATGTTATATTTATTTTGTTTAATGAGAATTTTTAATTACATAATCAGGCTACAATGTTTCTGCTGAGACTAAAGCCTCATTTAGACGATGCAAGAACTCGAACGCGAGTTGCGTTACATTGCGGAATTTATAGGTAGAACAAATTCAGATAATGAAACAAATGCCGCAATGTAGTGAAACTCGCACACGAGTTCTTGCTCCGTCTAAATGGCGCTAAGGACTCTATCTAAATAGTGATGAAATAAAGTACACAAAGTATTGTCCTAGGTGGGTTCGAAACCACCTACAACTAGTAAGACGGGGCCGTAACCACTTTGCCACCATTGCTCTACGTGCATTAGTATTACACTTTGAATATGCCTTGCAAAACTGTAATAATTATTATGTTGTCCTCTAAAGACTTTTCTTTGGAGGGTGTGCACAATAGACGCACCGTTAACCATCCCTACGTGTAGTTCACGTAGTTGCCATTCCACCAACCGTGTTTTGAGCGCTATAGTGCCAGGTCTAAATCTGGACCCGCAGTGAACACCTTCGCAGTTAGTGGAGGACACGTTTGAGCAGTGGTGGCTCAGTTGTATCGGCCCCGACCTACGAGTTGCAGGTCATCGCTTCGAACTCAGACATGTCATGCATTAGCCTTGTTTTGTCTCTAGCTTTTGTGTGATTTATTTCATCACCACTGCTCTCAAAATTGTCAAGGAAAACATCGTGAGGAAATCGACACATCCTAAAACCAAAAATTCGAAGAAATATGACGTCTACCAACCCCCGTATTGGATGATGGCCCACTCCCTCTCTCAGAGCGGAAGCCTGTGTCCCAGCAGTGGGAACAATATGGGCTAATGATGATGATGACGAGAACGATTCAATCTCGTAACACAGTAAACGTGTCAAAAAGTAAACCTTTTACTTCGACAAACGTAAGTCCTGCGCCACTGACCTACTGACACAGATCATCACTGACTTACGACCGATTATCGATGATGACTAATTCCTTTCCTCACCGACTCACACTAATCACACACGCTCCTATAACACAAAGGATCAGTTGTGATGAGTTAACACACAAACACTAATGCGACCTCAAATCGCTTGCATCGGGTTACATGTAATGTGAAACTTGAAATTGGTACATGTAAACAAATAAATGTTCATGTTGTTTTGTTTAAGTCTACTAGCTGTTGTTAGAGGCTTTACTCGCGGGTATGTCAATTAAATTAAGACATTATTTGGGATCATGATTCAAGAAAAAATGTATCTTATTTAAATAATTATGTAAAAAGGTAAGCTTAACTCAGAATAGGGATGGCAACTGGGAAACGAATGGCGCTAGTATAGCTAGTTCCAAGCATCGTCATTGGTTCAAATTATAAAAGTACTTGAAAATAATACTACCTCATTGGTCGGATTAGGACTTAGCTGTGGTCACGCCATCTACATTGTCATTGACTGACCTTTTCCCCATTGGGTTTCTTAAAACAAACTATATTATAAGATTATTTATTACTTTCAACCTATCATCATCATTATCAGACTGTATTTGTCCACTACTGGACATTAGCCTCTCCTAATGTACGCCACTGACTGTAACCTATCTCTGTACCAAATTTCATCCACATACATTCAGCCGTTTTGATGTGTTGAACAAACATGCATAATATCCATACTCACAATTTATAATATTAGTATGATAGGGGTGTTGAATAATCTGATTGACTGGCTCAATACAATACAATACAAGAACTACTGCTGAACGTAAAATGTTGTCTGGTTCTTCCACGAGTTTCTTGGTAGAAACCATAGTGCTGTATTTAAAGTCATGCGCATTTGATGGCAATAACAACTTTCACATTGTTTTTAAAACTCCATTCGAACTACTCCATGGTTTTCCAATTACTAGACCGACATTAACTAGATTTTAACTAACAACACAAACACTAAACTTCACACGCGTATTAATCCATTTCCAATCCAAACAGTATTTATAAGTAATCTTTGTTCTGTAAGCCTTAGAGTTTTATTTCATTTGAATGGTAGGGTCACAGATATCTTAAAGAAGGAGATATGGCGTGGAGTTTAAAATGTATAGAAAACCAGTGAAGCCGCAATAGCCCCACCATAACGATAATATTGCATATGTAGTTCTATCAAAACAATACTACGAACAAGTGCACACACGCGCCATCGATAACTCAGTCATTTAAATATAAACCTTATTCTTAAAACCACAGCGTACTCTTTTTCCGTGTAACTTACTCACACTAACAATTATCATTGTGTGTTGTCGCGACACGCGGTGGGCGGTACTTCTCCCGCTCAAATACAACGGACGCACCACGCGACATTACGGCTTGATGAGGTATCGTTATGTCAGCTTTACATTGCTGGTCCAGTCACTCAGTGATAATGTGAGATCGTTGTAAAAGAGCAATGTATTTAATGAAAAACAATACAGTCGGAGTAATAAAGGAAACATAAATAAAGTAGTCCGAGTCAATTTCTGGCCAAAACGCTCAGGACCAGGTTTCAACGACACGCCCCCTTACCACTTCTCCTGTTTTTAATATTTCTGTGGGTAGGGTTGAGGTCTAGTTTTTGGAGTAACAATTACTACTGTTATCACTTTACTAAGTAAGTCAGTTGCGTGAATTGATGATAATGTAACGTGTACTGACCTGAGGGGAGGGTTTGTATTTATGCTTTCGCGGTTGCACAACGACATGCTTTGCTTTTGCTTTGCTTGGTAGTATAGATGCAAACCTACCCTGCACCTCCTTCAGAGGGAGCAGGGTGGCGGGGTCTTGAGGGTGAGTGCTACTGTCATGAAGATCCTCAAGGCAAGTCTGGTGGGTACACCTTCTCGAGGTTGCCGCCCCGTTTTTGGTCTAATTCCTTAAGAAATAGACGTAACAGAAACCACCAGGCGCTTTTCTATCTCCTAACTGTGACCCTCGGTGACTAAGAGGTTACAGGCACGTCACTAAACCAACTGCTGACGTGTAGGAGGAATAGTCACCTGCGCTAGGACCTGCGCAGTTGAGCGCCGTAAGCAGGGATGAAGGAGTCCTGGGGGGTTGAGCCGATCGGCGCTGGCGGTTATGCGTCCGTGAGGCAACACGCCCTCTTTGGTCCGGATTTCAGGCAAAACGGTAGCCCTACCCTTTAGCCGGG
Source organism: Agrotis segetum (assembly GCA_036375495.1). NCBI lineage: Eukaryota > Metazoa > Arthropoda > Insecta > Lepidoptera > Noctuidae > Agrotis > Agrotis segetum. The sequence goes on from JAQSVV010000169.1 coordinate 535,677, forward strand.
GGTAGGGAAATGGCCACTGTGTCCCGTTAGAGGGGCACGGCGAGGAGCGTGGGGTCCACCGTGGTCATCCACGGATGATCACGGTGGTGGGCAAAGGTCATGCTGACGGTGTAAGTGAGGGTTGATCAGTTCATAGGGGATGGCCCCCCTACGCCAACCCGATCAAGCACCCGATGTCGCACCCTAAGCCAACCTTGCGCTCCTATATCTCTTCTGGTAGTCCTAACGATCAAGCTAGTTTGTAGCAAGACGTTCCCAGGTGCGGGCTCCATGGAGGGTGGGAAGCCAGAGAGATGAAGTCTACAATTACACAATATGGACAACAAAAGGCCTAACAATACACACACACATACTTCACACACATCAAACACACTCCCAACTAACACACGACACACTCTTTCACAGAAACACGACACACGCACTCACACTTCACACAAACACACTGGAGCGGAGGCGAAAGCCGGTGAAACTCCCGAGGGGGGAGTCTTAGATTCCTCTCTCACCCCCGGATGCTCTGCGGCTTCTGCTGCGAGCTCCAGTGTGGGTAAAGGTCCGGCCATGGCGAAAACCGTGACCACGACCAAAACCAAATCCCAGATCAAACAAGGGACAACGGCGCTGCCTGGGATCAGTACCGCTCCCTCCAAAACCGAACCCGGAGGCAGGGTGCCTCTTATCCATCCACCCCCAGAAGTCTCCCCCCCCTCGCTGGCTGTGACAGGCCAGTCAGGGCCGGATTGCACCACCGGCAAAGCGTTCGCGCAAGCCTGGCAGGTGCAGGTGAGCAGGCGCGGTGGTAGGAAGGGCAAACCCGCCCGAATCGGCCAGCGTGCCGAACCCACGGGTCCGGGCCACACGACCCCGTCAGGACGGGGTAAGAGAAGAAACCGGCCGTCTAAAAAAGACAGGATACTAGCCCAACAGATAGGTAAGGCTACTAACACTCCAGCTAACATAGTAAGCTCGGACAAATTACACGGTGGGAAGGTATCTTTCTCCGCAGGCAAGCGTTCGCAGACCGGGGCAGGCACTAGCCGCCCAGGACCCAGCCATCAGCCATCTCGCAGCAAGACGGAGATACCGGCCCACAAACCCATACCGACTCGGAGTGAGCCGGCCGCAGCCAAACGCGACCTCAATGAGACCAGCTCACCTCGTGGTGAGCGCAAGAAGCCGCGTCTGGACCACTCCAAGCGTACCGAAGACCGGAGCTACGCCCAAGCCGCTAGCGCCGACCTAAACGTCGCAGTCACCTGCGAAAAGAGAGGCCACATTACCGAAGAGGAATCGGTAAAGATCCTGGAAGCCATCCAGTCGCAGATCCTCGTCGAATGCCTCTCTGACGAACAGAACCCATCGGGGCCGGTCTTCAATGCGAAGCCGCAGTACTCCGGGGGAGCCCTCAAACTTTGGTGCGACGACACCGAAACCTTAGCCTGGCTGAGGAAAACGATCTCCGGCGTGGCTCTTCCCACTAGTAGTTCGCTAGTGGTCAAGAGCCAAGCGGACATCGAGCGGCGTGTCAGATGCGGCGTCGTCATCCCTGACGAGCAGGGGGTTTTTAAAGAGCCGACCTTCCTAGGCCGTGCTCTTAGTTACCAGAACCCCTGGGCCGGCATCAAGCGGTGGGTACTACTGCACGCCAACAAACAGGCCACAGCTTGGTTCGTGGTGGTCAGCGTCCCTGAGGACCTTATACCGACCCTTATGAAGGCCGGACGTCGCCTCGCATTCGGTGTGGGGCGCGTCTACCTGAAGTTCCGGGGTCCAAACGGCCGATACGTCGACGTTCCTCAGGGATGGGATCCCGCGACGAACACCTGGAGGCTCCCAACACAGGCGGCAGATCCTCCTAGCTTAAACATCCCGGAAGCACCCAAGACCGCACCGGAGGCTGCCTCTGTAGCCACACCAGCGGTTGCAACTGCAGTGGCGAGCACATCAGCCGCCTCTGCCACCGCCACCGTGGAGACCATCCTCTCTTCGGATGGGGAGCCGGATGACAGCATTCTGTTGTCACCGGTTTCGCGTCCGGGGGAGGGTGGTTTCGACGAGGGCGACCTGTTCGCTGGGTTGCGTCTGGAGGAGGATGAAGAGGGCTCGACCAGTGATGGCGTCCCCTTCGTCGGCCTGTAAGGTCCTACAGGCAAACCTCCACCACAGTCAGACCGCGACGGCTCAGCTGCGGAAGTGGTTGGAGACCCAACACTCGGCCATCGTCCTGATCCAAGAGCCGTGGATCAGAGCCGGCCGCATCCAAGGAATAACAAATCTTGGAGGTAAGCTTCTAGTTACTACAGAACACGATCAACCCAGATCGTGCATCTACGTAACTAGTAACATCAAAACACAGTCACTAATTGACTTCTGTTGCAGAGACATATCAGCAATAAAGATATACATACAGCGTGACGGCATAGAGGTGCCACTTGTCTTGGCCTCGGCTTACATGCCTGAGGCTGAGGAACCGCCCCCACACGACCTCGCCCGCCTTGTGAGCTACTGCGAGAACGCCGGGCTTGAGGTGGTCATCGGGGCCGATACCAACGCACACCACCCTCTATGGGGCATGGACACGCCAAACGAAAGGGGTAAGACCTTAGTTGATTATCTTTTCTCCACTAACCTAACCCTACTAAACACCGGCTCTGAACCAACCTTCGTCACCAGACGCAGCCGGACGATCATAGATCTTACTCTAGCCACAGAGGGTGCAGCGGCCCTCGTCACGGGCTGGCAGGTCTCCAAAGAGGCCTCCTGCTCAGATCACAGGTGGATCCTTTTTGATATCCAAACCTGTGCATCGCCAGTGCTACCAAGACGCAATCCGCGGAAAACCGACCGCGTTGCCTATATACGCCACCTTACAACCAAACTAGCACCCTGCAGCGACTTGAGAACGTACGAGGGGCCAATACAGATTGAGGAACACATCAACGACCTCACATCATCAATCCTAAACAGCTACCAAGCCGCATGCCCAGAAACCATTCCGCCAAAAACACCAGGTAAACAACCATGGTGGGGGCCAGAGTTGGACCGCAAACGCGGCAAGGTAAGGAAAGCGCTCAATAGAGCAATGAACACTTGTGCTGATGAAGATTGGGATGCGTACTATGCAGCCAAACACAGCTACAAAAAATGCATCAGATTCAGACGCTCCAAGGGATGGCGAAAATTCTGCGGTAGCATTGAATCTTGTCAACAAGCAAACAGGGTAAGGAAAATACTGGCGCAGCAGGACACTCCTGGTACCGTCACCCTCCGCAAGCCTGACAACACACTCACTACATCACCAGAAGAAGCGAGGCGCGTCCTTATAGAAACTCACTTCCCGGGATGCGCTTTCACACAGGTAATAAACTGGGACGATGTCAACCAAACACCATCAGACAATGATTGGCGATATACCCACAAGGTCATAACGCTGGAGAAAATCCAGTGGGCGATCCAGTGCTTCCATCCTTTTAAGGCAGCTGGCCCGGACGGTATCTTTCCAGCACTGCTGCAGTGGGGAGGAACTGCCGTCGCACAAAGGCTTCTACCTATTATGAGAGCCTGTCTGGCCTTCAGATATATTCCTAAAGGATGGAGGGAAGTGAAAGTTATATTCATACCCAAGCCAGGTAAGAGTGACTACACCAACGCCAAATCCCACCGGCCAATCAGCTTAACCTCCTTTCTCCTGAAAACTATGGAGAAAATATGTGAGAGAGAGCTGAGGGATGGGGCTTTAAAAACAATACCACTTCATGCAAACCAACACGCATACAGCTCGGGTAAGTCGACTGAGTCCGCTCTCCACATGGTGGTCGGCCGGATTGAGGAAGCGATTCATCAAAAAGCCATATGCCTGGGCACTTTTATCGATATCGAAGGAGCCTTCGATAAAACAAACTTCTCCAGCATCAGCGCCGCCCTCTGCAGACACGGAGTTGAACAGGTACTGGTGGACTGGATTACTAATATGTTAAGCAAACGAGTGGTTCGCCTTGAAGAAGAACGGCTGATAGCCATGATAGCCAGAGGATGCCCACAAGGGGGGGTACTCTCTCCACTCCTTTGGAACCTGGTGATCAATGACCTCATCACCAGGCTTAACGGCTGCCACTTCTACACAATTGGGTACGCAGATGACCTCGCCATCCTCATCTCGGGGAAGGTAACTGGGACTATCTGCAACCTAACGCAACAAGCGCTAAGGATCGTAGAGCGCTGGTGCAGGGACTTCGACCTTTCAGTGAATCCCACTAAAACAGAATTGGTCATGTTCACTCAAAAACGATCACTTGGACCATTTCGCCTACCGAAACTTTTTGAAACAGAGCTCCAGTTAGCCAACGAGGTCAAATATCTAGGGGTCATCCTGGACAGTAAGCTAAACTGGAGTAGCCACCTCGAAAACAAGCTAAACAGGGCCTGCATTACCTTCTGGCAATGCAGGAGAATGATAGGTAAGAGATGGGGCCTATCCCCCAAAATTATACTATGGATCTACTGCACAGTCATTAGACCCATGATCACCTACGGAGCCGTGGTCTGGTGGCCTCGCACCAGGTTAGTCACCGCCTGTAACAAATTACAACGTATACAAAGACTGGCCTGCATGGCGACAACGGGCTGTATGAGGACTACACCTACGGCAGCTCTGGAAGCCATGCTGGGCCTCCCTCCGCTACACCTGTTCATACAGCAAGAAGCTACATTGGCGGCGGTCCGTCTCGAAACAATACAACTCTGGGGTAAGAGGGAGTCACAACACACCTCGGTACTAAAAGGACTTTATGAGGATTTCCCCATGGCAAAGGCCATTAAAGACCGGGTACCCAAACAGTTTATCTTCGACAAGAAATACAAAATCCAACTCCATGAGGACCACCGCTGCGAGGGGCTGACCCCGGCGGAGCTACGGATCTTCACAGACGGATCTAAAACAGGTAGCGGTACTGGTGCTGGAGTCTTCTCAGAAGACCTCAACATCCGCATAACCAAACCACTGGGGGTCCACAACACAGTGTTCCAAGCAGAATGCATGGGCATCATCCTGGCGGCGGCAGCGATCGCAGCCAGAGAGGTAAAGGACCACTCAATTCGCATACTTTCAGACAGCATGGCCGTGTTGCTGGCGCTTGACAGCCACACGGTCAACTCTGGACTAATATACGAGTGCCACCAAAGCCTAAACCAGGTAGGTGAACACAATAACATAACCATTCAGTGGATCAAAGGACACAGCGACTCCCGAGGCAACGATGCAGCGGATGAACTCGCTCGAAGGGGGTCGAGCTTGGCGGTGGTGGGACCCGAGCCCATAGTGCCACTCCCCTTCGGTTATATACGTACACTGGTCAGGGAACGTACAGGTAATTTACACCGTTGCCTGTGGCAGGATCAGGGTGAGTGCAGACAAGCCAAGGAGGCGTTACCCGCCATCAATAGCCGCTTCACCAAAGTCGTGCTGAGGCTAACCAAACAGCAGCTACGAACAGTTACAGCCGCCCTGACGGGACACGGCTCCTTTAATAAACACCTCTTTATTCTAGGTATCACAGACAGCCCCCTGTGCAGAGCCTGTATGGCGGAGGACGAGACAGCAGCGCATGTGCTCCTACACTGCCCTGAGATTGCTTCATACAGGGCAAAGTACTTCGGTAACCCAGGTACTCTCCGCGAGATTGTCGGCAACACGAAGGCGTTGCTGGCTTTCCTCGGCGAGCTGGGGTGGATCGAATGATTTCTTTCCCACCCGCACGCAAAATACGCGCATATGACGTGGAGTTGCGGATACCAGCCCGTTATACAATACAATACAATACAATACAACGTGTACTGACCAATGACGTAGAAAATCGTGTTGTATTATATGTATGTACGTAGTTTTATGACTTTTGTAGTAAACATAAGGTTACAGTTAAAAGCTCGGCAAGAAAAAAGTGTTCATGGATTTTCTTGCTCATTCTTCTCCGTGGATATCTAGGCTTTAGGCACCAACCTACAGTACTTTCACATTTATAATGTATCACATTAATATTGCCATAATCGGGCACAAATCCAAGCTCTGTAGTTTCAAGGTTGCGAGACCGTCTCACCAGGTTACCGTGATCCTTGAACATAAAGGGTTAAGTAAGGGAAGTAACACCGTGGATTTTAGTCAGTGCGAGTCTGACAGTCTCTCTATTCCCACCCTGGGCTGGGAGGACTCATTTGATGATTTTACCATGATAAAGGCTCCTTCGCTGCTACTGAGACATTCCTTTTTTATTTTTTAGCTTGATAAAATCATCAAATTTGTCCTCCCACTCCGAACAGGGTGGGAGGGACTGTCAGACATGTACTGATTAAAATCCACGGTGTCATTCAATTGCCCTTTATGTTCCGGGGTCACGGTGATGGAATAAGTCCCGCGACCCCGGCAGGCTTTGGTCCTCTGAGAGGAGGCCCCGTCATACTGAGACATTCCTAGAGGAAATATCCGGCATTATTTTTATTTTTATTTATTTATTTATTTTTTCCATTTTACAGCTATCATTACAGGATGACAACCTAATGCGATAGTGTACACACAGTTTTATACTATCTACATTTTGTAACTAATTACAAATAAAGCATTTCTTGTAAATTCACTCAGAGAACAATGAAACAAATCAATGTCACTAGCTATGAGGTTGAGAGTGCGGAGTGCCCGCGACAGTGGCGCCTCACCTAACAGATTGGTTCGCGCGCGGGGCTCCACCAGCAAGCGTGGCTGTCTGCGTCGCCCCACATACCTGTCCGGAACACACAAACCTACCTGCCCTAATTAATATATATCCCACACTTGGAAATCAAACTCAAGACCTCATGAGGTAGCAAGTTACGGAATTAAACATAACTTAAAGAATCTCGTTTTCTACTAAGAATTCCTGATTTTCGTTTCGATTTTCCCTGAAAACACTGATATCAAAATTATTCACTTTCACGAATACAACTGTAAATCAAGTCCCTATAAAAAAAAACAATAACTCACCTCACAACTTTAATTAAATGACACTAAACATAAATCAATAACCATAGAAACTTAATTAACTATTAATCGTTATCAATATAAAGCCGGGAGTGATCCGAGGACCATGGCCAACTGAACAGTGCCGGAGGTCGGAGGTCAGAGGTCAGCAATCACTCATTCAGAAGCTCCGGAGATCTCCTACTTATGTTATGTTTTGATCTTTTGACCTTACCGCGGGATTTCAATTGGCTCGGGCAGGAGCTGGGATTTTAATCTTAATTTAAAAATCAAAATCGAGTTTTGTTAAAAAAAAAAAAATGTTTTCTCGAATTTTATATTATGAGAAGTACCTAATGTATGTCGTTCCTAACGACGTTTTCTTCGCCGTTTTGAAAGGCTCCTCTCATAAATTACACATAGTAATGCGCCTTGCATGGCTTGAGCCGAAGACCTACAATACAACTCGTATGTTGAAGCTGTGACCACTGCTCCAAGTTCGACACTGGAACTCCGAATAAAATATTGGTGTTCAAATAAAGCAACTACATAATAATGTTATTCTAATTCTTCGTGTCGCTGGCACGGCTATATTTATATTTTATTGGCCCAAAACCCCTAAAAATCTCGCCATCTCCTCGCTTTTTCGGTAGCAGCGAAGAGAACTGATTGGCTGCATGTTTTTGGTCTAAGAGGGCAGGGCAGAAGGTGAAGCATTTTTTCTGACGCAGATCCACATCCGCATCCCCTGCCTGTTATAAAATGGATTATTATGCTACTACTTTTGGCTTAAGGTGATTGCGTCGATGTAGCCCGCGAAATTCAAATTTAATGTGTTTTTTGCACTTTGCAGGCCATTGAAAAAAGAAAGAAAGAAAGAAAAAACGTTTATTGGCACACGCCACAAGTGCACACAGTAAACAAGAAACAAAGTAAAAGAACTTAAAACTAAACAATTTTGAAAATAATTAATATTATAACTAAGCCGAACTTGAATGAATGTGTGACTCACGGCTGTAGTATTATTCGCGGCCGTAAGACGTATGTAGTTACAGAATTATAATATACAAAATTATCAATACCACCCTTCAAGTTCATTATAACATAGGACCAAAAAAAAAAACAGAAAAAGTCATTCCTAGAGCTTTATGAACTTAGAGCGTTGTGTTGATGATTTTTTTTATTATAATTCTGTAACTGCGTACGTCTTACAGCCGCGAATAATATTTTAATCGACATACAACCTAGCACTGATATGCAAATTTAAAAAACACTGGGCTATATCTATGCAATCACCTTAAGTTACAATACTATAAATCATTTTACTTTTTCATCAGCAGTCAATTTCATCCACGTTCCCACATTGTACTAATATCCATTAAAAGTATTTGCCCACGATAACGAACGGACTCAGTTAATATGTGACTTAGATTGCGCCCGCGCATGATAACTACACAAAAATAGGACGCCTAATTAGACTAACGGCTTTGTTTGACTTTGGCAAACAACCCAATAAACTAAATTGATTATTAAAATTGGTAAGAACGTTTTTTCTTGACGCAATGGCAATTATTTTGAGAATCTTTCAAAAATAATTAGGTCAAAGTTGTAGATATTTCACAATTTTTTTTATTATCTATCTAATATCTTGAAACGAGCAATTCTTGTATATTTATTTATATGTATATAATCAGGATCTCGGAAACGTCTCCAAGGATTTTCATGAAAGTTACAGATTAGGGGTTTTTCGGCTCAAGGAATCGATTTATTAAGGTAAAGTCCCAGGTTCGAGAAAAGCTCGGTTCCCAAGATATAGACATTATAAAAAACGCGTTTTAAGAAGCACCATCTATAACGCCATGACCGATGAGGGTCAAAAACAAAAAACCGAGCAAAGCTCGGTCAACCAGATATTTATTATGTAAAATGTGCTCGCTCTTGGCCTCAAACTACTTCTTTTTTATCGTGGTAAAATCATAATTGAGTCATCCCAACTGCAGGTTACAGGTAGCTTGTGAAATGATGCTGTCATGCATGTACCCACCCGAAAAACAGCTGATTATTTTTATTTTGTTTTGTTAACGTTGCCCTACACCAGGAATTTCTCCTGTAACTATCGCGTTTACAAACATACAAACTCACATTCACAAATACCCAGACCCTGAATAACTACTTGCTGAAAATACAAATAATTTTCTCCGTGCGGGAATTGAATTTTTGTAAATTGAAAGCAGCAGTACAATCAGGTACGTCCAGCAACAAATAGTGTTTACTATAGTCGGTTTGTAGAAGTTCCAGTCTCTTCTACGTGAGCTTGTTTCATCTTCATCTTTGCTTTTGGTCTAGGTTGAGAGGAAAAGCAACCATTTAAAAGAAAGGATCTATGTGGTAGCCATAAGATACCCATAATAAACCAAAATCTTCTTCAGAATGTAACAAACACTATTCTGAAAACCACGCCATAATTAGCTATACTAAACGCGAGATAATCTCGGAAAAAGATACGGGTCGAACTGAGAATTTGCTTGTTTTTCAAGTTGTTTAAAAATCTTTAAATAAGATTGTTACCCATGTATCTAATCAGTATTCATGTCATCGTTATTTTGAATGTCCCAAATTCTAGCCTTAAACACACAGGATGTTACATAAACTAGATATTTACGATATGTCTAGAGGTCGCCACGGTTCTAGACAAATAGGTAGTACGAGTATTACGACTTCACAGTTATTTGACATGTTGTTCTAATTGTTTGAAGATAATTAGGTGAACAGTGGCACGTTGCCAGAATTACGATAAGGCAATCGTTTAATGATCAATGTAATTAGTAAATAAGCACCGAAATCTAGAATTATAAGCATTATACGGATATCATCTTTGAATAAAATCCTGAGTTCTAACTGCGTAACGTACTTATTAATACTAACATGCAAATGTAAAAATAAAGGAAGATTAGCACATTCACTATTTTATAGGTTGGGAAAAGACCGAAAAAAAAATCCTGCATCCATCGTGGGTGCGTTTACAGACATATCAATTCATATACACAAACAGGCAAACCTGGAACAATTACAAGTAAGTTATAAAAACAAAATCCGTTGGCATTCAAACCTGCGACAAACAACGTAGCAGTCGACCGCTGAACCACTATGTCAATCGTTCCGAGAAAATACTCAAAAAAGCACAATGAAATAAAACAGTAGATATCCATTACCACCGGCAAATAACACAACTACCAACCAACCACTTACACAACCGTAATACTTTACCTTTCAAACCAATTCTATTTGTATACGAGGCCTACACCAATATGGCAATAAACCCACTAATTGGGGCATTAAACTATAGGCCAACATTAGAACTGTTATTCGAAATGACTGAGATAATAGAGAAACAAATAAGCCATGGGTTATGGGCGTATCTTGCTGGCCAAGGTTAAACTTCGCTTTGGCGTGGGTCGCTGGTATTAAGGAGCCTGTAGACAAGTACCGACTGTACAAGTCTGAGAGTCTCTCTCACGTCCAGCCCTACGTAGGAGGAGTAATTTTTTTTTTGAGGGACTCTCAGACTCGTACTGACTAAAATCCACGGTGTCTTTCAATAGCCCTTTATGTTCAGGGGTCACGGTAATGATATAAGTCACGCGACTCCGGCAAACTTTGGCACTCTAGAGGGGGGCCCCGTCATTATGTTGACGCTCTTTGAGGCGCGCGTGGAACACAACGCGCCGTCGACCCTGGCATGGTCCATGGTCGGGCAGCGAGTTGCCCTTTGGAGGACTCATTTGATGATTTTTCCCAGATTAAAACAACAAAAAAGCCAGGTTAATTTTAAATTTAACCCGCTCTGTCCTACTCTTGGCTACTTACTACATTACTACAATCAATCCACTATTCCTTTTCGTAATACTGAGATTTGATGATTGAAATTTTCGGCCTACAATGACTTCAAGTTAACTGCATGACATAAGAAACAGTTTTATATTGTCAGCTGATCTGACCCCCTAGAAGAGCGACTAGCAACAGACGTAAACGCTCAGTAGTCTTCAATAGATTCTCAACTTTATACTTCAGCTCGTAAAGTTGAAAATCGATCGAATACTACTGAGCGTTTCTCTTCAGGGCTGGTCTATAGGCTTCATTAGTTTATAGGAGAGGCGAGCGCAGCCATCTTGAATACTAGAAGTTGTATTTCAAGGCGCTATTGTTTTTACCCGACTGCGCGACGCAAAGGAGGGTAATGCGTTTATCAGTCTATGTATGTATGTATGTAAGTATGTATGTATGTATGTATGTTTGTTTCTATGTGGCGTTCTAGAGACCAAATGCGTGGGCCGATTTTGATAATTCTTACGTCAATCGATTCGTCTTAACCTTGCGAGTGTCACTAAAGACATGACAGTAATCAATATTCACCACAGCGACAACCAGACGCCATATTGTCAAAATTAAAAAAAAAAAAGTCGGTGAACTATGTCATGTGGGGTATCGTTGAATAGGTATTTTAAAATCATCTTTAGGTTCCCTAAATCGTTTTTCATTTTAAATAATAGTTTAGGATATATGACGATTTAAAGTTTTAACAAAACGATAATTTTCGCTCATCTTCTTACTTATTGATTTAAGTTTTTATTTCTAGTACTCGTAAATAAACGGTTTTGAACAACAAAAAAGAAACGTAGTGAATAAGCATGACGAACAAATATTTTTGGTAAAAATAATCTAAGTATACACAAGCACCAAGGAACTACTTTGGACCGAGCTGTGGCTGACTTAAGTTCACGCATTTTTGCTAAAGGTTATATCAAGCATAATTATGTAGCTTTGAGCCGAGTTAGGTCTCTAGAGAGACTAATTCACACTAATATTATAAACTAAAAAGTATGAAATAAAAAAAATTATTTAACGAAAAACAAAAAACCCGACTGCGTTAAAAATACACTAAAAAGAAAGAAACAAGTCCAGTAGTTTAGAATTCACTCATTCACACTCACAGTCGGGGCCCATTCAAATTATACCAATCAAATCTTTCCAAGGGGCCCCGACTGTGAGTGTGAATGAGTGAATTCTAAACTACTGGACTTGTTTCTTTCTTTTTTTTTAGTGTATTTTTAACGCAGTCGGGTTTTTTGTTTTTCGTTAAATAATTTTTTGTAATTAGAACTATTATCATTCTAGTAGAGAGATGGGGTAAATAGAAATATTATGTTTACTGACACTGATTTTGCTCGTACAATAAATCCGTTGTCTGTCGTGGTAAGCGCCGCTGAGAATAAGGGACTAGGTTTGATTCCCAGGTTGGGTTCGTTTACTCTAGATTTATACCTTAGCTACATTGGCTGTACGTGTATGGTACCAAATTATTTTATTTACTCTTTGCGCCATTCCAGGTTTTTCTGTGTACCTATCGTGGATGCATTTACAACCTAACATACACATACACCCAGACCCGGAACGACTAGTTGTAGGTAGATCATACAAATATTTGTTTCTTGCGGGTATCGAACCCGCGCACACAGCTCGGTCATCCACTGCGCCAATCGTGTGTGCAGATCGTGTTTCGTGTCCACTTGGATTTCACTTTCTACCTAACAAAACAGAACAAAAAAGAATTATCCAATTTGGTGCAGCCTTTCGGGAGTTGTGCGCATACAGTCAGTAACAATATTTATTTCTGGGAGACTGGGATAGCGGGAATGTCTTTACACGTAACTATTACCCTGGAACGTAAAGAGCCATTGAAAAAAATACTGTGGATTTGAGTCTGTCTAGTCTGACAGTTTCTACCGACTCATTAATTTATGATTTTACCATGATAGAAAAAAAAGATAATTATAGGTACATCGCTAAAATCCTAACCTGGTCTTATTAGCTTTTAGGTTTTGCTTTACCCTTTTAGGTTTACTTTTTACATAGTAACCTAGTTTTTTTTTTGTGATTTAAAACGTCCTTTACAAACACGAAATAATTATAATCCCAAAAAATAATATAATATGGGTTTCTCTTCTGTTTATTTTATCCCATAATTACGTGAAGCCTTGAGAATCGTTAAACATTCATTAAAACTGCGAGTAATCGCAAACATTTTTATTTTCAATATTTACTTCGGCACATACGAAGAAAAAAGTAAATAGACGTAATGGTTTGCAAAATTGAACTTTGTTTATATTGGGGTAAGAGTTATATACATGTTGGCCGAGTAAATGTCGAAACGAAAGCTTTTTTCAGGGTTGAAAGAGGATAACTGGTCAAGGATAATTTGCTTTATAATATGTATATCCTTCACCCTTTGGTATATCTTATGGGTTAACTAGAAGTAATCCTGATCAACATTCATGACTCATTCATCATCAGTCTATAATGTTCCCACTGCTGGGACACAGGCTCTTTGAGTGGAAGTGGGTCATAACCAACCACCCTGGCCCATTGCGGGTAGGTAGTTGAGACAAACTACCTACGCGCAATGGGCCAGGGTGGTTGGTTTATTACACAAAGTAATGCGCCTAGCTGGGTTCGAACTCACGACCTACAACTCGTAAGTCGGAGCCGATAGCACGGGCCATTACTGCTCTCGTTACTCTCTTTTTCTGTTACTCATTACAATTTTTAAAAAGTACAAACCTTCACACCTGTAATCCCTAAACGGTTAGGAAGAGGTGTCCTAATAGAATACCAACATTACTACATATACCCACTTTAATTTAGGGAACGAACCTATTGTCATCATCCGGGCACAGTTCTAGGATTCATAAATTATTATGATTACAACTTTCCATTTAAAATTAGGATAAGAGTCGCTCATTAAAACATTAATGTCAAAACCTCAAAAACGAACAAGCTTAAAACGATATCCGTCTGTAAATCAGTGGTCCTAACAGAGTACCCTGAGGTAGACCCTTTTAATAAGCTTGATTATTACGATTGACATAGCAGTGATTTTAGACGTAAGTGCTAGGTACCTAGTGTACTCGAAAATTATCCCAGGAATTCGTATTGGTCTCGGGACTGTCTAATCAGATAACCGTGATCCTGGAACGTGAAGGGCTATTGAAGGACCACCGTAGATTTAAGTCAGTACAAGTTTCGACAGTCCTCTAGTACCGCCCTAAGTTCGAGGACTCATTTGATGATTATATTACGATAAAAAAGAGGTTCCTCATATTTTACCTAATCCGTATCAATTTCATTCAGATCATTTTTCAGCCATATTGACGTGATTGAGTAACAAATATCCATTCAGCTGAATATCCAAACTTTCATTATTCATTTAGTAGGGATAGGATATGACCAAACCTATCCAGCTACATAGTAATGCTATCGTCCGCTTTCAGCATCCAGTTTGAACCAGCCATTTTTTTTAGATACAGACTCCAGCATGTCAACCTACTTCAACCTGGCAAATTTCTTTAACAGACTTTCAACCTTAGCATTGTAGTGGTATGATTAATGTTCGACTGGTAAAATTTGACAGATGTATTGACCTGCTGTCGTCAGAACCTTAGCAAAATCCAAAAGCAACAAAATTAAAAGAAAAGATCACTGATGATAAAGTACTTTAACATCAATGTAGAAGATAATTATATAAATACGACTAGTATAAAATTTGTAAGCAAGATGTTACCTTACGAACCCAAAACAGGTATATCCTTAGTTCCCTCTAACCGTAAGACAGGTTCCCGTCTACCCCATAGATTGTAACGCTATCTTCAGGAAGAAGGTAAGTTATTGTTTATCCACAAACATGGATTAGCTATACATGTGTGTTTAACGAGTTAGACTGCTTTTGGTTGATGAAGCTCCAAGTAAAGCTGTAGCAGCTACACAACACACTGCTACGCTTTAGGCGACAACTAAGCAAGGAGGTGAGAATAATGTGGATTGAAGAGCTGATCTTAGTTTTTGGCTTTAGAAAATAAACATGGTTCCCATCTTAGAAAATTCTTCGAAAGTGTTGGAAAGATTAATGAATTAGATTACGAAGTTCTAAATTAAAAGTAATTTACATTTCTTCGCAGGTATAGAAATTTTAAAGTATCTGTCGTATACTCAGCGTATTCCAATCTAGTTTTATAACAAGTACAAGATAATGATGAATATAAAATTAAAATGGGTACATCCAGTAAAGAAACACATTGCAAAGATAAATGGAATGCAGAATTCAACTACCCACTAGTTGAATACGAGAACAAATTGATAATTCAAAATGCAATTCCAAATGAGGCTTCGACAACAACTGCAGTAATCAAACGAGGGAATAAAAATAGACTAAAATGGAGCACATTCGTGTCCAGTCTCCAACTGTGACTAAATAGGACAGATAAACTACACAGCTCTTATCAACACAATTCTTTCCGACGTACTGCGAACGTGTCCGAACCGGTTAGATCGTGTCAGAGAGAGATAGACACACTTCAACGAACGAACGAAAGAGATGCCTAATAGCTGCCCGAGTAAGACCACAACACAAACACGAGAAAGATAAACGAATATAGTATAGCTGGTTGCACGTTGCGTTTTCTGCGGAGGTCAGCGTTAATTTAATTTAGATTCTCCTGATCCAGGATTAAGGTCGGTTTTTGGGTGAGCTAGGGAAATATATGATCCTCAGCTGGATAAAGTCTCGATTTTAAGGCCGTGCCCTCGAAAACAGCGGAGTTAAGTTCCTTGAAGTTGGGAGTTGCTTGGTTTTAACTCTGCTTATTTATATAAGTTTTGTGAAGGTTTTGTTTCCTGTTGTTAGTCCTTCTACATAATATAAATGTCTCTCAGAACGAAATCGTCTAGAAAAATAAAACAAGCTTTCAGCTTACTAGGACCAGTAATGCCAGAAATAATGAAAAGGAAAGAAATAGCTAGATGATGGGAACATTACTTTTTCCTACCTATATTCTTTTTACCAATCTTAATCCAGGTGAATTCTAAAGCGACTTTGAAATTAAAGCTTAAAACGAAGAACTAGTCTATTTCTATAGGACATTTCGAGTCACCATAATCTTATTTGGCCTGTTCAATTAACCAAGCCCTATTTTCTAAACTAGAGGCCAATTAAAAAAAAGGCCACGCTCTTCTCGAGGCCACGGCTCGCTGACGTGAAGTGCTCGATTCGATTCTATCAGATGTTCGAACAACGCTCGCTTGACTGCTAGTACGCCACTATTTTTTGTACGCTGCGTTTTTTTTACTCTTTCCAACAATGTAAACAAGAAAGGCTTCCTCGTTATCTGGGGGTAAAGCGGGTGTTAGAAGGTTTAGTGCAAATCAGTTTAGATTACAACTTGTAGCTGTTGATTCTTTCGGTAAAGTTGGACTTATGATTGTAATTTTTATACTGCTAAGTAGTTAAATCAAATCCGCTTTTTTTCTGAATTGCAGTTATCGGAAAATTTGTGTTAGTTTTCGCTGACGGATTTTCAATGATTGACGTTTCAGTGATGAGAGCTATGTCTGAGTCCTGTGGGTTTCTCAAAGATGGCTAATACTAGAAGTGGCCACATCCCTCGAGTTTAAGAGTAAGGGAGTCGAGATGATGAGTGAATTAAGAGTAGCTTGTAAAGCCATTGGCCCTGGCTATCATTTGTAGATCTTTGACAGTCATTACAGTTAGTCAGAAGTTCGAATGGCTGATTACCAGTATTACCAAAGGCTATCGTATTACCAACCCAGTTACTGGGTTGTAGTAAGCATCAGCTTTGGTTATTATAGATGTTCATCGCAATTTTTGTGTCTCTGAAATTAAATTTCCATTGCCGTTTCAGTTGTGTTAGCCATTTCGGCAGCTTGTGGGCTTTTCAGAGGCGGTTTATCAACTCTGACACATCGAGAGTAATGAAGATGACGAAGAAAATAATGGCGAATATATTCAAACTCACGAATTATCGTAAGACGGCCGTTACCGGACCACCACAGTTTAATAGGAAAATAAATGTGTGCATCTTCTTAGAAACGAAAAATAAATAATGAACTGAACTGACTATAAGCTTCAGACCCTTATCAGTTCAACAAGTAGTGGCCATCATGACATTAAAGGGATGATCTTAGATGGTACTAATGTGTAGGGAACTCTTTCGGGGATGCCGCTGAATAGCGTCACGTCTCAATAGCCCACGTAGGTAGCTTGCCCAACTTTAACTTAAGTTTAACTTTCGAGATTAAGCTAGGAACGTGGTTGTTTTTTTAATGAGTTAATTGTCAAATTTTGTGTTTTAGTATGTTAGGATTTAAGAGAAAATGACATTTTTTTAAAACTCGACCAACATTTTTAAACGACTTCAAAAAAAGGAGGAGGTTCTCAATTCGTCGGAATCTTTTTAAGCTGCCTCTAATTGTTCTCTACTCATTTCTAATAATAAAGTCTTGAAAGTTTGTATGAAATGTCATTACACGCTTTTATTTCACATTAAATAATTAAGAAAATTGCCATTAGCACACCATAAACTTGACTCATTATAATCCATAGAAACCACAAACTATTGATCCAACAGAAACAGGATTTATCATCAACACTCTCATGATTCATCCTTGTTTACTGTTTCTTGTTTATGGCTTGAATTCCAGTGATTCCAGCCTAATCGTGAAGTTGAATACGAACTTCCGAACTACAAAACCTAATTACTTTCCCACTTTGGAAAGACCATCTTATAGACTCAACAGCACTATTGTTTTAATAAACTACTTTGTAAACCAAGTCAAGAGATTTATTGTAGACTTTTATCAAATGCATCTATCTCTTCATTTAAACGAGTATGTTATTAATTAGCTGGTAGCCTGAAAAACTTATTCTTATACCTATAATTTGCACTAAGCACTCTTAAACATTAATCATACTGCTCACCTGCCCTAGACAAGGGTCGAGAAGAAACCACACTCAAAATAATTATAATATAACAATATTCCACAACTATCACACAACGCCATCTAGTCCCAGGCTAAGCAGAGGTTATGTTACGGGTACTAGACAACTGATAAACATATTTATATATTTCTCAATACATATATATTATAGATAAATTACACCCACATAACACAAACATTTTGTCCTGGGTGGGAATCGAACCCACGACCTCCGGCATAGCAGTCAGGGTCTAACCACTAGACTAACAGGCCTGGCAAAATAAAACCTATCAACTCAGTTAACAGATTAGTCATCAGCCAAATGCTTTCAAAACTCAGGTTTCGATTGCCACTTCGCCATTCGTCATCTGTCGATCATGTTACTGACAAAGTTCAATCAAAGTGCATAGATAAACATACTGATTCACATTCAATTTCGCTGACTTAGCAACATGTCATCCAATCACGCTTGGCCGACAATTATTAATGATTTCCGATGGCATGACATCATGTTGTGATAGGTTATTATGCCATATCGTGTTATATGAGCTGCTTCATTTCCTTTCTATAATAGATTTTAACTATTCGATTAACTAGGGTCAGTTATGAAATTGAATATGACAAATTGACGATATACTATGGAATACTTTTTATGTAGTAAAATCACAGACTAGTTTGTAAAATCATCGAATTAGTTATCCCATCCTGGGTGGAT
Organism: Agrotis segetum; assembly: GCA_036375495.1. Classification (NCBI taxonomy): domain Eukaryota; kingdom Metazoa; phylum Arthropoda; class Insecta; order Lepidoptera; family Noctuidae; genus Agrotis; species Agrotis segetum. The sequence continues at coordinate 554,201 of JAQSVV010000169.1, forward strand.
AGGAAGGCGCTGTCAGACTCGTGCTGACTAAAATTTAGGCCATGTTCTTTCACGGATTGCTCTTTACGTTTCAGGTAATTTGAGTAGTGGGCGACTCGCTGTCAGCATAATGACGCGAGGTTCCTTAGAGGGTCAAAGCCTGTCGGGGTCGAGGGACTAACGAATAAGGAGTAACCGTGGCCCCAGAACGTTTAGGTTTATTGAAGGAAACCGTGAATTTTTGTCCGTACAAGTCTGACAGTCCCTCCTGCTTTGCTCCGGGTGGGAGGACTCATTTGATGATTTTACCACGTTAAAAAAGAGGACCACCAACCTCTCAAAAAAAGTCAATCACAGATCTGAAACACAAACTAATCAACTTTGAACACAACACATATTAGTCAAGTCCAATCAAATTGTAATATACAAACAAATTGATTCACAATAATCACATTTCGATTACTTTATCGTGCGCACGCGATGCTTAGTGGACAATGATGGCTTCCGGTGACGTCAGTGCCCTTGACATGGTGACTCAGAGCTACTCAAAGGTTAGGTCATGTATGTAGAGTGAAGAAAGTATGTGTATTAACGTCATTTTAATTGTTTTATTAGAAAGAAACATTATGACATGTTATGAGAACTTTGACGTTAGATGAAGCGATTGACGCAATGGCTGTGATAGATATTCTGTTGGTCTACCATGACGTCTTATGGGCGCATAACCAGAAAGTTGGCAACGTCGCTAATACCTGTCAAATATTTACAAGTTTTAATTATTTGGCAATGTTATTGTATACAAATAAGAAATATTGCTCTGTAGTGAACTAGAAAATTGATATAGGAATGCAAATAAATAAAAACACTGAATTTGATGTTGTAACCGTTTGTGTCACCTCTAGCTCAATTACTTAAACAGTAACGCTTGCATTCAGTAAACCAACGAGTAATCACAAAATAGGGCACACAACCAAACCTAATAAGCTGTCAGTTGTAGATCTTTGACAGTTGACTATTAGTCAGAAACTCTAAAGTCTGACAACCAGTCTTACCATGGGGTATCGTGTTACCCAGTTACTGAGTGCAAGGTCCGATAGGCAGTCGCTCCATGTAAAATATTGAAAACTTACAGCCGGATCGACTGGAAGCCAACCCCAAGATATTTAGGAAGAGGAGAGTTAGATTTATTATTATTAATTAAACAAACCTTTACGAAAAAGTTATGGAAATGTGTTCTCGTGTGAAAACCGCCGTGTCCGCACTGCATAAAAAATACTCTGTATCAAATTATAAATCAACCCCAAATTTGTCTCTAACACTGATTGAATCAATACTCATTTCATAAATACAGCCGATATTCTAGTCGTAAACGAAAAAGTTGGTGAAAAGAAACTTATGGCTGGTTACTGCACGAGTCAATACCGGACACGGAAGGGACAAGGAATTACGACCGTCATACGAACTTATACTTGTATCAATCATACAAATGGCCCAGGATTTGATTGGTTTGGGTATCAACATAGGGAATTATGGATATTTTTCTTTGGCAACTCATTTGGACCCGATTAAGCTTAATGGTCCGGTAAAACATGGTCCTGTTACTTACCGGAAAAATAAAATATTATCCACAGATTCTTAAGGAAATAAAAGTTTTTTTTGGAATAGATTCGTTCACAAATTTATACCATGTGTACCTTAGACAGGTACATTTACGTCCAGTTTTCTCGAAAACTATACAATAATTATACTATAACTATTTTAATCAGACATTTCGTTTTTTTTTGGCGTGGTTAAAAGACCGAAACTCCCAACCTGGGTGGAGCGGAAGGGACTGTCAGACATTCTGATGATCTTAGGTATACTTCAGTCTAAAGATGTCCAATGGTGGACAATTAATGAGCCCGGGTCCACGCGCGCCTCAAAGAGCGGCAGCACGATGACGGGTAGGGGGCCTAGAGGGCCAAAGCCTGCCGGGGTTGCGGGAGTTATCTTATTACCGTGACCCCGGAACATAAAGGGCCATTGAAGGACACCGTGGATTTTATACAGTACGAGTCTGACAGTCCCTCTCGCCTTGCAAGGGGTGGGAGGACTCATTTAAAGATTTTACCAGTATAAAAAAAAACAAATGGTGGACAAACGTAGTACATACATCCCAAGCATTCCAACAGATTCTTGCTGGCCTGTAACGGGTCATCTACCAATAAAAAATAACAAATTATTTCGTATTTAAATGATAAGTGTGGCGGATACCTATATATAATACCTGAGATACCTATTGGATAATACAAAAGAAAAATCTCTACGTCGCATTAATAAAATTGGCTATTCACAAATTCACCCCTTGAAAGCGCAAATTAAAATTTAGAAAATTGCCTAAAAAGATCCTTCTAATAATTTCTCATTTGTGCCGAGAATCCGAGATAGGCGGGAATGTTTGCTACCATAAAAACACGATTAATTTAAATTAAATTACACTCTAATTTGGGATCGCAAACGTTATATTAAAAACAGGAAAAATACTTTTAGGGAAGCACCAGTTCCGACGTCGCGATGCCGTCTGTCATGGTAACCGTGAAACTGGAACGCAGAGAGCTACTAAAATACATAACTTGGATTGATTTTTAGTCACCCAAACAAAAAGGGAAGCACAAAAGTCAGCCAATTGATTGTCATTACTAAGCGACGGGTTCTGTACCCATCATCTGCCTAGCCTGTTCCCAAATTTATTGGGGTCGGCTTCCAGTCGAACCAGATGCAGCTAAATATCAGTATTTTACAGAGCGACTGGCCGACTGCCTATCGGACCTCCACAACCAGCAACTGGGTATTACGTGAAGAGTTCTGTACTCTGGGAAGAAAAACTAACTCACATTTGCAGTTCAAAAACATCTATTCCCATAGTGCAAAAAATGTAAAGGTTCCTTGTAGACTAAGGACTGCCAAAACCAGCGATATTCAAAAAAAACCAATGATATAGGTAAAAAAAAACAATCGATTCCACACAAACACCCTTGCTCACCCCATTCCCGGAAAGCAGCCGTGAAAACACACAAAACCGCAGCTTCCAGCCCTTTCAATATTCATAACTTGTTGCGAATTAACGAATTCTGTCAGGTGTGCAGGTTTTGTTGCTAAAACGCTAATAATTGAAGGAATCGATGGTGTTCCCTCCGCCCCGTGTGTAATGTGGTTACCACAATGGGGGTGCATCTGTTTAACTGAGTTATAGAGAAGTGGGTTAGTAAGTTTGAATGGAAAAGCTGATCATCAAATGAACCGTAGCAGTCAATAAGCTATTTCCAGCATCAATGAATTGCTTGATTTGTTTAGTCTGTCAGCGTATGAAATATAATTGAACAATCACACTAGCTTACCTGTAAGCGACGTTCGATTCAGATTATTCCTGTAGTTGACTCGTCCGAAAATGATGAAAGTTACTAAGGTAGTATATTGACACCCTCAGCTAACATGGAAATATACTACCTTAGTAACTTTCATCATCATCATCGTCATCATCGTCATCATTTTTTGACTGGCCTGGTCTAGTGGTTAGTGACGCTGACCGCTCTGCCGGGGGTCGTGGGTTCGATTCCCACCCAAGACAAATGTTTGTGTGATGAGCATGATCATTTGTTCTGTGTCTGGGTGTAATTTATCAATAATTAATTATGTATGTATTTAGAAATATACATATAAGTATGTTTATCAGTTGTCTAGGACCCATAACACAAGCTCTGCCTAGCTTGGGACTAGATGGCGTTGTGTGATATTTGTGGTATATTATTATATATTATCATCTTCGGACAAGACAACAGCAGAATAATGAGCACTATATTTTTTATCTTATGTACTTGGGTATCACCTAGTGTTTTTTGAAAACGTTCGTAAGGAATGTCCGCGTCGAATTGAGGCTAAGTTTGATAGCTAAAAAATTAAACTGAGCGGCTAATTTGTGGATAAACTTAATACCTGCTATTTAGGCAAATTGCAGTAGAAAGTTGAAATAACCCAACTAGCAAAAAGTGGTTTTAATTCTATCCTAGAACCACATTTATCGAGGACTATATGAGACTTATATCCACATATAAGTCGCGAAAAGGGCCCACTTTATAAGTCTACTTTTACTTATAACGTATTTATATTAGTCCGCTGAAATGCCATCTACGCCCATATTGCTCCTTAAATAGAATTACGTCAGTACAATTACTCCTGTTAATCTCAATATAAGTAAGTTATAGTCAAAATTTTCATTAATACGCTCCTAGAAATGCTGCTGTAAGCTCATAATGAGAACAGTCGAAGAGACTATCTGAAGTTGTTGTGCTCTGTGAAAATATTTTTAACTTCTTGTGTTTTAAGTATTTATATGAATCAGAATTTATTAATGTCAACCACAATAGAAAAAGTTATTGTTAGTCTTATAGTAGCTTATTCATAGGGGAATGTGAATTTTCTGTGAAATCTGTGGTGGTTTGGGTTACAATTTTAAAGCGCCTCTTGAAATTTGCTTATTTACATTTTAGTATTAATTAATATTAAATTAATATTATGAAGGCAGCCGACATTTTCTTAGTAAGCATTTCCAAAGTGTAACATAGTGCTAAAATAAGTATTTTTAGCATGTCCAAGTGTAATATAGGACCAATATAAGTATGTTGGTTCTATATTAGGATATCTCAAAACCGAAGCATATTCGCCATTTTTACCGATTAGGGTTCCGCAATGCCCAGATGAAATCGATTGATATTATATTGATAAGTTAAAAACATATATTATTATAAGATTTGTTCTACGTGCTAGGTTAAACATTGTTTAACTTTATTATGTAATAGGTTACTGACGATTTAAACAAGACTATGCCGATGTTCCTGGATAAAGAAGATTTCAGATCTTTAAAGAACTTAAAATCGCCATGGAATGTTACACATTTCTTGTTATCTGATATATGTCCCGGTTGTCAAAGCCAAAACTGGTATCTTGAAATGTTGAAAACTGGTAATCCATCAACATTAAATGTTTGGAAAAATTTCATTTAATAAAGAAGAAACATTGTCACATTTTTTTTTCAAACATTTGACCAAACCGTTGTGCCAATAGTGCACTGGGGCTGAAACACTAATGTTTAGATTTTCTTTTTTGGTATCCAGTAATGTTCGTGCATCTTTAGGCAAAAACATTGTTTAATCTCATATTTAAAATTTTAAGTAAAGCCCAGTTTTTGATAGAATGACACAGTTCTAAATTTTTGTTAATATCCGAAAGTCCTTCTTCACTTTCAATATCGCTCATAGACTTGGTACTTTCGTAGTTCGAACTTCTTCTAAATGTGCCATGTCCGGAACCCTCGCGAAAATTCGCAAAACGGTCGTCACACTGTTGTAATCAAAATGGCTGATGTCAAGTCCTACAATAGAATTTCTCAAAACTATATAAAGCGTGTTTTGGCCTGTAATGGTCGTTACAAGCAAAAGTGGCCTCATAAGAGTTTTAACCAGGATTGTTTGAGATTACTTAGACTATAACACTACTGTGGAATGCCTATATAAGTATGTCTGGGTTTAAAACGGCATAAGATAAAACTAAAAAAAATTAACAGAAAATATTTTTCCTACCGAGTGCTGTTATAATCTTGGTGTTTTATTATTCATAAAACGTGGATATGAAATTCATTTAACAGTTACTTCTAAGCATATGTTAAACCATACCGGATACATAAATGACTTGCAGTAATTTAACTTTTTTTTTACTTATATTGGCCACAAAATATTGGCTTATATGAGGCTACAAGCAAAAATAATAAGAGTAATTGCTCCTCAGTTCATATCTTCCTGGTACATGCTCGTATAGGAGTTAGAGGATTTAAATAGCCCGCAAATGTTATCTTATAGGCGCATATAAGTCTAACTTACCGGAGTAATTGCTCTTGAGTGTAACTACTCTTATTTCATGCTTTTATAGGAGTCCTGATCCTAAATTTGTCAGGAAGTATGGTTTTATATACGGATATAAGTACAAATTATAGGATACAACGTACTTGAGTAAAAACAGCACGTATTTATGCTGTTAAAAGCGTAGTAGCACCTACCAAAACCTTCATAGGAGCTTTATAAGTCCAGGTAGCATTCTATAATCGCATGCCAGGATTATTTTGCTAGTTGGGAATGTTGCAACTTTTATTAAAGTTTCATCATATAATATTTTCTTGTAAGAAGTTAGCAGTAAATAAAGTATGGATTTAGTTTTCAAAGTATAAATTATCATTACAATTCCACGTTTAAATCCTGCAATAAAAAAAAATCCATAGGAAATTTATTTTTTTAATTTGTAATCTTAATTTACTAAGTTATTTTTTATTGCCTAGTTAACTACAATATATAATTGAGTTTAAAAAATATATAAATGCCTATTAATTTTGATTCTTTCTACAATTTTCGTTTTCAACATTCTTAATTTTAACGAATAAAATTTTACACCGTTTTTATGTTTCGAATAATGGTCACCACACCAAGTAAAATGCGGGCAAACTGTAACCACACGGCAGATGGTAGTCGGAACAACGTTTTAAGGTCACATAAAGAAAAATCTAGAAGGATCACAATGTTCAGAAGCCAGCACATCAACCTACTTAAATATGTCATCATCATCTACCTAGCTTTTTCCCAACTATATTGGGGTCGACTTCCAGTTGAACCACATGCAGCTGAATATCAGTATTTTACATGGAGCGATTGTCTATCGGACCTCCACAACCCAGTAACTGGGTAATACGATACCCCATGGTAAGACTGGTTGTTAGACTTTCGAGCTTCTGATTGTTTTTAACGACTGTCAAAGATTTACAAATGACACATTTAGGTGCTTTGTCAAATTTCAATATATTTTCTACCTTATCACAATAGTGGAAGGTTAATTTCGATTGGTAAAAATTTGATGCTGGCATCTGTACAGTGTACACACCGCTTCACATCAACCTATGCAAAACCAGTATAAGCTGACCGTTGGATGTGCGGAAAAATCATATAAAGCGAGACCACGATAAACTGGTTTAGTATAGCTGAAGACATTTTGAGTAGTGAAGAATAATAATTGAGATCATAAACCCGAAGCTCATCAACGACAGGAGATGATAATGATGATGAACCAGGAAATCCAAATGACTTGATCATCAACAGTTTTAGGAGTGATTATGGGTGCTTTATTTTAATTTCAAATGATTGAATAATCATAAAGGATATACCTAAGATTCCCACTGCTGGGGAGAAACAGGCCTCTTTGCAACCACCCGAGGCCATTGTGCGATAGAAGTGGCGTGCCATGGTTTTTTTTTTGAACAGGACAAGGTAGGCCCATAGAAATATACCAGTTTTTTTTTAAGTTTTTTTTTTTAATTTTCATGATAAATTCGAAAGAAAGTTCTTCTAGCCAATTATAAATGAAAAAATGAACTAAAGAATAATAAAAAAAAAAAAATAGAAAAAGAAGAATTATTAATAAACTATTTTAAAAAAAAAAACTTACGCTTATCCTTCTGTGCCTTGAATATCTTTGGCAGACGTATGTTTAAGTTCCTTTTGAAGTTTTGACTTAAAGTATGAAAGGCCTTTTAATAATTATAGTGATTCTACTCAAGGGTACTCAAGGGTTGTTAAATTGAGCATAATTCCCTGTGTCCAAACTCCACTGTGCTCTTTTGGCTAAATTGTTGGGTTTAAACTTTGAATGGGAAATGGGTCTTATTAAGCATGGGATTGGTCATTTAATTGGAACTGTTAAAATTCAGTAAGGTCTCACTTACTTTCAAAATCAACTTCCCCTTGTCCCTTTGTGCCTGCTGGCCTTGTTTTGTTCTGTCTCCTGCTTGCATGGAGGGAAGTGGAAACATTTTTTTTCCTACTCCTCCACTACTCTTTTCTGATTGTTATATGAGTCTCCGGTTTCAAATAAATAACTATAATCGTTCAATTTATATTGTTTAACCCTTTACACACACACACAAGTCAGTTTATCAACTTAAAATTTTACTACAATTGAATGTCATATTATCCATTTTGTTGAGGTGATCTGTACCAACTACCAAAGGATCTTCCTATTTCAGACACCTTTCTCTATTTATCATTGTACAAGTTAACCAGTGCTTGTAATGTCTTGATGTGAAGAAAAATAAAGATTTTATAATATGATCATAATTATCTTTACAGAATTTTTGCAAAACAATTTGTTATCGAATATTCAAATTAATTCTGAAATCTTTTAGTGCCACTATCAACAACATGCCTACCTAGATTAGAAATAAAACTGGGTAGCTTGTTGCTGTCAACTAAATGAACAAAGAACAGATTTATATTACAGCAGGCCTAATTTGAAATTGCCTTAGCTATAAAATGTAAACAGTGTCCCATTAGTCTCTGTTTGCATATTAAAAGTTTAATAAACATAAACTTTAGTGGAAACAGTTGCCAGCACAACTTTATACTTACGTAAAATTCCAAAATAAGTGTTCATACATCTAAAATTTGCATTTAAAACGGCCACCGTGGGCTGTGGGTTACGGTTAGCCGGCCACGGCTCGTAACGACGACCGGTCGGACCGGTGCAGCGGGAAGCACGGAGGAAGCGTGCGCTTCCGCCGGCCGCCGGCGCGCGAGTGCGACGCGGGGGGAGAGCGGGGCGCTTGCGCGGCGCGGGGCAGGGGCGAACAGCTGAGCGGGGTATATTGACAGCACGTTGCCGCTCAGTCAGTAGGTTCTCTGTCACCGCGGAGTGCGAACGTAGCCGCATAAAGCCCACACCACACGTCGCTCCCGATTGATTATGACACGATCGCCCCGCAGTGCTAACTGAACTGCGGTCGGGACACCGCTAAAATTATGACTTTTGGACTGTTCGCCGGCGACGAAGATAGTAGCAGATATCTCGTTCTAGAAGAGAAAGCTTTTAGGATAGTGTCCAGGTACTGGGAGGTCTCAGGAGTTTCGTCCGCCGAGAGGCTGCGGTTCAGGAACAAACAGAGGCTCCTTGTTGCCCCATTCGGACTGTTATAAATATTTTTTTAAGGAACTTATGGATATTTTTTTGGACTCAAACAAATTAGTCTTTTAGTGTTTTTAAGTGCAATAGGTGAACTGTGTTTTTTTGTGTTAAGTTTTATTTGGGGTTTATTTTTTTGGATAAACAAAAATGGTGCCCCAACAAGTGTCGGATGTGAGGTCCCTCTCTCCAACCTCGAGTGGTGGAGTACCCGTGTTCGGGTCCCAGCTCGTCGACAAAAACTCATCTACCCCATACACGGATGCCACTCAGGTAAGTCCACTCTTACATTTTTTTTCTAAGTGCCAAACGTGAAAATAAAAACTTTTAAAACTTAAACAAAACTTTAAAATAATAAAATTATGAACGGGGTTACAATTTAATTTTAATAAAGACGACAATCATGAAATAAAGTCGAGAAAAAATATGTCTAGGTCCAGCTATAAAATTAAAAATATCCAGAAAATCGTCTAAGTCAAAATAAAAATAAAATAAGTAATAAAAAGCTAGTTACTAAAAATATATAAATTAAATAAATTTTTGAAAAATAAAAATATAAAACTGGGCTTTAAAACACGCAAACAAACAAAATTTAAGCAAGTCATTATACATCGAATAATAATCAACATCTTATCTAAAATTTTATCGATCAATAACAAAAATATTTACATACGCAGTCCTAAAAAAATAAGTGCGAATCCGTGACATACGCACAAAAATAACTGAAACGCCAAACGAAAATATACAAAAGTAACGCGCAATTTTATCGCTCAGAAAGTAGTCAACACATGGCAAAGGATATATTTTGTAAACATAATATTGTAGATGACGTGTCTTACACCAATAAAATAATAACGCTACAGGAAAAAGTATAATTTACCCAATCCAACACGGAAAATGTAACTAAGTCAATAAATTTATAATTGTGAGATCTACCTACATTAAAACCGTCTGTCTACTAGTAAGTACCGACAGGGAAAAATAATTCAAATTATAATAAATCACATTTTACAATTGAAAACACCAGAACCGCATACGAGCAGACATTTGTTAAATTAATTAAATTTCTGCTAGGTCGGTGTGTGAAAATGCTAGTACTTCAAACGGCCCATTAAACTTAAACAATTTGTAATTTCGGTGTGTTGGTTGAAAAGGGTTAGTCCCCTATTATCTTGGAGATAATCGTAATAAACATTCATTGGCCGACGCAGCCATTACCGAGACACTGAAATTCAATTCGCTCACTAAACTGGTTACTAACGAGGAGTAATGATGCACAGACATGCGATCCAGCAGGCCAGCGCAATAAAAAATCCCACGTGGAGTTGAAACACACTTCAAAATCAGAAAATCCGACATTTAAATCGGCAAATAAAATTTAAAACTCGAAAAGTTGGTTCCATAAATTGAGTATGCATTTTAGGGTTAGGAACACTGAGTAAAATTGTATCATCTATTTTAGTGATTGTTTGGGAAAAGAATTTCTTATAATCTTATTTAATCATTTACCTAGACCTTAAAATCTGAAAAAAAATTTGAAGACCCCCATTTTCAAAATAAATTGAAAAGGAAATCTATCTTGAAACTGAAACAATTCATGAATTACAAATTAAGCTGTGGTAGCTCATTTTATATGATTTAAAATATGAATAATATTATAACATCTATGAAATTTTTAAATGGGCTATAATGTTAAACCTTGGAAATTAGTGTTGAAATGTTTAACAGCTAAACATTACAAAATCGTATATTTGAATCCATTATAAAAACCTTGTAAATTAAAAATAAAACGTCTATCATACGTGCTGCAATTGAAAAATTAACATTGATTATTCATATAATAATTGAAACGAGAATGAACTTAGAACGTCTGGGTTGACAACACTCATTAGGCAAGCGATGAATAACCAAAAATTGTTGTGAAATAACGCGTCAAGTCACGTAGAGAGATTTCCACAAAACCAAGATTAACGATAGAAAACGCTGCAATAAATTAAGCGACCGTGAAATAAATGAGATGGACACTTAAAATGTAAACGTTTCATAAAACGCGGTAGCTAGTAATGAATAAAATAAACTATCGCACGTTGATGACGGTGATAAATCCACTGCACACACAAGTGACGCGGCCGATACGAAAAACACGGTCGGGAGCAACGACACCGCAACACATTTATGAATTTTTCGCATTATCGCATTATAAACACCGGCTCACGCGATATCGTATGAAATGAAGCTATAGCAGTCAAAACAATCAATAAAATAAAAAGACATATGATATTAAGGCCATGCTGTATCCATGAAATGCGTCGAGCGGAGAGTGCATTAACATTTCAATGTCAACACGTAACAATGTATTTTTAGTCATCCGCTGGCCGAGCGAGTCTTTCTCGAGACTCGAGAGTTCATACACTCCGAGCCGACACTTTAACTCGGCGAGCATGATAACCTCAGTTTGCGCAGCTCTCGTTACCAATCAGATACAAGGAAATAAAACGTACAAACGTGTGTCGTTGCAAGTATAAGGAAACGATTAAAACAGTATCATTGCAATATTTAATTGTACTGATTGCACGTAATTGGCAGCATTTCTGTCATCACGACTTATTGATTATTGAAAAAAATTACGATTGTTTAGATTCTTTTATAGAAGCTGATATCATACGTCTGGTCTATGACTAATTGTTTCGGGCAAAAAAGGGGTAGCCCGTGAAGAATTAAGTTGTCTTAAATCCGCAACCGAATCGCTGGAAAAAAACCATCTTCGTCAATTTTTTTGTTAGGCAATAATTATGAAATCGATATGCTTTTATTGGCCAAAAAAGTGGACGTTAAAATTTAGCATTTGGTTGTGTGCAAAAAAATACAAAATTAACTAAGGGCGGAGCTTTGGATCATTATGTAGCGAGCGACCGACCGGACTGGCTGTGTTATTTTTTGTTAACGTTTTTTGATGGACGCGAAGCTAAGAGTAAAGGCAACAGTTTTGTTCCACAAGGTTATTTGTCGTACTTTTATTTAGCTGTTGCTATTCAACGTTCTAAGTTATTTAGAAAAAATGTTTCACCCGACTTTGGCTAGTTTGCGGAAAATTTAAATTTCACAGTAATGTACCTTTCTAAATCAGAGTTTTTTGCTGCATTATGAACTCTTGCTTGTAAAAGGTCTCGCTAAATTTTACCTGCTTTAAATTATTTGTCCTTCAAGTATCACACACACAACAATCCCAAAACCACTCGTGTTCCACACCACCTAGATATCATGACTATACTCGATATAATTCTCCAAGTCTAACTGTATCCCATTACCCCTTCATTACTTAAAAACATAAAACTCGCACAACTTTACTCCGCCAAGCACTAAAAAGCGATTAACGTAGTCATTTGCATTAACGCGAAATCTTTGAAACAATTTACATTGAGTTCGTAGAAAAAGTGTCGTACAAGTAGCAGGGCAACTTCGTGTCTTTTCACTATAATGTTGGCCTTACAACTGCGACTCACGATATGCAGGCATTTCAAGAATTCTCCGTGTTCGGTATTTCAAGTTCTACCCTAGAGTAAGGGCTGATAACGTGATTTGTGGAGCTAAGAAATTTTTCAATTGGATTTGTTGTTTTGATTAATTAATGCATTCTCTGTTGGATCAATGTGTTCTTCCTGTATAATGTCCTTTCTTAGTTCATAGTGTCACGTTATTTGTCTGAGCCAGCTAGTAATTTTCCTTTCCGTGTATGCTTCAACTTCAAATAATTTTACGTCTCCGTTTGAAGCTATTAATTCTACATATTATGCTATATCCAACACATTATCGTTCACGTTACGGTTTTCAACGCTCAATAAATTATACCCTTCCTGTATTTTAGAAATAGCCTTCTACACCTTCCTGCAAATCAACAGAGTTGCCACCCAAAATTTTAATTACCATAGTTTACTTCGGATACAAAACAGTGTTGGCAGCTGAAGCTAAATCAGCATTTGATTGTGCTCAAGCCACTTGCAATTTGCAACTCGTGGGTGTTTTTAATAGTACCATTATAGTTGAGTATTGCTTAAGAAAATTCACAGTCTACCTACCTTTTTGCAACAATCATTTGAATTTGTGTACTTATTTGGACTGATTTACAGTATCGCTTCCTTATAGAGAGCTACTAATGTGGTATCGTTAAGAGTAATACGAGTGAAATTACAGTAGTCAGTAGGTTCTTTGTAGAAGAGAATGATGGTTATATTTTCGTTTAGTGGTCGTATGTTTTCTTTCAATTCAAAATCAGGTAGCTTTTGAACTTACTTTTAGATCTTATGGCTTCTAAGGTTTCAGTCTTCCCAGACCAGTAATAAATTCTGAGAATCATTGAAATAAAGTACTGTAAAAAACAGAAATAGGACCGAGAAAATCTCAAGTTACAGGAACGTGGAGAAATAAATTCCTTAATTAACTTTTTTTTGCGTCTGGGACTGAATTTAACTAATTTAAAAATTAATTTGTTTTCAGACCCTTTATTTCGGTGTAATATTAAGGTCCTTCAGAGGATTGTTAATGGATTTCAGAATAATTTTCTTTTCTCTTGAACATTTTTAAGCCTCGTCTGAGTAAGCCGATTGTTCGCTATTAAAATTCTCTTTCATGTAAAATAATAAATAGTGTTAAGTTTTGAAGGCATGAAGAGAAATTAATTTTCTGAGCGTAATAACGCTTTATTTTGTGATTAATATGAAATGTCAAAACAAGCACTACACTAAATAATACTTAATAGAAAATTTATAATGGATATTTGAAAATATTTAGAATAGAAAACAATTTAATACTTATTTGCAAAAAATTCGAAACTAAAACCATTTATTATACGACCAAATTCATAGATCTATCGGTAGGTACTTCAAGAATTTGCACATTGTCAGAAATTCAGCGATATACGTTATGAATTAAAACCTGATGCCAAAACTAGATTCCTGGCGAAACTCCCACATGAAAACAGAAAGTCTGAAGAGCAAATAGCAATAAATTCGTTTGGGCCGCGATGACGGCTGAACTCGGTGCAGGAACAAAACTGCTGCACATACATCTTTGGTTCGTATTTTGTGTTACTATTGTTTGTTTTCACCTTATGGTAGGTTTTTGCGATAATGATAAGCTTTGGTGGGTTCGGAGTAACCCATTTACTAGTTAATTATCTTGAGTAAGACCGTAATATTATCTTCTAGAAAGGGTTATACACACAAAAAAAGTTGTTGTGTAATCTACCTGAATCTATTTTAATATTATTCATTCGTAAGACCTGCTCTGAATCAGCTGTCTTTATTTTTATTTCTTCATAGATCGTTAAAATCAATAGCTCAATAAAAATAATGTTATCTTTTAGGTACAGAAGTTGCATTAAAACGTCAATATCGGCTATCTAATCTTTTGCAATTAATTTGGTCACTGATTAAGTTTCCGAATTTTCAGCGTTACGGTTACATTTATTTTGAACATCATTACTTTTAAAGATTGAATGTACCTATTTCTTCGCGGTAACAATGTCAATATCTGTGGTAAAACGAAGTCTAGAATCATCTCCAACTTGCTGCTATTGTCTTTTTACATGTTTTTTATTAGTGTCCTTTGTCAACTTTCGTACTATTCATGATTAATTCCCAATGTTTTATTATCATAACTTCAAAATTCATCTCGACTTTGAAAAAAAATTCTTCTTTCAACAGCTAGAAATTTCTGTGACACGCCTATTGCGTTTGCGGACTCATAAATTACACCCAAACATAACTCTAACCGAAATTTCATCACATTTACAACCCTGGTTAATCCGAACCGTTAAACCGAAAACACCGTACCCGGAACTTAAGCCTTAAATATTCAGTAACCTTCAAAACGTTAAACCGGAGTCATTAAGCCGACGGAACTCTAAAAACGATAAACTTTACGAGGAACCAAAGGACGACACTCGATCCCAGACACTTTCGAAAAAAAGAAACTCTGTCTGCGAACTTCATTTCCCCTTTATGATGAACGTGTGTTTTTTTGGGTAGGTTAGTCAAATATAAGCTGGATTATTTTTGATGGTTTCAATACTAAAAGTTATATAAATCTTATTTAACCCCAATCTTCAATATTGACTCACACAAATATGATTGTGTTACTCAATATTTCAATTCAGGTTTCTCCACTTTCATGAAAAGTACCTAATTCAATTACTTTTTCATACCAAAGCTAATTACATTCGATGCGGTAGTCCAATCTGATTTCCTTGATTCCCAAATCATCTTCGAAATTAGTTCGTAATCCTCATATAATCCCGAAGACGCCCCTAATATCACAATAACAGAACTATTGATCCTCACTCGGGTAGTAAGTGGTCGTTGGCTCCAAACTTTTTGTTCGTCCTTCTATTCACTTGCGAGTTCTAATCGCGTTACTCTATTAACCCGTGGACAGCCCCTTTATACAATTAGCTACTTATTGACTTGGAAAAATCCTACTCTCTTTTAATCTAGTTTTTTGAAAGTTTGCGACTTTTCCCAGCACGTTGACACTGGGTGCTCCCCGCTTTTCGGAAAGTTAGCATTGACACCGGTTGGGGTGTTTTACTTTTAGAAAAGTATCTAACTGAAATTTCCTGTGCGTTTAACTTTTAAACTACAAGCCTTTGGGAATTTCCGCAATCAAATTAAACTTGTTACTGAGTTACTTTATAAAAATGAATATAAAACGCTGTACAAAAGGGTAAGTATTAGCGAGAAACTCTTCTCAAAGTAATTG
Organism: Agrotis segetum; assembly: GCA_036375495.1. NCBI lineage: Eukaryota > Metazoa > Arthropoda > Insecta > Lepidoptera > Noctuidae > Agrotis > Agrotis segetum. The sequence continues at coordinate 569,966 of JAQSVV010000169.1, forward strand.
CGATTCTAAAACGTAACGTTATTTCTATTAAAAGGCTTCCAAGTACAGCTTGCAGCACTCGTGAGCGAGCGAAATGAGCTTAGAGATCCATGCATACATTAAGTTGGATTTAAGTCTAGTCTAAGTGAGGAAGACCTCTGAACTTATAGGTGCGATTGTCCAACCGTTGACCCTGTCGTCTAGACAGACTTACTGGTCTGGTCTGGTATTACTTACGGTTTCCTGCTACTTGCAGAGGAATGAATATTGGATTGTATCGAATTCTACGTGTACAACGATTGAGTATCCATGAGTGCGAATCGTACTACAGGGTTACTCTGTTTCAAAGTTGTTCATAGTTTTTAAAGAAAAAAAAAACGTACTTTTAAGAAGAAAGTTGAATAAAGTGGTTCTAATGTAAATTCGAAGAGCTGCTGTGTAAAATGAAGCAAACAAAACTGGCGTCCAATTTGTTCGCTTCCTTTTAAAAGCAGTCAATACCTCCACTTCGCTTTTTAAACGATGTGGGTAAAGAATTTAAAACGACACTAGCTGTAAACGTCAGCTATAAAGTCTACCTCAAGCAATCGCATTTCAGGCCCAAAAGTTGGATAGAAAAGGCAAAAAAAAATCGTTCAAACATTTCAACTGCTGTCGTGGAACAAATCGCTCTTTGCAAGCTCAACGTTTGGCTTGAAATTTAAATAGCTTAAAAATAGTTTGAAAAAACAGCATCGGCTGGCGAGGCATTCGCATGATTTATGCCTTCTGTAGCGTGACTATGAGGAACGGCCGGGTAGTTCGGAGAATGCCCGTTAAATTAATCGCTTCGTATTTGGCCGTGTGAATTATCAAAATTCCTCCGGGTCTAACTGAAATAACGGGCGACTAGACTTTCATGAACGCCATAATTTATTGGGGTAAAATGCAAATGTATTTATCCGGCGCAAGACTTTGGAAAAATATGTGTAAGCTTGGTTAGGCCCGCTTGCGATTTATAGCACTGTCTTCCAACTTGAATGGGTTTTAAATATAAATCCGAGTTTGTACGTGCACAATCTTGGATCTTTGAACCGGCAAATTAATATATCCAGTTCCTTTGTAAGACTTAGGTGTTATATTGCACAGTGCTTCTCTGTTTCACGATGTACATTTCAATTCTGAACGTCAGGTCAAAGTTACACCTTGCCCAGTAAGTAATTCCACATAAAATAGCCTACCTCCTTGATTACCATAGTCAACAGTCGTACTAATATTCTAAATGCGAATTTTTGTGGATGGATGTAGGGATGTTTTTTATTCTTTCATGCAAAAACTGCTTACCGGATTTGCATGAAAGGCACACAGATACGAAATAACCTAGATTATCACGTTAGATAGTTAGATTTTAAGTTCCGGCAGGATAATTTTGTAGTTGTAACAGGCGAAGTCGCTGGCAGCAGCTAGCGTTATTATTTAAAACGAAAACATCAGGCTTGCTCGTGTTAACTACAACTAATGGTGATTAAATTACTTGTCCTAATTATGTGTTAGTAGATAACAAAAGAGCTGTTGTGTTAATGGTACTGATAATAATGATACTACACAGTTGGGATTACGTTCTAGATTTGTGGGAGCGTCTGTTTTTGCTTGGACCTCTTTTATGGAAGGGAAGATAGTGAAATTACATTTTTAATGTTAATTCTGAAGCAACTCACAAACTAAAATGAATTTTGAAATTGAATCGTTTCAAATGCTTCATTGAATTTTCTAAATTATCCTACTACTATTATAAAGGCGAAAGTTTGTAAGTATGGATGTATGGATGTTTGTTACTCTTTCACGCAAAAACCACCGAACGGATTTGGCTAAAATTTGGTACACAGATAGTTTATAACCTGGATTAACATATAGGATAGTTTTTATCCCGATTTTATGTTCCCGTGGGATAATTTTCGAGTTGTAGCGGGTGAAGCCGCTGGCAACAGCTAGTAAAAAATAAGTTATGTGCAATATAAGGTGTGAATTCGTATTATTCCTTATCAATTTCGACTCGGAAAATAGGTGATGTGAGAACTCCATCGGGTCATATAAAGCCTTATAAGCAGAATGAAAATAAAGCAATTACCTATGAGTTTCGAATAAGTATTATATTTCTATGATTTATTTTATTGCTTGAGTAAAACACAATTCATAAAAAGGTTGCTAAAGTGTCCTGTTAAGGCTCCAGTCATTCAATTCCAAGTCCCCTCAATAGAAATTGAAACACCAAAGTTTTAAAAAATGGTTTGGAAGTTACAAACTGCAGCGACTACCCTTAAGTCAAAGATCGAGTCCTACCTTCCCCCTCTGTATAAATAGCTCAAAGTTTTCTTATAAAAACGGTACCTAACGATATTTAACATGTTGCACTTTGGCGAACTAATCAGGAAGCAAGAGATATATAATAATAATCTTCTTGGAAACTTGGCTGCTTCTTAAAACAAGTTATAACATTATTAGTGCTGATCGACAGTTTTGCGATGTTACGGAAAAATGTTCGGTTAGTAGGTAGTTAAGACTCGATGTAATTATTTTGCTGATGTAGGAGTTAAGAAAGATATTGGAGGCAGCTAAATTATGATTGGCTTCTTGGAACTTAGTTTGCTTTGTAAGAACGTTTATGAGATCGTGACCTATTTTCAAATTATCATGGTCACTGTGCCACTAGACGGCACAGTTTTTGGTCAGTGGTTTAGCGATTGACTGTTGCGGGCTCAATTCTCGTAAGGAATAAAAAAGAAAATGTAGATCCATAAGTAGTTTTACTCGGGTCTGGATGTTTGAGTTTAAACGCTAGTATTAAACGCACCCAAGATGCAGGAGAAATTCCTAGTATGGTGCAACTTTTAAAAATAAAGACACTTTATTCAGTCGCTACTTGTAACAAGGTAGTC